>CM034154.1:567190160-567790160 GCA_019776745.2 Taxus chinensis
TCTCCGACAGATTATACAGTGACCCAAGTCACAATGGGGATGTCTTCTGAAAGCCTTCAGGGAGAGGCCCTATCTGCAGTTGACGCCCTCTGCAAGAAGCTTCAAGAAACAAAAGAAGAGAAAAGGCTATTGAAAGAGCAAAATAAACATCTGCTCCAAGCCTTACAGAAGATGGGCAGTGCACCTCCCACAACTACCGCCGAGACTCCTGAGCCTCTGAGCCAGGATAAAATTAATGAATATGCAAAAATCGGCGAGCAGGGCATGGCAGTTTCAGCTTGGAGGAGCCAAATCCTCAAGGACAGTGAAAGAGTGATCGCCAAGTTCTCTGATTTATATCTGAACATCAACAAGGTGAATAAAGAGCTCCAAGCGTTAGCAGGACCCATATCAGAAGAGCTGGACCATGCTAGGCTGCAGCATGAGACCTTTCAACAAATGTTTGACTGTTCAGTCGAAGATCTGGTCAAGTTCGGTGTTTTCGGTCATCCCAGGGCCCTCAATAAAGTCATTTCAACCCTGGACTACCGGGTGGATCAACTGGAATTTGTCCTTGAAAAGATCGATAAGGTAAAGGAAGAAGCCCTGGACGCGATGCACCAAATGGAACAAATCATTCTCAACATGTCACCAGGGTTGCTTACTCCTTCCTTCGCCTTAAGAAAAGTTGATGAAACCATCCAGATCTTCAAGGAGATCGTTTCACAAGGGCTGGGGCCAGAGGTCACTTTTGACGCAGAGTCCATCAATAACCTGCTGGCCTGTCGGGACTTCATCGGGTTCCTCATAGAAGCAGAGAAAGAATATTCCAAACTCCCAGAGAAGCTCATAGACGAGCGGGAGACTTGCGAGGCGATCAGTGAGCGACACAAGGATCCTTCCCAGGATCAACTAGGGCCCATGATCAGCAAGTTCATGGAATACCGCGCTCAATTCCACATCTCGTCACCTGAGCAGTAGCAAAAGCAGGCTACCCCCTTTCGGCCGCAGGATGACGACGATGAATAACTTCTCTTTCTTCTTCTTCTCTCTCTTCTTCGACTTTCTTTTTGTGAATATCTAGAGTATGTTGGCACAAATGATGACATCATCCATGTTGCACCATGGGATGATGTCATCCATCAAGTTGTCAAAAGTCAACATGACTTTGAGATATTTTGTATATCCTTGTAGATATTTTGTAAATATCTTTGTAAATAGGTGGTTGGCTCCTTTTTGCCTTCTTTTCTCTCCTTCTTCTATAAATACCCCAATACTTGTTGTATTGGGCATGAGTGAATATCTTTCAGATGAAAAATAGAAGTGAGGAGAAAAGACTTTGAGCTTTTTGTAACAGAAAGAATTATTAATACAATATTTAGTCTTTGTGCTGAATACGTGTGTTATTTGCATTGGATCTTTCTTACGTTAGATCTGTGTGCTTGTTCTGTTGGATCTACTTCTGTTTTATTGTCATTTATTCATCAGTATTGCTTTGCTCATTTATGCAAGTAGGTTTGGCTCTGTTTACTACCAATCCCAAAACATAAACCCTCTGACCTTTCTGCTTTGGAATTCATTTCTTTTCTTTCTTCGGATCTGATCTTTCTCCATCCTCTCTTTCATTCCTTTCTTTTCGCAGTCGGAAACATCCTACTGGGATGAGATCCCAAACCCCCGAAGGTAGAATATTGTGAGACTTGCACAGATTCCTGCTGGTAGAATAGCAATAAACCAGTTTCACTTTGCTGACTCAAAGAGGGGCTATGCCCTGCACACTGTTGGCTCGTCTATCCATAGATCTGCCCAAGCGACAGATTTTCAGACCAACAGTTTTTGGCGACTCCGCTGGGGAACGAACAGATCTATCAGATCTATGATAGTGGTAGGATAGAAAATCTAAAAAATCAGAAAAATCACTATCTGTTTGCAAACTTTAACTTTTTGTCAAAAATCCAAAATTTTGCAAAAGTGAACCCGAATTGAAAATTTTCTTCTGAGATCCATAGATCTGGCCTAGCTGAAGATCTTTAGTTCGCTGAGTTTTTATAAAAACCTGTATTTTGCCGTAGATCTGAGTTTTTGACTGTTTACCAAAAATTTCAAACTCTTTGAAAAAGTCAAATTTAGATCTGAAAATCAGCTTGCTAATCTTCACTGTCATTTTATCCTCGCTGTTATTTGTCATTAACCGCAAATGGTTTTTAGAAGAGGATAGTTTTTAAATATTTAGAAAAGTACATGCTGCTGGTTTTTGTCAGAAAAGCCAGAAAATCAGCAAGTACAACCAAAAAGAAATTTTAAATCTGCTTCGGCAACATTGCAGATCTGAAAGGTACGCTGGCAGGTGAGCCATTTACCCGTAGCAGGCGAGCTCATGGAGAATTCGATCCTACTTTCGATCTGCTTCAGAGGCACAATTTCAGTGTAACACTGGTGTGCTTTTCAACACTAAGTTCAGCTGATCGGTCAGCCAGAAGCGCCTCACCTCCATGGAAGAACCGGTTTTCACAAGGAGCCTCCACATCCCTTTGTAGTGCCTTGCTGCTCAGTGGAACTGTGCTTCCAGCCCGTGTTCTTTTTCCAGCTGTCCAGATGGCGGTGCCATGGGGAAATGCTATGGGTCCTCTCGCATTACCACATCCTGTTCACGCGCTCCCTCACGGAAACTGAAAGAATTTTCCCAAATTCGACGGGAGCGGAAACCAAAGCATGGATTCACACATATCTACATTCATCATGTCATGCAGTATTCTGGATGTAACTCACGAAGATGTGTCGGTTCACCTTTTTCTGGAAACTCTACAAGGACCTGCAGCTGAATGGTTTCAGCATTTGCCGGCCGGATCTATTACCAGTTGGGCCACCTTGCAGGATGCTTTTGAAGACAGGTACAAGCCTTCAGAAGATGCATTTGCATTATTATCACAGATCACTCACCTGAAGAAGGAGGCCAATGAGACCATGCGTGATTTTATCGCCAGGTTCAATGCATTAATCAACCGTGTCCCTGTTGCCATGCTTCCAACACCGGAAAATCAGAAGTGTTTCTTCGTGAACGCTATGAGCTCGAAAGTTAGTTTCTTGCTCCTTCAAGAGCGAGTGGCTACCTTGATTCTCACCCAGGCCGCTGCCATTCGAATAGAAGATAATTTGATAATATCTGGCGAATTAAAAAAGGAATCATCCAAGCCTAAATCTTCAGACCCTTCTCCCACTACTTCGTCTGATCCGGTATTTCAAAAGATGGCGAACGACTTACTTGCATTAAAGAAGCAGTTAGCCCAAGCTTCTCCCAGTTCCTCATACTGGGATATTCCACGGAGGAACTTCGTTTCCAACAATGTTCCTCAAAGGCCGCGCTTACCCGCAACTACTCCGCGGTTGGTGCTTGAGGCTCCTCCGGTCAACGCTCTAGCTGAAATCGAAGAAGAGGAACAAGATTATGAAGAACCTTCATCTCAGGGTGAAGATGATCAAGACGTCGGTGAGCCGACTGGCGACTCTACTATCGGGTATATGGAATTTGATGAGGAAGAATCTGATGAAGAAGAGGGTACCCAAGGCTATGCAAGCGGACAATCATATGTTGTTTTTACCCGCTCGCAAGGAAAAGAAGCAGAGGTCGCTGCCCATGTGCAGAAGGAGAAGGCCGTGTCAAACGCACCTCCAACCATTGCTAAAAGAGGTAATCCTCTTCCTACTCAACTCCCTGTTAAGTCTTTTACAAGGAAATCTTTTCCCCCCATCTCTCCTCCAAATCAGCCCTCTCATATTCCTATCAAGACCAGTAATCCTACTCCACCATCGTGAAGTGAGGGACTCATTCCTTCACCAACGCAACCCTTGGCTGCATTTGATATCATAGATCATGCTAAAAAAACCAAGATCCAAATGTCTGAAGCCGAGTACCTTCAGTCAAATCCCGAACAGCTTGTAAGATTGACCAAGTATATTCAAAGTCAAGCTGTCATATCTAATCAGGTTTCCCCAAAAGGAATCCTTTCCACTCCTCCTGAATCTCGCATAAATGTTGCCTCAACATCTGCATCAGGCAAGATAGAGCCCTTCTATCTCTCCCTCCTAATCAATGGCCACAAGCTAAGTAATTGCATAATTGATTCGGGAGCTTCTGATAACGTCATGCCAGGCAAAAGTCACCCATGCTTTGGGCCTCACCCTTACCAAGCCTTTTGGCAGATGTTATTCCTTGGAAACCAAGCAGGTGCCGTTGATTGGTCAAATCAAAGACGCGCAGTTCGCATTTGCAGTGTTCCCGGAAAAGAGAGTAAAGATGACCGTCCTCGTTGCTGACATTCCAGCAGCCTACGGAATTTTGCTGGGAAGAAGTTTTTGCAGCGAAGTTGGTGGGGAAATTCATATGGACTGGTCTAAAGCTAGAATCCCCGTCAAAGGTGTAATGCAGACTTTGGAGCCAGAATCACAAAAGAAATACTTGGTTACTAACTCTGAGGACCCCAAAGCTCAAATTCTTTTTGAATCATCAGGGATGGGGAACTATTTCTTGTCTACCGAGTCTGACAAAATGGTTGTTCTCGTTCAAGAAGAAGATCTTAATAAGATCTGGACTTTGCAGTTCGATGGCAGCTGCGCAACCAGTGGATGTGGCGCCGGAGCCGTGATAATATCTCCCGAGGAAGAAATTATTCCCCTCTCTTTCAAGTTGCAGTTTTTCAACACAAATAACACTGCTGAGTATGAATCTTTGTTACTCGGCATGCAGGCAGCAAGAGAGAGAGGGATCAAAAATCTGAAAGTACAAGGTGATGCAGAGCTAGTCGTGAATCAAGTTAAAAGAATATATCAAGTGAAGAATGAGAGGCTCAGGCACTACCGTAATGCAGTGTGGGACAACATTGAAGAGTTTGATGCTTTTTCAATAGAATCCATTCCAAGAGCTCAAAATGACATGGCTGATTCATTGGCCGTTTCAGCGTCCCTCATGCTCCCTCACCCAGGTTTGAAAACAAACAAATACACCATTGAGGTGGTTTTCCGCCCAAGCGTGCCAGACAATTCTCAGCATTGGCAAGTTTTCAACGATGACAATCAACTCATTGCCTTTCTAGAGAAGGCAGAAAATTTTAAGGAATTGCACTTTGAAGGATCTACTTCCACTTGTCATGAATCAGTCACCGATCAAGACGATGAATCCGAAGGGAACGACGACATATGTCAGCTCAAAGGAAATAAAATTCCAAAGGGCCTGGTTTCTCTAGAACGGTTGTTCGACAGGCATGATCATTTTGTGAAAAAGAAGAGGCGAGATGATCCTGACTCATCCCTAGAAACTGAACCGGTCAATTTAGGTTCGGTAGAACACCCGCAGTTTGTGAACATTGGAAAATGTTGCACGCCTGAAGAGAAGCGGAAGTTTGTCAAACTGCTGAAGAAATACATGGATGTATTGGCATGGTCCTATGCCGATCTAAAGTCTTTTAAGCCAAAGGACGTCCAGCATGACATCCCGTTGAAAGAAGATGTTAAAGCCTTTCGCCAGAAGCAGAGGCATTATAATCCTAAGATCTCAGGTACTATCCAGGCTGAAATTCAGAAAATGATGGATGTGAGAATCATCTTTCCTATCCATCACAGTACTTGGGTAGCAAACATTGTGCCAGTGCGCAAGAAGAACGGTGAAATACGCATATGCGTAGATTTTCGAAATCTGAATCAGGCTTCCTTGAAAGACAACTACCCACTTCCTATAATGGATCAAGTTCTGCAAGCAGTAACTGGATCAGAGATGTTGTCCATGCTTGATGGTTTTTCAGGCTACAATCAGATTGAAGTCTCACCTGAAGATCAATTTAAAACAACATTCACTACTCCCTGGGGTACATTTGCCTACAGCAGGATGCCTTTTGGCCTAACCAATGCTGGCGCCACTTTTCAGCGGGCCATGGACCTGGCATTCAAAGGTATGATGGGGAAGGTCATTGTGGTTTATCTAGATGACTTAACTGTGTTCTCTAAACAACGAAATGATCATTGTGATCATTTGGAGCAAGTATTGGCCAGATGCCGAGAGCATGGGATTTCCCTAAACCCGAAAAATTCTTTTTTTGGAGTCACGGAAGGAAAGTTGCTAGGGCATGTTGTTAGCAAAGAAGGAACGAAGATAGATACCGAAAGAGTTAAGGCTATTCAGAGCCTTACTCTGCCTACAAGCAAGACTGGCATTCATTCTTTCTTCGGAAAGGTGGAACTTTCTCAGGCTTTTTGTTCCCGACTTTGCTGAGAAGACTCGTCACCTATTGAACATGATGAAGGGGTCACCAAATTTCCGATGGAGCGAGGAAGGGGAAAAGGTCGTTTAAAGAAATAAAAGCTTTCATTGCTCACCGCACTAGTTCTGGTATGTCCCGATTTCTCCAAAGATTTTATCATGTATAGTTATGCATCTGAGCATACTATGTCTGCAATCTAGATGCAAAAGAATTCAGAGGATGTTGAATCTCCGATTGCGTTCATGAGTTCCTCCTCTCAAGCCTCACGAAATGAAAATGTCTCAATTGGAAAAGCATGCCTTCGCCATTATTAAAGCAGTCAAAAACTTCAGGTATTACATTTTAAATTCCCATACGGTGGTGCTGGTCCCTGACACGGCAGTCAAATCAATTCTAACTCAACATGAGTTAGGAAGCTTGAGAGGGAATTGGATTGCAAAGGTTCAGGAGTACGACCTGGATATAAAACCAACCAAGCTGGTAAGAGGCAAGGGCCTATGTCATCTTATGGCTGAAAACAAAGATTCAGAAAGCCCCGAGGAAAATGATGATTGTACCAATGAAGTGCAAAGCCAACTGGAGAAAGCCAATTCTCTCCCTCTAGTCCTATTTGTCGCAACCAGCGATGAGTGGTATGTTGATATTGCTTTCTTCCTCACCTACGGTGAATTTCCAGCTCACCTAACTGCAAAGGAGAAGCGCACTATAAAGCTCAGAGTAACCAAATATGTTATCTGGGATGATGGCTTATACAAACGTGGGATAGATGGTGTCTTCTTGCAGTGTGTCGACAAGCCACAGCAGGTGAAGTTACTTGAAATTTTTCATAATTCAGCCTATGGAGGCCATTTTTCCTCTTCCGTGATGGCACACAAGATCATCTGAGCAGGTACTATTGGCCGACGCTTTTCCAAGATACAGCTACCTGGGTAGCAAAGTGTGAACCTTGCCAGCAGTTCGTCGGTAAGCCCAAGATGGTTACTTTTGCCCTCAGGCCAGTCATTGTCAACGAACCATTCAGGTTTTAGGGGGATTGATTTTTATTGGTGCACTTAATCCCCAATCGAGTGCCGGGACATAATTATGTCCTATCAGCAACAGATTACTTCACCAAGTGGGTGGAAGCCATACCTGTCAAACATGCCACTTTCGAGGTTGTTTGCAGTTTTATCAAAGAAAATATCATTGTCAGGTTTGGCACCCCCAAACAAAATTGTTGCTGATAATGCTTCTAACTTCTCCTCACGAGAAATTATTAGTTTTTGCTATGAATACGGGATAAACTTTGGCTCACAGCCTCGGACTATTACCCTCAGGGAAATGGTCAAGCAGAATCCAGTAACAAGAACTTGGTGACCATCATACAAAAACTAGTGGATGAGAATCAACGAATGTGGCACAAGTCCTTATACGACGCTTTGTGGGCAGATCGCATTACTCCCAAAAGGTCTCTCGATATGTCACATTTTCAATTGTTATATGGCACTGATACTAAGCTTCCCATTTCTACTAAACTTCCCTGCTCTACGCTTGGCATGAGCTATTGAAGATGAAACTTTCCAAAATTCTCTTGAGAAGAGGATCATGTATCTGACAGAACTTGAAGAAAAGAGAGTAAGATTGGTCGACAAGATCACCGAGCATCAGAGTCAAGTCAAGTGATTGTTCGATAAAAAAGATAAGAAAAGAAATTTCTAGGTGGGAAACCTCATCCTTCTATGGGACAAGTGAAGAGAGCCAAAAGGCATGCATGGAAAGTTTGATTCCCTATGGAGAGGGCCTTTCAAGATAAAGCAGCTCAATGGAGAGAATAGTTTCTATCTCTCGTAGCTGGATGGAACCGAACTCCCCGCTTCCCTATAGTGGGCAGTATCTGAAGATTTTCAGGAAGTAAAGCTTGCTCTCTTCTTTGTATAGTTTTCTTTAGTTTTGTTTTTGTTTTCGTCATGTGTTTGCTTTCCGTTTGTTGCGTGTTTCCTTTTGTTCTCCCTCCGTTCGCCCTTGTTTTTGAATCCTGTTTACCCAATGGATAGGCACAATGAGACCTGGGATTCTCTACCCCCAAGTTTGCTCAGAGATAGTCCCCAGAAAGAGCCAGTTGTTATCCCGTAAAAATTGACAAGGGCAACTTTACTGATAACCTTACCAAAAATTTTGTTCCGATCCCTTGTTAGGGACTCCCTTGCGTTCGGAACGTTGCAAAATCCCTTCCCGTGAAATTTTGGTTTTTCGAACCTAGTCATTTTTTTTGTCTTTTTTGGGCCGGGCGCATAGAATGAATATGTAACATCAACTTTTGATGCGCCCCCTTTAAAACCCTTTGGTGCATGTTTTCTTGTGTCAGATAGGTGTTTTGGTGCGCCACTGCCTTGTTGGGGCTTCCCTACATGCGTCGAGGCACATGCACCTTCCTGTCGATAGATCATTTGTCGCGCCTCTTTTTGATGCGCCAAAGGTGCCCATTTTCCTCTGTCAACACCACTTCCGATGCACCAATAGGCACACATATCTTCATGTTGACAAGTCTTTCAGTGCGCCAAAAGGGTGCATGTTTTTATCATGTTGACAACTCATTTGGTGCGCCCCTTTAAAAAGGTTCGTGGCACATTTATTGCTACTACATCGCCTATATATAGGTGCATCTGCACTGTCATAGTCACCAGATGCAAAATCACGTGACTATTTCCATTATTTTCTCTGAGCCTGTCAGCGCACCAGCCCCGTCACTTTCGAATCACTTTGTGGACCCCTTTCATGCATTTCTTCTTTATAAAATCCGGGTAAGAGGTCCTCCTTCCTTTCTGCTTCATGTTTATGGTTTTTGGCTGTTTGCGGGTATAATTTGAATTGGAAAAAGGAATAAAATTTATGAATTTGTACTTTCCCCCTGCTGTTCCTTCCACACTTTCTTCCTCCTCTTTTCCAGATCTACTTGGTAGAGGAAGCTCTTTTCTAATATATATATAGCTTGGAACCCCTTGGTTTAAAGCCATTTCAATCACCCATAATGAAACTTGCAAAAAGAGAGCTTAACCATATGCCAACCCCTCAGTAATTTTTTAGGGGAATCAAACCTTTTAAAGGAAACTGTATTTCTCCTTTGGCGCATTGAGCATCACCATGCATTATCAAGGATAGTTACACCCTTCGTGCATCTATCGCCCCTGTTACACAAGGATAGGTCGTGTCAATGGTGGCGCATTTCCTACCTGCTACATCATGAATATCTGCGCCCTCATGACGCACTTCTCACTCTACTTGCTGCAAATGCACTTTCCATGTGCCCTCTTGGGCGCATCAGACTTGGAGTGTAACATTTCATATATTCCTGCGCCCCTTAGGTGCTCACCCAACATCCATGCAACAGTCATTTCCCATGTGCCAACTGCTAAGCTATAAAGGCGCAGGTGCGTTCCTTATCGTAGCAACATCATGTGTCATGCAGACCCTCCATGCGCCGCACCAAGATCCCCTTTGCACATGAACATGTGATGTCACACGCATTAATTCCGTATGGCCCTTTGGCGCACCCTGTACACATGTAACATGAAAATAATATACACCCTTTATAAAATAAACACATGGAGTAGGCGCACTTGTTCTTATAGCAACATGAAAATGCACTCTGCAGTGTCTATGCGCCACGGGCGCTTTGGCACTGATTTAACCCTTGCAACACCCCTTTTCACTGTGTGCCTTACCTATTTAGCTCTGTAAACTGTAACTATATGTGCGACATGCACCCTGAGGCCTCAAAATTACTAACTCTTTCTTCTATCAAGCATTTCAATGGAAAATCAAACTGCTAACATGGCTTTTCTTCAATTGGGTTTCGCATCTTATTCTTACAGATCATCAATTAAAATCAGAAGAACATATATCAACATCAAGCAAGAGGCCTACCAAATCCAAAGGCAAGGCCAAACTCACAGAAGAAGAAATGAAGTATAAATATCAGAGGGTCAGAATGCCCGACTCCCAAGCCGAGTGTGACCTGGACATCAAAGAGCTCAGAGTTGGGTCATATTGATTTGGAGGAATTCTGGGTTAGGACTCAGAAGGTCACAAGAATTCCGTGGATGGACCAAGCTAATAGGCAGTGCCCTGCACTTTGTTGGGGGTAATCCCAGTCAGCGTCATTAACAATGAATTCATGATGGTGGTTTCCCGGTGCTATAATAAAGACACAAGGTGTATCATAAATGAGAAGGGAGAGGTCGTAATTAACCTTACTTGCCTACACACTTTGAGATAATACTCGGCATTCCTCATCACACGGAACTTTGTGGGCCATCAGCCAAGGAGGATTACATCAAAGCCATGGGATGACAATGAAGATCAGTGCATGCAGCTGATGAACGAAGTCTATCTAAAGAATAAAGAAGGTAGTGACCCCGTTGGCCACAGATCATTCACCGCAGTGATTTTTCAGAGGAGCTCAGTGACACCATCACATTCCTGAGCAGGGTGTTTGGGCTTCCTGACGCCCACTATTTTCCACAAATGGATGCTGCGATACTTAGAAACCATGAACAAAAATGTGCTCTAATCAACGCTTCGTATGGGCAGAAATTAGAAGTAGCATGATATCAAAACAGCTGGCAACAATTCCCCACAATGGGAAGATTCTACATGAATTCCTATGTTGTTTATGTTGCAGCTTCTGAAAGGGACTATCCAGCTTTGATGCGGAGTGGGGTTTTGCCCCAGGTCAAAATATAAGAATACTATCCAGAATTGAGGTTGGAAAATAGCATCCCTCAATTTACCAAGATCAACGATGCATTTTTCTACTTCATCATCTGCCTATTGAGGCCAAATATGACTTACGGTCGCGACGACCAAGAGCATAGTGACAGCCACTGAGAAATGGGGGGCCCTGTTCACCCAATTCCCCACATTCACCTATCTGAGGGTAGCTAACTTCTTGGGAGAGCTAACTAGATTGCCAAGGTATGCTGGACCCAAGTTGATTCTAATAGAGCTGTCAAGATAGCTAATCACCTACCATGAGAAGTGCCTCAAAAGAAAGAAGGGTGGAACTCCTTTCCCCCTCACAGTGGGTAGATATACATGTCTTTCTCACCACAAGGCAAAAGACATGTTTGCAGAGCTGGAGCTGCTCAATTTGAAACATGACTTCCCAGCTAGACCCACCTTCGACCCGAGGAACTGTCTGCCGAGGGCTAAGCTCGATCCAATCCATGTCCCTCAGATCGAGGATATCTACATCGACCTATATCATCGAGCAAATTTTTCTTCTACTGTTCCTCCCCAAAGGCTACCAAACTACTTCAGGGTAGCCATCTTCTCTTCTCTTACGGATCTCTCCCCCCTCCATTTCTTCCCTCATCTCTCAGCTCCCTTCCCTTCCTATGTCTTCCTCTCCTGTAGTATCTCTTCCTCCCATGAGCACTTCTTCGGCCTCCCTCTCGATGCCACCTCTAAGTGTCTCCACCTTTTTCCCTTCTACTACTCCAGATGTCCCCTTCTCTGTTTCTGGCCCTTCTCCCATAAGTCCAGCCTGGATCTCCCAGCACTTAAGTCAGCAGAAAAGGAAAGTTCCCATCGCTTCGATGGAATTTTCCGTAATCCCGTCCAAAGGGGCAAAGAAACAGAAGCCTGTCACATGCTTCTCTCAGAGTGCTTCAGGAGAAAGGGTGATGGAGATCGCATACCCTAATCCCCTCAAGGATAAAAAGGATCTGTCTCCGATAGATTATACAGTGACCCAAGTCACAATGGGTATGTCTTCTGAGAGCCTTCAAGGAGAATCCTTATCTGCAGTTGACGCCCTCTGCAAGAAGCTTCAAGAAACAAAAGAAGAGAAAAGGCTACTGAAAGAGCAAAATAAACATCTGCTCCAAGCCTTACAAAAAATGGGCAGTGCATCTCCCACAACTGCCGCCAAGACTCCTGAGCCTCTGAGCTAGGATAAAATCAATGAGTATGCAAAGATCGGCGAGCAAGGCATGGCAGTTTTCAGCTTAGAGGAGCCAGATCCTCAAAGACAGTGAAAAAGTGATCGCCGAGTTCTCTGGTTTGTATTTGAACATCAACAAGGTGAATAAAGAGCTCCAAGCACTAGCAGGACCCATATTAGAAGATGTTGGACCATGCTAGGCTGCAGCATGAGACCTTTCAACAAATGTTCGACTGTTCAGTCAATGATTTGGTCAATTTCGGCGTCTTCGGCCATCCCAGGGCCCTCAATAAAGTCATTTCCACTCTGGACTACCGGATGGATCAACTGGAGTTTGTCCTTGAAAAAATCGATAAGGTAAAGGAACAAGCCCTGGACACGATGCACCAAATGGAACAAATCATTCTCAACATGTCACCAGGGTTGCTTACTCCTTCCTTCGCCTTAAGAAAAGTTGAGGAAACCATCTAGATCTTCAAGGAGATCATTTCACAAGGGCTGGGGCCACGAGGTCACTTTTGACACGGAGTCCATCAATAACCTACTATCCTGTCGGGACTTCATTGGGTTCCTCATAGAAGCGGAGAAAGAATATTACAAACTCCCAGAGAAGCTCATAGATGAGCGGGAGACTTTTGAGGTGATCAGTGAGCGACACAAAGATCCTTCCCAGGATCAACTAGGGCCCATGATCAGCAAGTTCATGGAATACCGTGCTCAATTTCACATCTCGTCACCTGAACAACAACAAAAGCAGGCTACCCCCTTTCGGCCACAAGATGACGATGATGAATAGCTTCATCTTTCTTATTCTTCTCTCTCTTCTTCGACTTTCTTTTTGTAAATATCTGGAGTATGTTGGCACAAATGATGACATCATCCATGTTGCACCATGGGATGATGTCATCCATCAAGTTGTCAAAAGTCAACATGACTTTGAGATATTTTGTATATCTCTTTGTAGATATTTTGTAAATATCTTTGTAAATAGGTGGTTGGCTCCTTTTTGTCTTCCTTTCTCTCCTTCTTCTATAAATACCCCAATGCTTGTTGTATTGGGCATGAGTGAATATCTTTCAAATGAAAAATAGAAGTGAGGAGGAAAGACTTTGAGCTTTTTGTAACATAAAGAATTATTAATACAATATTTAGAATTTGTGCTGAATACATGTGTTATTTGCATTGGATCTTTCTTACGTTAGATCTGTGCGCTTTTCTCTGTTGAATTTACTTCTGTTTTATCGTCAGTTATTCATCAGTATTGCTTTGCTCATTTATGTAAGTAGGTTTGGCTCTATTTACTACCAATCCCAAAACATAAACCCTCTGACCTTTCTGCTTTGGAATTCATTTCTTTTCTCCCTTTGGACCTGCTCTTCCTTCATCCTCTCTTTCATTCCTTTCTTTTCGCATTTGGAAACACCCTACTGGGATGAGATCCCAAACCCCCGAAGGTAGAATATTGTGAGACTTGCACAGATTCCTGCTGGTAGAATATCAATAAACCAATTTCACTTTGCTGACTCAAAGAGGGGCTATGCCCTGCACACTGTTGGCTCGTCTATCCATAGATCTCCAAGCGATAGAATTTCATACCAACACACCTAAGGTCATTATTCATACAAAAAATCCATCTCATTCATACATTTCTGCACCATCTCATCCACTGTGTAATGCTCCTACTTCACATTGGCTTCCTAAGTTGTCGACATCTGTGCTTCCCACCATTACATCTCCCATAATTGACACCATCTCATTAGGAATTCATGTTAGATCATACACTCATGTTACTTACACTTCATATGATTCCACCGCTCCACACCCATTTAATCTCTAGTATGTGAATTTTCTCACCTCACCACCTGATGATGCACTCATGTTCTTATGGTTCTTACATGACTGTTGAGGGATCTGTTATAATAAGAACCCCGCTCCATTTTTACACTACGCACTTCATTGATCTATCTATCTAGTGTACAATATCACACCATTTCCTGATGACACGCTCTTGTTTTATGGTTAATTCTTTATTGTTGAGGGGTTTTATATAAATGAACCTCATCCTCACACATACACGCTGGGGGGCATCACTATTTCTCCACCTCCCCTCTTCATCATGTTAACACACGATTACATATACTTTTACAATCATTTCATTCACATGGATTTTTTACATCATCCATATTATACATATGTTTATTACCATCTATCGCTATTCATACATAAAATATAATTTTTCATCACTTATCTATATATGCCCTAATAAACATCATCATCCATTAGTCCATGCAAATCAAACAAACACATACAATCACTAATCATCACATCACATATCCATACAACATCAACGACATACAATATATATATATCATCCAATATCATAGTTACAAAAATATAATTGTGGGGGGGTAAGTCCTCATGCATCACTACCTCAATACATGTCATATATCAATGTCACTATCACTATATACAAATGCAGAAGCTCTAGAATTAGATACTTCACCACTCAATCTATGCCACTACTCGTGACCTCTATATCTCTCCATATGTCTATGAAATAAAGCCAACTCGATTGACTGATCCGCAAAGTGGCCATGTAACTCTAAAAACTTCATGAACACATCTTTCGCTAGGGATATTCCACATGCATCCTCACTAGCTCATTGTGTCTCCACCCACACCTTGTCTCACTCACTCAATAGAATGGTACATGTATCCACTGCTATCACTACTGGCTAAAAAAATGGTCATGCTCGCCCACAATAGGATCTACTCGCTCCAACATACCACCTCCCATGAGAACATCCATATGTACATTCCACATCAATGTGTGGATAGATGAATCAACGATCAATGATCAATAAACATCGCATGCAACCATATATTTACACATTAGTTAGTATACATAAAATTCACAATTAAAAACTAAGTAACAAACCACATCTATCAAATAATCATGTTCTATTATTGCTACTACTACATTGTCACCATCAAGGGTAGGTGCATGCCCCTCTACTCCTTCAACTGGTGGTGCTCCCACCACATCCACAAAAACTAGAAACAAGAGCACCCATCGATGCATCTCCCACCATGCACTATATACCTTAGTACATCCAACATCATTGACCTATATCAGCTTTATGGCTGCATCTATATCATTTGCACCCGTGGGCACTAGCTATGTATATGTAGGTCTTGGTCTTGCTCTGGATCTACTCAATGCTCTAGTGGTTCACACCCACACATATGGCTCTAGGGGCAGATCCTGAGCCATTCCAAACTAATGTGATTCATCCTTTTCTTGTAATAACTCAAAAACCCAAGGGAATCTATCCTTTAACCACATAGTTCATTAATTACATCATAACTCTACTCCATCCTCTGGCCACCCTCCATAGGCTCCATATGGCCTCCATATAATGGCACCATGATCGATCTATACATATCGGTGTCCAACATCCTACTTTGAACACCTACCCACCTCCCAAAAAATATATCATATCTTTCCCACTCTTTACAAGGTCCACTAAGAGGTCTCAGTATCAAAATATACTCATATGCCCACATGTGTAATAATGTGGTAGCTCCAATCCCACTGCAATGATCCTCCTATATAAATCTATACAAGTCCATGTATAAATGCACTAGCACACATTACGTCCATGCATACCTGGTACCATCCACCTCTATACAATGACATATATCATGCATCTTATATAAGATTCCTAAAACTCCTCCCTTCATGTCCATTGATGAAGTAATTACAATTGTAATGAACTTCCACAATCGTGGAACACCTGATCTCAATATGGTATCTAGGTTGATATGAGTCTCAATATGAACCCGGGTCCCTATAAAATATCACCTAATGACACTCATTTGTCTATGTGCATCCTCTATGGCCATCACCTAAACCCTATCACCCACCACAGGTATTCATAATATAATATACATCCTCCAATGCCACAATCATCTCCCTGTTAGGCAGCCAAAATGTGCAAGTATCTACACACCACCTCTCAGACAATGTAGTAATCATCAGCATATTATGGAGTGCTTAAACAATCCTCGCTATGTGCCACATGCTGGAATGATCCAATATATCCCACTTTGCATCCTATTGGACCCCAAAATATCAAAAAATTATAAGAAGGCACATGGGCGCATGAGACCTAGTTTAAAAAGGGCGCGCAGGTTGAAGGTGCGTAGGGAAGGGTCTTAGCAGTAGGTTGTAAAACATACGGCATGCAAAAAAGGTAAAACATGTTTTGTACTTAGCCACATTCGGCATCCCAAGAAACACATGAGAAAAACATGACCCTTGTGGATAAGGTGCCAGCCTGGCGACTGGTGGGATCAAAAAGGGAATATTTCAAGCATACTGATGGAAGGTTCTAAAAGAGAATAATCATACAAGGAGTGGAGAGCTCAGATATGTGAAGGCATGCTCCCATGGAGGACCACTTTGACACTTGAAGACCATGATCTGTAACTTCTGGAAGGCACTGGCAGTTGGGTGCTAAGGTTATAAATACAAGTACCCGATGGAAGAAAATAAGGGAAGAGTAGAGTAACTAGAGTGTGGAGAGTACAGAGGAGAGAAAAGAGCGGGTGAATCCTTACAGAAACAGAATGGAGGATTTTATGGGTTAGGGATTAGGATAGAGCTCTGTGAATGAAAGGGCATATTTAGGGGGATGTTTTTTCATTCTTCTTTATAATATGATGAGCATAATATAGCTCTGATGCATGACTTAGCTCTACATAGTTATATGAGGATATGTTGTAACCTCAAGGGATGTAATGTGGGTTATTGACTCTTTTAGTATGAATATAATGCTTTGTTATAAATCATCTATGTGTTTAGGAGTATAATACTTATGCATTTCCTTTCTATATGAACCATCTCCATATGCTATTTGTTATTTCTCTTTTCTGCACACAATGAGATGACAACTCATTCAAAGTTCTTAAGCATGTTGTATAGTTATTTTCTATCCTACATTTGATTGTATGTCCTAAGATGATGCATTCTCAAAAAAATCACATAACGGAAAGACTCGGCACCCGTGCATTCCTTGGATGAGTGCCCAGCACCGACTGGGTGATAGGCCGATGCACATGGGATCAAAATATTGGTCTAAGGGTATAGAATATGACTAAATTTTGGTTCTATTTATGGGACCTCTTTTTGAAGTTGTTGTGATAAATGACATGCATATTTTTCCTTATGATGTGTGATGACAAAGCGCATGACCTTAGAAAGTGTTGAAACATGGTTCAAGAAAACGAAGGACGAGTTTTCTCAAATATTTAACACTAGACCTCAGTTCGATGCACGCATATGGGTAGAAGAGAACCTATACTACGAGTTGTATGAGCCATTATTTTGTTGCTTCCTAGTAGAACTATATGAATGGATGTCAACAAACACATCTAGATCAAGATAGTACTATAGATTACGCATGTATGGACCTAAGATGAATATCAGAGGCTGCAGGATGTAGATCTAACTTGGACATGTGCTATTGATCACTAGTGGAAGAGGGTGCTAACTAGTTATACTATGGAATACACCATTTCGATGTATTCTTGTCCAGAATTTACCGAGTTTGAGTTTCTGAGGGATCCTAGAGGATAATTTTTGCATGCTATTCCTTTGGCTGTGAAGATCTTGATCATTACTTTGAGTTTTAGAAGCACTCCCCATGACTAGATAAGCTTCTCCAAGAACTGGGATAGGAAGATAGGGTGGAGGAAGATGGTGGAAATTGTAGTTGAAAAAGGAAAGGGAGGAGAGATGACTCAAGTATAGCAAAGCTCATAAAAGAGAGATGAATAGACAATGTGAGGTTGTAAGTGTGATGGATCTAAGGAGGTAAACATTATAGGAAGGAGTAAGGTTCATGCAGAGGATATAGAACCTAAGAAGTCTGTGCTACCCCATCTTGGTAAGCATGCCGGAAAGAAGCCCCTTCATCTTCTAATGATATTTCATCACATGGAGAAAGAAGATCCGTTGGTGTGCATCTGAACCCACCTTGTGACCGAACCCTTAGTCGCATGGTTTTCCAAATCAAGGGAGGAGTATTGTTAACCTTGTTGTTATCGGTGGGAGTAAACAATATGTGCTAAAGAGATATAATTCCTTATTTTGAACATCCATCATGGCTACACAATCCATTCCTATATTTGGAGGAATCTTTAGACAAGGTGCAAATACACAAGCTTTCGGTATCGCATCTAGGAGTGGTGTGGGACACACAACTGGTGGAGGGAAAATATCACAAACCATCGGTGCGTAGCTTAGTGGGATGTTGGGAACCCTTGGCATGACCACTTCAGGCCCTTTTCCGAACTGCAGGAGGTGGATCTGGTGGGTTGGGAGGAACATGAACTAGTGGGTTGGGAGGAACATGACCTGGTGGATCTAGTGGATCTGGTGGAGGAGGAAACACTACAGGGAACAAAGGTCGTGGATCGGGAGGAAAAGGACCCCAACCACCTCCCCAAGTGTTTTTTGAGATGCCTTTGAACTAACCAAACTATAGGGGTATTAAAGATGATGCAGAGAATGTGTAAAAGTGTGAGTTACTATGGCATGCGAAGGGGATCACTACTCTGGAGTGGAAGGAAAGTTAGTTTACAACACATGTTGCAAGGGCACACACATGGTTGGTATAGGAAGTATGAACCTCATCAGATTATTGGTAGACTACACCATGTTGAATAATGCCTTCCTAGAAGAGTTCCATATCCATGAGTTTGAGCAGAAGAGCATTAACACTCTGAAGGAGATCCAACAGGGAATGGCAGAGAGTGTTCAGGAGTATGATGCACATGTTTCAAGACTCTCTTGTTAAAAATATCCTATGACATTCATCCTTCTTAAACATGCTCAATGGTTTGTCAGAGGATTGATAACACCATTTAGAAGGGCTCAATGTCACACAAAACTTTCACAGACCCGCGTGAGGCATTGGAATCTTCCCAACGTGCTGAAGCTATTGGGAGTGTTGATACTAGTGTTAGTCCTTTTCTAGAGGGTCAAATTACTGAAATGGCCAAGTAGTTGGAGAATTTGTTCTACAAACTCAATGCATGAGGTTTGTAGTGGGCTTTGGTGTATAGACTGTGAAGTGGAGGGACATACAAAGGATAGTTTCCCTCAGAAGTTGTTACGTGCTATGTCAGTAGACTATGAGATTTTCCATGGGGATCATGATGCAAGTAGATGCCCTTCTACTCCAACACATAATCCTCAAGAATTATTTCTTGCTATTACAAGATCTATACCTCTATGACCCATGATACCAAGGATTGTAGACTGATTGATCAAATCCATGATGGTATTGACCTGGGTTTGCACCAGACTAGCCTTGCAAGTAGTTCAAAGGATGATGACCATCGTTATGAAGGATGCACGCATATGGAGGAACACGTGGAAGAGGTTTTCGTAGAGGATTTCATGGTCACAGTAACCATGCGGTAGAGGACGAAGTGATTTCCCATGAGGAACTTTTTATAATTGTGGATCTACAGAGCATTACAAATGCGAGTGTCTTGATCTGTTACAATTCTCATGGTGTGGAAAGAAACACAAGTATGAAGAGTGTCAAGAACTTTATGAGCATATGAACCAGCAACACCGGAAAGACAAGGGCATTGGGATGGTGAGCATCAAGAAGGGTTGATTTACAGTGGATGCCAAGAGTGGCGTGTGAGTTAGGGCTATAACCTATACTAGTGATGATGCGAGTAGAGGCCGCATGCACCAGGGAGATGCCAAGACAAAGGACACTAGTTTCAAGAGAGGAAGTGGTACATGGAAAGTATCCAGACCCTACTCATCAGAAAGAAGTGTATCAAGAGACTATGGATGTGATTCAGATTTTACAAGGGGAGATCCAATGTCTGAAGGAGCAATCAAGGCAGGTGGAGCAAATGGAAGGATAATGAGGTTCCAAGGAATGACCTGGATGAGGTCAAGGAAGTATGTAAAATGTTAAGGCAAGAGAATATTATTCCCTTGCTAGGAGAATGGCTAAGGAGAGAAGGTACCATGCACCGGAGTAGAGTGAAAGATAGGTTTTACATGCAAACCTTCCTCCTCACAGCCTTGAATATGAAAAGGAGATTACTTTGAATGCAGTTGTTGATGGATGGCTTTTGAGAAATATCCTCATCGACACAGGAGTAGAGGTCAATGTTATTACCTTAGATGCCTGGCATTAGATGGGAAGGACTGAATTGCAGCCATCTTC
The DNA here is from genome assembly GCA_019776745.2 of Taxus chinensis. Taxonomy (NCBI): domain Eukaryota; kingdom Viridiplantae; phylum Streptophyta; class Pinopsida; order Cupressales; family Taxaceae; genus Taxus; species Taxus chinensis. Next base: position 567,210,578 of record CM034154.1, read on the forward strand.
AAATGTGTTGTATATGGTGAAAAAGACTAAGGCAATGCCCATTGGAATCCTGAAGGATGCATTTATCTCCATTCAAGGGGCCAAGTTCACTGGAGACTTTGAAGTCTTGGCGCTCACTGAGGAAGAAATTTTTTCCAAGCATTTCTTGGGTGCCCATGGTGTTATAAGAACAATGTTAACCTACGGTTTAACAAAGGGTATATCAGATTTGAAAACAAGGAAGAAAGGGTGATCATCCCTTTGACAGATGGGAATTAAAAAGCCCTATACTTGAGCCCTTAGGAGAATAAGGCTGTCTTGATAGAATTTATGTGTGCTCCAGCACCTTAGATCATGAGATAAGTCTATCCCAGAGGATAGGGAGTTAGGTGATCTAGTTTAGAGGATGCTCAATGAATAAAAATCAAGTGATACCACTAGTGTGGCATGGAAAAATAAAAAGGCAAACATGGGACTTGTGAGTTAATAGAGGGTGAAAATTTGAGAGGATCTGTAATTCAAGGGTAAAAAAGGCATGAAAACACTCAGTCAAGTGCCTAGGAGGAAAGAAATTTGCCAAGTTACTTGGGATGGAGGAGCATATCCTAAAATTTTCTTATTGGTCAGAAATGTTTCAAAGATCATTGATTTGTTGTGCATGAGTTACAAGATTTGTTTCCCTCATGGGTACCATAAAACTCAATGCATCCACCATTCCTTGGGGGAGATGAAGATCAAGTTGAAGGAAGGTGCATGCCTGATTCAGAAGAGGCCTTATCAGATGAATCTAAATTTGCATGTACGGTTCAAGGAATAAATAGACAGATGATTATAACATTATCTGGTATCATTAAGTCAGTGGAAGAATCAGAATGGATAATCCCAATGGTTATCATTATTAAGAAGGATGGTAGGATAAGAATCCATGTTGACTACAGGGATCTGAATGTAATATGTGTCATCGATCCTTTCCCAACCCCCTTTACTGAAGAAATTCTGGAGGGAGTACTTGGGCACGAAGTCTACTCTTTCATGAATGGGTTCTCAGGGTACCACCAAGTATGGATTGCAAAGGAAGACCAAAGAAAGACATCCTTTTACCACCTGAATGGGGAAGTTTTTCCTACATAGTTATGCCTTTTGGATTGAATAATGTTCCTGCTGTGTTCTCGCGCATTGTGGTACAAGCATTTCAGGACTTCATCCATAAGTTTCTTCAAGTTTACGTAGATGACTGGACTGTGTATGGATTGGTGAAAGACCATTGTGAAAAATTAAGGCTGATGTTTGAGAGATGTCGGCAATTAAGGATATCCCTCAACATTAAGAAATGTGTCTTTGCTACTCCATTTGGAATCCTGTTAGGACACATTATATGCAAAGAAGGCTTACTAGTGGATCTCACCAAAGTTGCAGTTATTGTAGGATTAGGGGAGCCTACTAATCAAAGTGTAGTGTATGGATTCCTTGGGCATATGGGGTATTACAGGAAGTTCATCAAGGGATATGCCAAGATCATCCATGCCCTTGGAGGAATTATTAAAACACAAAAGTGCCTTTCATTGGGGAGAGGCGCAACAAAAGGCATTTAACACTTTGAAGGATAGGCTTGTCATGATGCCCATATTATGTTTTCCTTCTTGGGATAAACCTTTCCATGTGCATGTTGATGCCTCAGGGACAACTATGGGAGCAGTGCTAGCACAACCTGGTGAGGGAATTATTGATCATCCCTTGTGTTTGCAAGTATAAAATTGACACAACAATAGAACAAATTACACAACTACTGAGCGCAAAGCATTGTCTATGATCTACATGCTACATAAGTTTAGGCAGTATCTATTGGCAACACCATTTATATTCTACACAGACCATATGACATTGAAATACTTAGTCAAAAAACCCATTCTGCAAGGGCGCATATGTCATTGGGTCCTATTATTTCAAGAGTTTGAGTTCATAGTGGTGGTGAAAGCAAGGAAAAAGTAATTCAAGGACCTGACCACTTATCAAGGATTAACTCAGGAGAGGATGCGCAAAGCATTGAGGATACCATGAAAGACGCATAACTATTTAGGTTGCATGGTGTGTGCCCTCAGACTTGGAAGATATCATAGTGTTCTTAAAAAAAGGTGTGGCTCCAGAAGGGATGAAGGCTCTGGAGAGAAATAGTTAGCAATACACGTTGCACCCTACATGCTTGATTAGTGGAGATTTGTATAAGTTAGGTCATGATGAGGTTCTATGCCTAATGCGTATTGGAACATGAGCGTATGGAAATTATGGAAGGAAGCACATGGTGGGATTGTAGGAGGACACTATGTAAGAAATGCTACTGTGTGGAAGATTTTATTAGCAGGGCTTTGGTGGGAAACCATCTACAAGGATTACATTGAGTTTTGTAAGGCCTGTGACCATTTCCAACACCTTGGAAAACCTAGAAAAGAGATATGAAATGCCTTTGTGACCAATAGCCAGCACTGAACCATTTGAAAAATGGGCAATTGACTTTATAGGGCCAATTGCACCAACCACATGAAGGACTGGTTCATGGTATATCATCACTTTCACTAATTACTTGACACGGTGGGTAGAGGAAACACCTACAAAGGATTGCACTATAACGACAACTGCTAGATTTTTATGGGAGAACATAATCATCAGGTATGGTTGTCCTTTAAGTTTAACAAGTGATAGAGGTACACACTTTCTCAATGAAATAGTCAAGATTCTGTTAGCAGAATTTATGGTGGCCCATCATAAGACTACCTCATATCACCCTCAAGTAAATGGAACTACTGAGGCATTTAACAAGATACTAAGTCACAAGTTAACTAAGATCTGTGATGTTGGAAGACAAGATTGGGATGCCAAAGGTATCAGCCATTTTATGGGCATACAAGACAACCTACAAAAGGTTGAACAATGCCACACCATTTCAATTGGTGTTTGGCATGTAGGATGTTTTACCAGTTGGAATTCATGTTACCATCACTGCGTATAATGCACACAGGAGGGTTAGTTGATGAACAAGCACTGGAAGAAATAATTGATAAGTTGATGCAATTAGACGAAAGGTGATCACTTGCTAGATGGAGTCAGAAGATAGAAAAAGCAAGACAAAAGGCATGGCATGATCATCATATCAAGAACAAGAAGTTTGAAGTTGGGCAATATGGTGTTTGTTGTATGATTCCAAGTATCTGCGCCATCCTGGGAAGTTGAAAGTCCATTAGTTGGGAACCTTACATCATTTGTACATTCTTGATTTAGGTGCTTTCCAGTTACAAGCGTTAGATGGGACGAGGTTACCAGGTCACTTCAATGGGAGTAGGCTGAAGCCCTACTATAAATAAGTCTTCTTGGTGTTTGTAATAAGGCAGTGTTGCCAATTAGTCTTAGAATTTACCTTTATGCTTTTTATTTTGTGTTTCCCTTTCTCATTGCTTTTTCCTTTCTTTTTGTTTCAGTTTTGCACCTTGTGCTGGTAACCACATTATTTTTCCAAGGTTGTGTATGCGCAGAGGACCATGCATCTATTTTAGTGTGGGGTGGAGTGATACAAAGTATAGGTCCATAATACAAGATTGAGTGACAGTAGAAGTTGTGGGAATGGCATGGTTAAAGGATGGAAAAGCACGTAAGGTTAAGAATCATGTAGAAGAGAATTGGACAAGAATGGTTGGTGTCAAAAGGATTTGTACCAGAAACCATGTATAAAAAGGATGAAGAGCACAAGAACAACATGAGGTAGGTGAGGGAAAAAATCAGGTAAAGGATAGAGGAAGTGCCTTCGGCGCTATGGACACATGCATGTAAGAGTCTTTAGTCTGGGTTGAAATTTTTGCGTGCCAGAAGGTTGTAAATAGTTTTTTGCACGTAGGATGTAGGTGCGTGGGTAAGGGTGCTTAAAATCAGCTTAGTGGAAAAATATGCATTTAATGTTAAAGAACGTTGGTAGGTGGTATAGCATTTAATGCTAGAAAGAAGAAAAACTATAAATACAAGGTTGGGAAATTCATTTGTTACCTTGCGATTACAAAGTGAAAGAAAGCTCTTGTGAACTAGAGGCATCTAGAGAGAAATTTGTGCAAAGAAAGGAGAATCTGAAAAATTTGAGTGTGCATCTAGAGTAGATCTGTGAACTAGAAGGAAGGAGTACATGGGCATGAGGAAAGATTGTGTGAAGAGTATCATCTTGTGGAAGGTTTTCCTGGTTAGGGTTTGGCAGCTAGGGCATGGAGAAAGGAGGATTCATTTCAGGAGTTGAAGCTTTGGAGTGAGTTTTGGGATTGAACAGAAGTAGCAGAGCAGAGTAAGAGGAAGGAGTATTTAAGTTCATCCCGACTAGAAAACATGACACCAAGGAAACCAACCAATTTTCACTGAAGAAAACAAAGGGCAAGGGAAAGGGAAATCAAATCACTTGCCGTCACAAGCACCAATGAAGAATGGTACGCAAAAATGCAATACCCAGATGGGGTATTGCTAGGAAAAGAGTGGGATTCACACTTACAAAATATGGCCATGAGTGATTATAATCATCGCATGAGCACAACCATGAGAAGGAAATGGCACTAGAGTTGGTCTGACCAACTAACAAGAGGACACCAGATGGGATGCCCATTTACAGCGATGAGGTAAAATTCAAATTGGAGAAGGCTAGATTATTGCAATTGTATGTGATTTTGCCATACTTTGGCAAGCCTAAGCTGCCTTTATTAGTGGCTGATGTCACACGTGCATGAGGATCACTTTTTATTTGTGGGGCACAAGATGTGCATCACACCACAACTGATATCCAAGTTCACAGCCTCAATTGTGAAGGAGATAACATTGATGATGATCTGAGCGAAAAGGAGGCTATCAAGGAAACTATAGTCATGTATGACTACAAGAAGGGGTCATGATACTTTGACATCACCGAGATACCAGAACCAGTGATGAGGATGGCCATGCACTTGGTCACCAAGCTCAATGACCAGGAATGATGGACACAAGTGAACAAGGACATGGCTGAATGTATGCTAAAAGATATCAGAAGGAACCATCTACAACTTGTCCACTTTCATCGCGGATGAAATTATAAGCAGCACATGTAGGAGGGAGAGAAGATACTCTTCGGTAATGTCCTCCTCAACCATTGTATTTTTAGAGATTGGAGTGCCCGATGGGATAGAAAAATTTGTTTGGGAGTATCCAGAAGAGGATCCCTCACCCACAAAAAGGTTTACAAAATACACTTGTGAAACCATGACGGCCACTCACAAAGCACACCTGGAGAAGTGGTATAAGTGAATGTGTGATGCATTCTGATGAGTGGAGGATCTCATAGTAGTTTCCCATGCTCATGGATGGAGAGGAAGAATTTTTAGTATACCAACACTTCTGCATTGGCAGATTTACATTGACATATGGGAATATGAGTCCATGGTGCAAGCTACCCTTCTCCTTCACCATGCAATACTTCCAAGCCAGAGTTAATCAGTTCAAGGAGGCCAAGAGACTAAGGTTCGACCTTAGTGAGGTAGATATAGACCACCATGAGTTGCACCAAAATCTTGTCTACCCAAAGAAGTGTGTGTATGTGGAGAGATATGTCTCCCACGAGATACAGATGATGAAACCTTTAACGCTATCAATTATAGGAAGGACCGCAATAAGGGTGTATCTACACATAAGGCCAAAATTTGAAAAAGGTGCTTACTTAGAGAATGATGTCTCCATCCTCGAAGACCCTATAGGAAGGAAGAAGGTCACACCTAGAAAGAGAGAAAGAGAAGAGGTGCAGAAGGCACCAAGTGTTCAAACCACACAAACTGTGAGTGCGCTAGAAGATAAGCACTAATCCTAGTACTTACACATGGAGAAATAAGTCTCCTATCAAGGAAAAGACCCTAGAACAATAAACATCAGAGCATGAAGATCCCCTCACCCATGAGGAATTGCCAATGAAAACATCAATTATCAAAGAAAAAGAAAAAGAAGAATCTCTTGTACTGGAATCCCCAGTAAGGAAGAAGCAGAAAGTGATGATGAGGTTGATTCAGAAGAGACAGAAGTCTAGATGCCTACATCAGAGCAAGGGATGATGATGATGATGAAAAGGAGGTGAAGACCATCCATAGTCTATGAGATACATGATTCTGAGGAAGAAGGAGATGAGGACTATAACAAAGGGGATGAGGAGGAGGATGAAGAAGAAACTGAGGCCCAAGGCAAGGGGGTAGAAGGGAAGAAAATACAAAAGATCAAAGGACCTCCAAGCCTCATAAAGGAACAGGTAGATGAGGACATAGAGAAAGAAGTGGCAAAAAAACCATCAAGGACCTGGTGGAACAAGAGGTAGAACACACGTGGATGAGGTGATGAAGGAAGTTAAGGAGGAAAGCATAGGAAAAGAATATGGCAGCATGGGAGGAGATCCCAGTTTGGCTGTAAGATTTCCAAAAGTTTGCACGCATAGGGAGGAAGAGCACATAAGCAACACAAGTTCAAATAATGGGCTACATTGATGATCCAAACAAGGTGTTGTGCGCATGCTTCCAGAGCACTGTGCCAATGGAGAACAACTTTTAGCCATGGCTTCATTTGATGAGGAAGGTGCATACCATCAGACAAGGAAAATGTTATCATGGGCATTTGAGTCCCACATTGATGAGCCCGAATTTAAAATAACCAAGGAGCATTGTTGAAGGTGCCAAAAAAAAAAGGGATAAACCCCTTGTTGAATGCTCAACAATTATCATAGATGAGAAAATATGCAACATGCTCAACAAATTTTTAGTTGAGGTTGAAGCCAGGCTCTTTGGAAGAAATGACAGGGTGAAGTTCCTAGAGGTAGAGTTGGAGAAAAATGAGGAAGAGCTCCTTAAGAAAAGTAAGGACCCGAAGTAGGAGGAACTAATCAGTGCTCAATTAAGGCATGAGTTAAAACATGAGAAGGTGAGAGTGTGTGAGGTATACAAGAAGATAGAGATGATCACAGATGTCATTATCTTGAAGCATCTAGACTTAACACCACCTGCACAAAAATATAGATCAGCCTTATAATTTGTAGAGGACTTGACCCACATACTCACTATGGAGAGGCAACCAATTGCCTTAGAATCCACAGAAGAGGCATTGGCATGCTAAGAAAAAGAAAATAAGATGAAGGTTGTGGAAATTGTTTCTCAGTACAAAAATATCCTCACCAATGTAAAAATCCACTGCACGAAAATTGTTGAGGCTACCTATGATAACTTACGCGGATAGGGATAGAGTAACAAGTATCTTGGTTGCCACCCATGAAGTGGAACTCAAGGAGTTCCAGGAAAAGAACAAGGGGAACAGGGCTAAGCAGAGACAAAATCCTAGCCAGAAGTGGAAAAGAAATCTAGAGGCCATTGAGACCTTATAGGGCTCAATCAAGAACCAACTAAAGGAATTGTACCCATCAAATCACTCAGAGGATGTACGTGCTTGAGGATTTGGGAAAAAAATTGGAGGATATCATAGAGAAAATGAGTGCTAAGGGAGAGGAGATGAGTTTTGAAGAAGTAAGCACCCTAGTGGGTGACCTCTGTCAACTAAGCTCAGAACGAGGTCAACACTTGGGGAAAGTTAGAAGAAGAATTAGGGAAGGATTTCCCTCTCCTCCTCCAGAAGTAAACAAGTTCCCCATTCTTTCATTATTTTCCCCATTTCTTCATTCCTTTATTCTTCCATTCCAGCCATTTGTAAGGATCTGCCATTCTTTATTTCTTTATTGAAGAGTTTTTCCAAGGATGGAGAACATGCATAGTGTGGGGTGATGTTGGGCCCCAAAAATATCAGCTAAGTAAAAGAATGTGCGTGGGTGCATGAGACCTAGTTGAAGAAGGGTGTGTGGGTTGAAGGTGCGTAGGGAAGGGTTCATAGTAGTAGGTTGTAAAACATATGGTGTGTGCACAAGGAAAAATAGGTTTTGTACTTAGCCACATTCTGGCATCCCAGGCAACACACGAGAAAAGCATGACCCTTGTGGATAAGGTGCCACCCCTAGACGACTGTGAGATCAAAAAGGGAATATTCCAGGCATGCTATGGAAGGTTCCAAAATATATCATTGCAAGGAGTGGAGTGCTCGGATCTGTGAAGGCATGCTCCTATAGAGGACCACTTCGACACTTGGTGACCAATCTGTAACTTTTGATAGGCAGGGCGGTGGGTGCTAAGGTTATAAATACAAGCGCCCAAGGGAAGAAAATAAGGGAAGAGTAGAGTAGATAGAGTGTGGAGAGTGCGGAGGAGAGAAAAGAGAGGTGAATCCCTATAGAAACATAATGGAGGATGTTATGGGTTAGGGATTAGGAGAACTCTATAAGCAATGGCACATTTTGGGGGGATGGGTTTGTATTCTTCTTTGTAATATGATGAGCATAATATAGCTCTGATGCATGACTTGGCTCTGCATAGTTATATGAAGATCTGTTATGACCTCAAGGGATGTAATGTGGATTATTGAACCTATTAAGATGAATATAAGGCTCTGTTATAAATCATATATGTATTTAGGAGTATAATACTTGTATATTTCCTTTCTGTATGAACCATTTCCTTATGTTTCTTGTTATTTTTCTTTTCTGGATGTAGTAAGATAACAACTCATTCTAGAATGTGGCATGGTTCTTTATGCTCATTTTCATTTGAATATATGTTATAAGATGATGCATTCTCATAAGAATCACATAAAGGAGAGACTCGGCTCCCGTGTGCACCTCGGTGTGAGCATCTAGCTCCCGCTAGGTGATAGGGCCGATGTGCATGGGATTAGACTATTGATCTAAGGGTATGAAATATGACTACACATCTGATAGGCCTAATCCCAACAACGTACTCAAGTTTTATCCTCCATGGAAATCCCTCAAATGACTATCCTACTACACAACACAAAATATCAACCAAAATGCGACGTTAGGACCTCATATACACATAAAAGAAACTATTCCTAACATCAAAAATCACCAATTTTCACATTTATCACGTTCTAGGCTTGAAATAACCTCTTGGGTCACCAGCACCCAGGAGTAGGATGCGCTATGCCCAAGAGTAGGTCAAAAATTCCTAGATTTAGGCACTGGCATCCCAAGAGATGTTAGCTCCCAACTACTCATGCCCAAGTCAAAAACGCCTAGAAAATCAAAAACACGAATTTTGTAAAAAATCATAAAAACGAGCTAATTTATACAAATTGTTCAGAAAACAATTATACGTACCAACTCATTTATTATATTTGAAGTCATGGCCTATGCTACCATCTCAAATCAGCTCAATTTCATTGCTCTAAACTTATGACATCGTCACACTCTCACAACTCAAAATCACACTCGCTCAAAGTTCAAATGTAGTTACTATTCATATTTTCCTATTGCTATTTATAGTAACTTGTAAATTTCCCACTTGACTATCATTACTATTTGCACATATTCTCCCAACTAATATATGCTACACATTTTTTCTCATATCTTGAGCTTCTTTGCTCCGTTTTATCCCTCATCTGCGCCACTCAATTCAGAATTTCCTCACACTATCATATTTTCCATATTTTGTAGCACTATATTCTCATCTGACATATTTACCACTCGATATACACACACATTTATGACATCTACTATGCCTCATTTCACTCGCTCCTAATTCATTACACATCTACTTTCAACTCAGCATTCATGCTTACTATCACTCCCTCTTTCACCAAAAGGGGGGCATAAAATTGAGGCTACTCCATGATTCTCCTCACATTGCTACATGATCATTATGCATATCTTATTTGTCATTTATCAAAAAAATTCTCATACATCACGTGACATTTCATAACACCTTCTAACGATTCCCCCTAATGACCTAATCTGGGAGCAATAAGCAAAAAATATCTCCATGAGTAATCAATCATGCACATTCAATATCAACATGACTTTTCTACTACTTGAATCAAATATCAAACACAACATATTTTACTGCTCCTCTCAGATGACCTAACTTGGGAGTTACATCACTACTTTCCTAGATGGCCTAACATGGGAAATCACTCTACATTTTTCTATCACTTCCAGATGACCTAACATGGAATCCATACACATCATGGAGACACCCTTGGAGTGGGGGAAATGAGACATCATTTTTTTTCCTATACTACTTCTATATGTGTTATTCTCATTGGATCAAAATGAACAAACCCCCCTCTTTATTTGTTTGCAGCCGCTAGAAATTTTGAATATGTAGTTAAATTTGGAGAGTAAAACTAGACCTCTCTCCCTAAAACTATTACTGTGGTGGTAGGACACCCAAATCCTTAGTTTTTCACACATACAAAATTGGGTTGGGAACTGATCACTCCCCCCCATAAAATGTCCATCAACGAAAATATTAAAATATCCAAATTCTCTGAATAAAATCATCAAATTTTCCAAGTGCTCCTTAAAATGGTTTGCCATCTTTATTTATGTCGCATGGATCAACACGTAGATCCATTGTTCATCATGCCATATACTTTCATTCTCTATGTACTTCTATAAAAGGGCTTCTCCAAAATTCTCATAGGTATGTTCCTTACTTCCTTTACACCACCTGAATTTTATTCAAATATTATAAAGGGGGGGAATTTAGACACACAAACACGCACATACTACTATTCTACTATAATGCCGAATATGTTGTTTTATGTATGGATCTTGTGTAAGAAAATTATTCACTAATGACCCACTATCTATTCCATATGTTTTCTTTTCTTGTTTATATGGTTTTTTACTCTCGCATGTGTCACTCCTATATACATTTGTGGTCAGGTCACATGGATCCTTGTCTATCCATTTTCACACATTTGTCATTAGTTATCTCTGGACACCAACGCCCAGACATTCCTATCCATCCTGGGCACTCGTGCTCTATTTTTTTCTTCTTCTCATTTTTGACATTTGTGGTCAGCCTTTTCAGTTTTCTCACTCCTATCCCAATATCATAGCTGGCATGTCAGGTCATTAATGTTGAAATTTAAGCAAGATATCCCTATATAAACACAACATACATACCATTAAAAGAGCTTGAAATTTTTATCAAGGGTTATTTATCTACATATCAAAAGGGACTACATTTGGGTGCATTATTTCTACATAGGAAGGGGAAGTTTCTGAATTCCATCCCACACATTTTCATTTTATCTAGATATTTCTCGTTATCTTAGTGTCACCAGTGCAAGGGCAACCTAGGAGTACTATTGTACGCAAAATAACATCGAACTACATTGGTTCTAAGATATAGTGCAATGATCAGTCATAAGTTCACTTTTTTGACAGCTGATGATAGTCCAACACCTCATTTTGCATCTTTCTTTTTTGGGATTTGATGTAGTTTGAGGGTTTTGTAGGAGATAATTTGTATTGTAGATTTGCAGGTTCCTCATAAATTCCAGCATGACATACAAGAAATCATCAATAAATAAAAAGAAAACCCTAGCGATGCTAAAGAACTAGGTTCTGAGATTTTTTGTAGACTCTGACTTCCATGAGAGGTCTCAGGTGCCCTAGGCACCCTTGCCCCTACCCAAGTAACCCATTCTAGGCACCCCTAATATTTTTGTATTTTTTTTAGCGTGTTTGTGACACCTTGATTCTTTGTTTCATCAATTATTCCATCTGAGTCACACTTTAGGATAAATGAAATTAAGATAAGTTCCCTAACTCTCTCTTTTTCTTTCTTAAGTTCATCAATAAAAATTTATTAGCACTTGTATTTCATTGTATATCAATTGTAGAAATCTTTGTGTTCAAATTTTAATAAAATATACATATTTTATTGAATCATGATTGAATACGTGGAGAATATTATCACACAGATCATGCACTCTTTGAATCTCTTAGCGATCTCATGCAACGTTGGAACATCCCCAAGGTGTGGGACCTTGTCACCTTGGGATGAACCTCCAGAGAAGGCTGATTTCATTTGAGACTTGGAGCACTTGATTTAAGATCAATGTGCAAGGCTAAAAAATTGGAAAATAACTCTAATATACTTAACTTATGGGCTTAAATTCATATATAAAAAAAAGGAAAAATAAGGTGATGCACCAATTATATTGAACAAATATAGCCACTTAAATACACAATCAACTCCTTACTACAATATATGATAAGCACATGTCTTGAAATCTTCCTCCATCCATGCCTATAAATAATAATGAAACTTTGTAATAGAAAGGAAATAACTTTTCCACAACTAATATTCAAAGTAACTATATCACTTTTCACATAGATTGAAATAAAATAACTAGGATAAATGTATATTAACCAATCACATCAAGGAATTAAACATTAACAAGCTATAAATTGATCAATGAATAACACAATAAACCAGACTTTTCATGGAAAAATAGTGTTCTAAATATAACTGAAAGGCTCAAAGTATATGAAGCACTCTTCCAAGATTGAAGAGTAACTTTTCAAATGATCTAAAATTTCTACATAAACTTGATGCATTTAACTATTTATAAGTTCCAGAGGTTGAGCCATTATAGTTGAACCTTAAATAACAAGTTACTAAAAATAGAGTATAATAAGTTCAAGGGAACATGCTCCCATAAAAATGGTAAATTTTTTGTAAAGGTTTCACTAATTCAACCCTACAACTTTGAATGATTTAGAGCTTGGAACCATCCCAATCATGGCCGCTTGGATTAGCTTGGACCTGCAATATCTTTCTCTTGTTTGGTTTTCCCCTGATCTTCTTCCCAAATAGTCATTCGGTGTTTGTAATCAATGAAACATTTGATGATTACATGTACCTCCTTCTCCTCTAGCCCACATGCATAATTATTTACCATGTTTGTTGTATCACTCTCCCTCAAAATTTTGGCTGGAAATCTTTTCAATTTATTCACTGCTTTCTTCAGCTGAGTTATGAAATTATGGCACAAGACTAAGCTGTAAATTAAATTGATATTGAAAGTTTTAGTCACTTCATCATCCTTCTTCACCAAATATCTGAAATTTGATTTAATTTTGTCAACCAGAAGAGCATCAATATTCTCATTGAAAAACTTGCATTCGATATTATTAGATTATTCTAAAATATCATTTAGAGCATCCATTATTTCCACACGTTTATCATCAAATTTCTTGATCAAATCCTATAATACCTGGGATCTAAATTCCATAGCTTTTTGAAACTCAAATAGTTTAAAAGTATCATCAATTACCCCTTCTTGGAGGAGTAAATCTGGGTCCACATCTCTGATCTCTCCCCATGTAGTCAAATTTAAATTCAAATAATTATTATCCTCAAAGAGCACTTCATCTATCCTGCAAATAAAAGTTCTTTCAGTTTGTAAATCCTTATACAATTCAATAGTTGTTTTGATCTAAGGATTAGCTTCCTGAAGCATGCATTCTATCATCCATCTATTTATATTCCCTTCTGGCCTATCTTCTTAATTTTATGATATAAAATATCATCTAAAATAGAAGAAAATTTTAGAGCAGTTGTATTTAAAGGATCAGTAGTTGGAGTGGGTTGTATTACTTTCCTCAAAAGGGCAGTAATTTGTTCAACTTTTTACTTTAATTCATCTTTGGAAGCTTTATCTTTGTCATACTCCTCTAAAAAAATTCCAAAGGCCATTTGAACATCTTGTTAAGCACCTTCATGTGTTGCCTTTCCTAGTCAAAACCTAGAAATATGATAATTTTCTGCCATAATGGTTTCTTTAGTTTTCCCTTCAATAGGAGTAACTACCTCTATGAACCTTTCTCCTGAAAATTTTATTGACAAATTAGAGACGGTCCTTGGTCATTTGGCCTGTCTCTTTAGTGTAGGTTCCAACACGCTCAGATCTATCACATCTACAAGAGGTGGATTTTTCTTCTGCTTTGGGGTTTGGCGATATAGCCATTCATGTATGATGTGGATGAAAGTGGCATGGCTGGTTCACCACTTGGAGTAATAGATAAAAAAATGGCATTGCAAATATCAGTTGATAATGAAATGGAGGTTTTTTATGATATATGGGGTAGAGGTGAGAACAACCTCAGGAACGGATGCAACAAGACTGGAAGTCAAAATGGAAGGAAATGAAAGTTGCTAAGAAAATGGATTGGAAACTAGAGATCCAATCATTTCCCCTACTGAGAGGACAAGAAGAGATGAAAAAACTTGGGCCATGGATGGGGATAGAAAAGCAAAGATGAGTAGAGGAGCAATGGATAATGATGGGGAAAGTGGAGTTGAAGATAGTGACAATGGTAGTGAAAGAGCGGTGGCAAATCTTATGACACAAGTGGAGAATCGAAAACTTCAACGACTTTTGACTCTTGTGTTGTAGAGGACACAGAATTGGCAATAGGAAATTTTGAAAGAGAGGAACTCCCACCAAAAAATGAGATCTTCCTTGGAGTTATATTGGGTTTTTGGGTAGACCTCTTACCTTTTAAAGGTGTAGGGAGACTCAATGTTGGTTGGGATTCTATTCTTATAGATTTATCTAACCCTTTGGATGAAATTTCCAATGTAGCCAACCAATCATATGTCCTTTTTAGAATGGGACCAACCCTTTCCATATTATTGCAATTTTCTTCTTGGTACCAATCAATTCATGGAAAAGGTTGATTATTAACATTATTGTTCCTGTAAATCAGATCCAATACTTCATCATCTTCCTCCATTCCTTCTGAAATATCTGCAATACCAAATTCTTTAACTTCATCTAAGGTTAACCTCTCATATTATCATTGTCTAATAATAATCTCATCCTGACAATAAATCTAAAGATCCTCCAACTGAGGAATGTGAGAACTACCCAATCATGTTTCATTGAACTTACCACAATAATCAAATTTAGTTCTGGGATGGAAAGTTTGCAAGGTAACTTCAGACATCTGTCCATCCAAATTCTTTTCCTTGTAAATAATGGCACAGGTATACCTTCCTATCGAAATAGGAAACTAGCTCCTGCCTTATGTCATTTATTTTTAATTTTATAGTAACCCAACAATTGTTGAACCAATTCTGGCAAGATCCATTTATCGGTAGGACATCATGGCAATTTGTTAGGATCACATAGAAAAATAGGAATCCTGATGTATGTGAATGTCAAAAATTGAAGATAGATTCCTCCCCATTCTCTTATCTCTTTAAAAGCTTCATCAAAAATTCTCCGACTATACAATTTTTTATCAAAATGATAAAGGAGGATAGAAAAAAAGGCATCATTGACCCTACGAAAATGTTTGTTTCCTTCTTCCATTGTAATTTGATGATAAAATTGATAAATTTGTGACACACTTATAACACCTTTTGTATTGAAACCATTGAATTCTCACATGACAACTACAACATAAAGGAGGAAGGAAGTCATGAAGAAGTTTTTAGAAGTCAAGACATTGCTCAACTAAAAACAAATTGAATTGCTAATATTTTCTCCCCATCGTATGAACCCCTTATTCTTCTTAATAGTAATAATATAAAGGAACATTCATTCTTGAAATTCCATTGCCAAAGTGAGACCTAAAACTCTACTCAACAATACAATAAGATCATTTACTTCCTGGATGAATTCTGAGTGGAACAATGTTTTAGGAAACTTGGTGACATTCTTGGCCAAGTAACTCTTCATCATGACCTTTGTACACAGTTCAGTGTCTTTATCCTAATGTTCAATTGTGGCTTCTAGTGAAATTGTTACATATCCTTCAACATCCGGAAGTTTAAATACATCTTCAAATAAATCAGTGTCCAACCTGATCTCGAACTTTTCGTCGTCATCCTTTACCAATTTAGAATCCTTATAAAACGAGCTGTTGCAACCAAGAAAAACTCAGGGCAATGCATGGATGAAGAAAAACCCGTAGCGAGAGAAAGTCCTCTGTCAAATATGGTCTTCATCCAAGGTTTCTTATTAGGGGCCTTTAATCTTTCCCAGAAGTTTGACATATCCACTTTCCTAAGATCAATATCTCCAATATTCTCCAAATCTGAAGATAGGCATGAGTGAAGAGAAAATCCTAAGAATGTGTACTTCATTTCACCTTTTCCCTTTGATGAGGAAAATCCCATGAATTCATAATTCAGAATCTAATTTATCTGTGAAAATTCTATAAGAAACCTTAAAGGTTCTGAAATACTGAAGTCTAAAAGTTCGAAAATAGGAAATCTGAAAAAGCTTCAACTCTAAAGTACAAACCTCCAAAAGTCCATAAACTTCATAGTTATGAAACCTTGAAAGCACTGAAATCTCATAACTCTGAAACTACAACCTCTGAAACTCCGAAAAGCAAACTTTTGACAAACCCTGACCTCTAAAAAGTGAACTTCTGAAAACCCTAAAAAGAAAACCTTCAAAACTCTGAAAGGCCAAAATCCAAAATTGTTGAAATACACAGTTTCGAGAGAGCAAAAGTTAAATATTCTGGATATCTAAAAAGAACTTCTAGAATGTTGGCTAAGTACAAAAGGCACATATGCACGTAGGTCCTAGTTGAAGAGAGGTGCGCAAGGACAAAAGCGAGTAGGGAAGGGTTTAAGAAAAGGGTTTAAGGAAGCTCGTGGCATGCGCACGGCACATGTAGATAGAACCAAGGGTTTGGAACTTAGCCAAATTGGGTGTTTGGGATAGAACATGTGAAAAGCATGACCTGACTGTGCATGCTATGTGGATAAGGTGCCATCCTGGTGACAGGTTGGCCCAGGAAGGAGCATGCCTGCGGTAGAAGCTTCTAGAAGCACATCATGGTGAAAAGTGGAAAGCTCAGGCCTGGGAGAGCATGCTCGCATGGAGGACCACATTCAGACACTTGGCATCAGATCTGAGGGCACTGGAGGATGAGTTGGCAGCCCAGAGAGGCTATAAATACTAGCACCTGCAGAGTAAAAATGAGGAGAGAACAAAAAGAGGGTAGAGCTCTGTAGAAATACTGCAAGAACTCTGTTAGTGGATAATGGTATTTGGGAGAGAATGTATAATGGGTATGGGGATTTTAATTTTTTCTTTGATAGCCTAGCTACATTAGTCTAGTTGAAAAGCATGACTATGGTCTGTTTCTCTATGACATTCTGTAATGGCTCCATGGATGTAATGAGGTTACCAGTTATATGAATATGAATATCAATGATTCTGATGCATACGTCTTTCTCATAGGTTCTCTTTCATTTATGTTTATGCTAAGTATGGATGCTTGTATACTTCTTTCTGTTATGGTGCAAGTTATATAATTTGTTAAGTACTTTCTATCTGTAATGACTGCAAGGATCTAGAGGCCATTCTGAGCTCTATGGTTCTTGAATGTCTTAACTCCATTTAAATATCTTAAGCACAAATCATAGATGATGATATTTCCCACTAAACTCACATAAAAGAGAGACTCGACACCCGCGCGTGCCTCGGGTGAGTGCCCAACATCCACTGGGTGATAGGCCGATGCACATGGGGTACCTTTCTTTTGTGATAAGGGTAAAAATGACTACATCTTGGTTCCATTACTGGGACCTCTTTTTGAAGTTGTAGTGGGAAATAACATACAACATGACCTGTGTAGTGAGTAATGACAGAACGGTTAACTTTGGAAAGTGTTGAATCATGGTTCAAGAGCATGGAGGATGAATTTTCTCAGAGATTCAGCACTGGACCTGAGTTTGATGCACGTAAATGGGTAGAAGAGAACCTCTACCATGATTTATATGAAACATTTTTCTATTGTTTCCCAGTAGAGTTGTATGAATGGCTCTCAACGTATGCGTCTAGATCAAGTTGGCATTATGGATCACACATGTGGACCCAAGAAGATTACCAAAGGCTGCAAGATGCAGATCTGACATGGACCCTGTGTTGTGGATCATTGGTGGAAAGGAGTACTGGCTAGCTACACTATGGAGTATGCCATTTCCACATATTCTTGTCTGGAGGTTGCTAAGTTTGAGTTTCTATGGGAGCCTAGAGGATCATTTCTATGTGTTATCCCTCTGGAAATGAAGATCCTGGTTGTTACTTTGGGTTTAGAGGCATTTCCAATGGCCGGCTAGACCATTCTGAGCACTGGGTGAGGGAGCTAGGGTGGAGGAAGATGGCAGATATTACGATGGAGAAGGAAAGGGAGGAGAGATGGCTCAAGTATAGTGAAGCATGTGAAAGGGAGATTGCTAGATGATGTGAGGCTGCAAGTGTGATGGATCTATGGAGGTAGACGTTGTGGGAAGGATTCGAGGTTCACATGGAGGATGTGGAACCTGAGCAGTCTGTGCTACCCCATCTTGGCAAGCACGTAAGAGAGACCCCTTCGGCTTCTGGTGAGAGTTCATCACATGGAGAAAGAAGAGTCATTGGCACATGTATCTAAACCCACCCAGTGACCAAACCCTGGTGCTTGGTTTTCCAGAACTAGGAAGGAGTATCATTGACCCAGTTGATATCAGTGGAAGTGATAGATCTGCACCTAGGAGGTACAATTTTTTAGTTCCCACTTCTATGGCTACACATATTCTAGTATTTGGAGGAGTCTTTGGACAAGGAGCTAGTATACAAGCCTTCAGTCTCACATCTGGGAGTGGCGGGGTACAATAGTGGTAGTGGGGCACTATCACAAACCATCGGTGCACATAGTTCAATAGAACCGTGGGGACACTTGGCATGACTACTACAGGACCTGGTGGGTTAGGGGGCACAGGACCTGGTGGACCTAGTGGTTCTAGTGGATCTGGTGGCTCAGGAGGCATAGGACCTGGTGGACCTGGTGGATCCGGTGGCAGAGGAAACACCAGAGGGAACCAAGGCTCTGGCTTAAGGACAAGGGCCCCAACCACCCCCTCAAGTCTTCTTTGAGATGTTGTTACACTTACCAGATTACAGAGGTATTGAGGATGTTGCGGAACATGTTCACAAGTGTGAACTGCTATGGCATGCAAAGGGTATCACAACCCCAGAGTGGAAGGCTAGTCAGTTTGCAACCACGTTGTAAGGGCACGCACATAGCTGGTATAGGAAATATGACCCTCATCAAATAGTGGTGGATTATACTACTTTAAAGAACACATTCTTGGCAGAATTCCACATCCCTGAGTTTGAACAGAAGAGCATCAAGTGCTTTGAAGGAGATTCAACAAGGAATGGTAGAGAGTGTGTGAGAGTATGATGCGTGTTTTAAAACTCTCTTGTCTAAATTATCATATGATATTCACCCTTCACAGCATGCTCAGTGGTTTTTTGGAGGATTGATCACACCTTTTAGAAGGGATTTATCTCATAAAACTTTCACAGACCTGTGTGAAGCGTTGGAAGCTACACTTGCATGCTGAGGCTATTGGTAGTATTGATACTGGTGTTAGCCCATTCCTAGAGGCTCAAATTGCTACTATGGCTAAGTAGCTAGAAAATTTGTCTGCAAACTTAGCCCATGAGACTCACAGTGGTTTATGGTGCACAAATTGTGAAGTAGAGGGGCATGTCAAGGATAATTTCCCCTGGAGGATGGTACGCATCTATGACAGTAGATTATGAAATTTGTCATGGGGACCATGATGCAAGTAGATGCCCCTTGTTACAACACGTAATCTGATAAGAATGTGTCTTGCTACTATAAGATCTACACCTCTACAACCCATGATACTAAGGACTTGTAGGCTCATTGATCAGATCCATGAGGCCATTGATCATGGGGTGCACCAGACCAGCATTGCTAGTAGTTCTAAGGGTGATGATCACTGTTATGAGGAGTGCGCAGATGGAGGCATGCATGGAAGGGGTTTTTGAGGAGGATTCCATGGTCATGGTAACCACAGGGGAGGAAGGAATGAGTTCTTGCATGGAACCTGTTTCAATTGTGGGTCTACAGAGCATTACAAATGAGAGTGCTCAGACCTGTTGTAGTGCTCATGGTGTGGAAAGAAGCACAAGTATGAGGAGTTCCTGGAGTTGTTTGAGCACATGAATCAGCAGCACTAGAAAGACAAGGGCACTGCAATGGTCAACATTAAAAATGCAGACATGTAGTGGATGCCATGGGTAACATGAGATGTAGGTTTGGAACCAGTTTTGGTAACAACAAGAGTAGAAGCCACATGCACACAAGAGATACCAAGGCAGAAGAACCTGGTTTCGAGGGAGGGAGTAGTTCATGGAAAGTACCCAGACCCTACGCATCAAAAGGAGGTATATCAAGACACCATGGATGTCATTCAGAGTTTACAAGGGGAGATCCAGTGTCTAAAGGAGTAGTTCAGGAGGGAGGAACAAGGAAGGAGAGTCGAGGTGCCAAGGGATGACCTAGATGAGGTCAAGGAAGTATGTAAAATGCTAAGGCAAGAGAATATTATTCCCTTGCTAGGATCATGGTTGAGAGAGAAGGTACCACACAGCAGAGGAGAGCATGAGAGGTAGGTCTTGCACACAAACCTTCCCCCTCACATCCTTGACTATGACAAGGAGATCACATTGAATGCAGTTGTAGATGGATGGCTCCTTAGTAATATCCTCATTGACACAGGCGCAGAGGTCAATGTTCTAACTTTGGATGCATGGCATCAGATGGGAAGACCTACATTACAGCCATCTTTGAATGTGTTGTATATGGAAAAAAAGACTAAGGAAATGCCCATCGGTGTCCTAAAGGATGCAGCTATCACTATCCAGGGAGCTAAGTTTACTAGGGACTTCAAAGTCTTGGTGCTCACTGAGGCAGACAATTTTCCAGCACTCCTTGGGCACCCATGGTGTTACAAGAACAATGCAGACCTTTGGTTCAACAAAGGGTACATCAGCTTTGAAAATAAGGAGGAGTGGGTCATTATACCCCTGGCTGATGGGAATTTGATGCCCTATACTGAACCTCTGGGAGAAGAAGTTCTATGGACAGGATATATGTGTGCTCAATTAGGGACCCAGAGATAATACATCCTACTAATGGAGTTATCTAGTTTGAGGATGCTCAGTCAGTAAGTGACACCACCAGCCTAGCATGTGATAATTGGGTGCATGGGACTTATGAATTGATCAGACGATAGTTGAGAGGATCAGTAACAAAAGTAACAAAGGCGTGCATGGTCTGGCGCCTAGGAGGAAGAAAATTACCTAAGTATTCAGGAGGGGCCTTCCCTGAGATCTTTTTATAGGAGATGGAAGCTCAGTGGAAGGAGGAGAAGGAATAGAGAGGGATGCTAAGTTATGTCCTACTTGGCACAATGGCACGGTGGTGGGCTACACATTAGGAGAGCCTTTTGGAATGGCGCACGAGGTGAGAATTGCTCTCTCTGTCAGATTTTCTAGAAGTAACATGCCCACCATCATCAAGGACTACCATGGTAAGGAGCCCACCTCTTTCCATATCCAGGAGTGTGAGAGGATCTAGAGAGAAGGTGCGGAATATTTTCCACCATCCCTTTGGGTACACAAGTTGTATTCTACACTACAGGGTTTGCATGCATGCATGGTACATACATTCTGAGACACGCCACCAAACAAGAAATTGGCAAGAGCTAGTAGCTGACCTCATTCAAATGTTTGAATATCGAAGTACCAAGCCATCAGTTGATAAGGCATTGCAAGTTTATTAAGCACCTTACCATGGGGGATAGTGCCATGGAAGAAGATAGGCTATTGGAACTGCTAGGTGAACCAGGTTTGGAGGCATGCTTTGAAGAAGAAGTAGAAGAAATAGAAGAGTTACAGTTTGAGCGTGTGTGTTTGGAAAAGGAGAAAGGGAAGTTGGTATATGTGATTGATGGGGAGGAAGTAGAAAGCTTAGATGTTAGCCATTCTATAGGGATGTGTGAGGTAGTGGACAGTGTTGATACTGCATGTGCCTACCATGAGCCCTTAAAGAAAAAGAAGGTTAACATCGGCTCAGAAGAGGAACCTAAGGAGGCTATCATTGGAGATTACTGGTTGGAGAAGGAAGTCTCTAAGGTCATAGATCTGTTGCATGAATTTGAGGATTTATTCCCACGTGGGTACCATGAGCTCAAAGAATCCACCATTCCTTGGGGGAGATGAGGATAAAGTTGAAGGATGATGTGCCCAGTTAGGAAGAGACCCTACCGAATGAATCCCAATTTGTGCGTAAGGGTTAAGGAGGAGATAGAAAAAATGATAGCTTCTGGGATCATTGAAGTAGTGGAAGAATTGGAATGGATAAGTCTGATGGTAATCAACATCAAGAAGGATGGGAAGATTAGGATCTGCATGGATTATAGGGAGCTGAACGCAGTTTGTGTCATCGATCCTTTTCCAACCCCCTTCACTGAAGATATTTTGGAAGGAGTCACTGGGTGAAATCTATTCCTTTACGGATGGATTTTCGGGGTACCACCAAGTCTGGATTGCAAAGGAAGACTAGGAGAAGACAACTTTCACCACTGAGTGGGGAAGTTTTTGCATACACAGTCATGCCCTTTGGTTTGAAGAATGTGCCTACTATTTTTTCACGCATAGTGGTGCAAGCATTCCAGGACTTCATCCATAAGTTTCTTCAGGTCTATTTGGATGATTGGATAGTGTATGGACTAGTAAAAGACCATTGTGACAATTTGAGGTTAATGTTTGAGAGGTGTAGGCAGTTGAGGATATCCCTCAACATTAAGAAGTGTGTATTTGCTACACCCTTTGGGACTTTATTGGGGCACATCATATGCAAGGAGGGCTTGCTAGTGGATCCTGCCAAGGTTGCAGTTATTGTGGGATTGGGGGAACCTACTAGCCAAATTGCAGTGTGTGGATTTCTTGGGCATACGGGTTATTATAGAAAATTCATCAAGGGGTATGCCAAGATAGCCACACCTCTAGAAGAATTTCTCAGACATAAAAGTTCCTTCCATTGGGGAGAGGTGCAATAGAAGGCATTTGACACATTAAAGGATAGGCTTATCACTGTGCCTATATTACATTTTCCCTCTTGGGACAAGCCCTTCCATGTCCATGTAGATGCCTCAAGAACCACCATTGGAGCAGTGCTTGTGTAGCCAGGTGAAGGTATTGTTGATCACCCTCTATGTTTTGCAAGCAGGAAGTTGACACCAGCAGAGTAGAATTACACAATGACTGAGTGCGTGAAGCATTGTCAATGATCTACACACTTTTCAAATTTAGGTAGTATCTGCTGGCAACACCCTTTGTATTTTACATGACCACATGGCATTAAAGTATTTGGTGAACAAGCCCATTCTACAAGGGTGCATATGTCGGTGGGTATTGTTGTTTCAAGAGTTTGAGTTCATGGTAGTAGTGAAACCTAGGAAGAGTAATTGTGGGCTTGATCATCTGTCAAGAATTGATTCAGGGGAGGACACATAGAGTATTGAGGAGACAATGCCAGATGTGCAACTGTTTAGGTTGTGTGCACACGCCCTTGGATTTGGAGGAGATTGTAGTATTTTTAAAGGAAGGTGTGGCACCGGAAGGAATGAAGGCATTAGAGAAGAAGCAGCTCACCATACGCACCGCACCCTACATGTTGATCAGTGGAGACTTATACAAGTTGGGACGTGATGAAGTTTTGTGCAGGTGTGTATTAGAGCATGAGCACCTTGCCATCATGGAGGAAGCACACAGAGGAAGTGTGGGTGGGCATTATGTAGGTGATGCCACCACACGTAAGATATTAATGGTAGGATTGTGGTGGGAAACCCTGTACAAGGATTGTAAAGACTATTGTAAAGCATGTGACCATTGTCAGTGCATTGGCAAGCCAGGAAAGAGAGATGAAATGCCTTTGCGCCCTATACCTAGCGCTGAACCTTTTGAGAAGTGGGAAATAGACTTTGTAGGCCCTATTGCACTAGTGGCACGTAGGACTGGGTCATGCTATGTCATCACTTACACAGACTATTTGACAAGGTGGGCAGAGGCAGCTCCAACTAAAGATTACACAACAGCCACAACGGCAAGATTTTTGTGGGAGAACATTATCACAAGGTATGGATGCCCTTTAAGTTTAACCAGTGATAGGGGTACACATTTCTTAAATGAGACCATGAGGATATTATTAGTAGAATTCATGGTAGCTCATCACAAGACTACCCCTTATCACCCACAAGCAAATGGAACTGCAGAGGCATTTAACAAAATACTAAGTCATACCCTAACCAAAATTTGTGATGTCGGAAGACAAGATTGGGATGACAAGGTATCAGCCATATTATGGGCTTACAGGACAACTTATAAAAGGCTGAACAAAGCCACACCATTTCAATTAGTGTTTGGCATGGAAGCCATTCTACCAGTTGAATTCATGTTACCTTCTCTGCGAATAGCACGTGCATGCAGGAGGGTTAGCTGATGAGCAAGTGCTGGAAGAGAGAATTGATGAGTTAATGAAGTTGGATGAGAGATGATCACTCACCAGGTGGAGTCAAACAACAGAGAAAGCAAAGAAAAAAGCATGGCATGATCGCCACATCAGAAACAAGAAGTTTGAGGTTGGGCAGATGGTCTTACTATATGATTCTAAGTTTTCTGCGCCATCCTGGGAAGTTGAAAGTCCATTGGTTAGGTCCCTACACAATCTCATACATCCTTGATTCGGGCACGTGCCAGTTACAAGCGCTGGATGGAATGAAATTTCCTGGACACTTCAATGGGAGTAGGTTGAAGCCCTACTATAAATAAGTCTTCTTGGTGTTTGTAAATAAGGCAGTTTTGTCCAGTTAGTTTAGAATTTTCCTTTATGCATTTCTTTTCTTGTGTTTCCCTTTCACGTTGTTGTTTTGTTTTGCGCCTTGGGCACCGGTAACCTTATTACTACTTTTTGAGAATTTTTGAGTGCGCAGAGGACCGCACATTGTTTTAGTGTGGGGTGGAGTAATGTGAAGGAGAGCATGGTTAAAATGCCAAGGAATTTTGTGTTGAAAAACCCAGTTGAATGGCCCTATTGAAAGAGGTGCTTGGAAAGAAAAGATGGAAAAAGGATGGTTGGTGCCAAGATAAAAGCTACTTTCAGATCCCACGTACAAAGAAGGGAAAAGTGCATAAGCAACATGAGGTAGGTGAGAGAAAAAATTAGGACAGAAGAAGTGCCTTCGGTGCTGGGTACGCACGCGCAAGAGTCTCCTGTCATGTTGGATTGGTTGCATGCCAGAAGGTTGGAGGATTGTTCGCGCAGGTTTGGGCGCATGAGGGAAAGCGCTGAAGTTGGGATTTGTTTGAAAAAGCCACATTAAATGTTAAAAGTACGGTGGTAGGTGAAGGAGCACTTAATGCTTAAAAAGGGAAAAACTATAAATAAAGGGGTCAGGGCACTTCATTATTCACTTTGCATATAAAGAGAAAGAAGCACTTTTTGCACCTTTGCAAACTAGGGCTTCCAAAAAACTGATCTGTGTGAAGAAACATTTGGAGAAATTGAAGCGTGAGTAACTAGTTTGGATTTGCGAACCAGGAGGAAAGGATTTCATGGGCATAGGAAAAGTGGGAGAAGGCACGTCTTGTGAAAGGAGTATCCTAGTTAGGGTTTGAAGAACTAGGGCATGGGGTTAAGGAACTTTCTTCACAAGTTTGAGATCTAAGGTTGGAGAGAGCAGAAGAATAGAGTAACATGGAGTGATTGAAGTAGACCTAGAGAATGGCACCCAAGAAACCAGTTAGCACACCCAAGAAGGGAAAGGGAAAGGGAAAGGGTAAATAAACAAGAAACTGATGCACATGCACAAATGAGGAGTGGTATGCAAAAATGTAGTACCCAGATGGAGTGTTGTTGGGGAAGGAGTGGGAGTCCCATCTGAGGAACATGTCTGTGAATGACTACAATCATCAAACAAGCACAATCGAGAAGGAGATGGCACTGGAGTTAGTGTGCCCAACAAACAAAAGGACACCAGAGGGTTTGCCCATTTATAATGATGATGTGAAGGTTAAGTTGGAGAAGGCAGGGTTATTACAACTCTTTGAGTTTCCCTACTTTAGGAAACTTGAGTGCTTATATCAATGGCTGATGTCACGCATTCCATGAGGACTACTTCCACTTCGCTAGGGTGCAAGATGCACATAACCCCTCAGCTCATTTCACATTTCACAGGCCTCATCTGTGAAGGAGATGGTTTGGAGGATGACTTGACCGAAAAAGAAGTGATTAAGGAAACTATCACCACTTATGCATACAAGAAGGGGTCAAGGTATTATGATGTCACAGACATTAAGGATCCGGTAATGAAGATGGCCGTGCACCTAGTGTCAAAGTTAAATGGCCAGGAGAGATGGACCCAGGTTAATAAGCCATGGTTGAATGTTTGTAGGAAAATTTTAGAGGGCACCATCTACAACTTGTCTACATTCATCGCGGATGAGATTATCAGCTACACGAAGGAAGGTAATAGGATCCTTTTTGGCAATGTCCTATTAACCATCGTGTTTTTAGAGATCAAGGTACCAGATGCATCAGAAAAGTTTGTGTGGGAGTACCCTACTAAAGACCCCTCACCCAAAAAGAGGTTTGAAAAATATGCTTGTGACACCATGACAACTGTGCACAAGGCATGCTTGGAAAAATGGTATATGCGCCTAAGGAATGCGTTCATGGTGGAATGGAGAATTCCCAAACAACTGCCAGCAGCCACTAGGGGAGAAGAAAATTTGCTGTGTACCAACATTTCTGCCTGGGCAGATTCAAACTATCAGATGAGACATGGAGCCCATGGTGCAAGCTCCCCTTTGCCTTCACAGCTCAATACTTCCAAGCGGGAGTAAATAGGTTCAGGGAGTCCAAGAAGTTTAAGCTGGACCTTGGTAATCTAGACCAGGACCATAGGGAAATGCACAAAGGGTTGGTGTACCCCGGAAAGCATGCATACATGTGGAGTGGTACGTGTTACATGAAGTTCAAATGACAAGGCCCATGACTCTTCCCATTGTAGAAGGATCCGTGACGCATGTGTACATTCACATAAGACCCAAGTCTGAGAAGGGCACATATCTAGAGAAAAAGGTATCTATACCTCAGGATCCAACTAGTAGGAAGAGACCCACACCCAAATGGGAGGAAAAAGAGCTAGAAAATAAAATACCAAGTGTGGTGGAGACACAGGAAATAGGTTCCCTTGAGACAAGCACCAGAACCAGTATGTACGCGCAGCAAGAAGAAGCCCATAGTAAAAGAGAAGACTCCAGAGCCAGAAAATCCATCAGACAAGGAGTCATCAGGAGAGGAAGAAATGGAGTCACCTACACTGGAATCTCTAGTTAGGAAGAAGCAGAGGGTAGAAGAAGAGACCATCTCAGAAGCGACTGAGAGTTTGGACAAGTACATAAGAGAAAAATATGAGAGCGAAGAGGATGAGAGTGGAGAAGAAGTAAGTGGGGAAGAGTACCCCAGGAAAGATCGAGGACCACCCGTCTTCAATATACATGATTCAGAGGAGGAAGGCAGAGAAGAAGAACATGGGTTCCTTTTCATACGACGACGAGGATATCCAAGGTAGGAGAAGGCACCACAGGACATGGGAAAAGGTGAGGAAGCTATCGTGCAGAAGCAAGAGTCTCCAAGATTCACGTAGAAAATAGACAACCAAGGTGGAAGAAGGAGAAGAGACCAAAAACATTGAGACCATGGTGGATGACACATTGGAACATAGTGTTGATCTAGTGTTGAACAAGGAGAAAAAGAGAGTTCGGAAGAGGAACACGGCAGCACTAGAGGCCCCATTTTGACTGTAAGTATACCTAAGGGTACGTGCATGGGAGGAAGGAAAATAGAGGGGGAGAGGCTGGAGATGGGTTATATTGATGACCCCAAGAAATTGTTCCACATGTGGTTCCAAATTACCATTCTGACAGAGGATCTTGTAGCAATGTCATCTTTTGATAGGGAGGCTGCATATCCATGGACAAGGAAGATACTCTCATGGGCAATAGAGTCCCACCTTGATGAGCCCAGAGTTTGAGGTAAGCCACGGGGTAATAATAACATTGCCATGACCAAGAGAAGACAACCCAGTGGTGGATACCCAGTAGCTCTCGGATGAATAACTGTGCAACGTGCTCAACAAATTCTCCATTGAGATCGAAGCTAGACTCTTCGGGATTAATGATAGGATCAAAGATCTGGAAGGGGAGCTAAAGAAGAAAGAGGAAGAGCTAGCTACAATGATAAAGAAGCTAAGCCAAAATAAGTTGATCAGCTCCCAGTGGTAGCATGAATTGAAGGATGAAAATGCCTAAGGTATGCGCTATGTACAAGAAGGTGGAATCCATCGATGAGGCTATAGTATTAAAGAATCCAGACCTAACATCACCTGCACAGAAGTATGGATCTGCCTTGGGATTCCTGGAGGATTTAACAAGTATCCTCACCATGGAAAGATAGCCACTAGCCTTGGAGTATGCAGAAGAAGTTGTCGCGTGCTTAGAGAAAGAGGATAAGTTGAAGATTGTAGTGCTCATCGCATAATACAGGAAGGTTCTTGCTGATGTAAGGGCTTCTTCTGGGACTGCTGAGGCCGCATAAAAAAGTTACACAGATAGATACAAAGTGGTAGGCACCTTGTTCTATCATCACCAATCCAGCACTATGATAATTCTTCACTTGGAACTCCTAGTGCTATGATTATTTACTAATGCACAACCTTTAGTTTGGTGGATGTAATCTGGAAACCACAAAAAAAAACATAACACAAGAATACCATAGACTATGATAAAAAGGAATGATGATAAATCTGAAATATTAGAGTAAATTATAATATTAGCATGAAATTTTTATAATCTCACCCATGAGGTACTTCAAGTGTTATTGACTTCACTTACCTTCCACCAATACTATGGGAGAAACTTCACAATTACACACCCTTAAACTAATGACTTCCTTTACACACTTACTCATACAATATTTCTCGCTACTTCCTTCTATGCTAAATGAGGGGGGTGGCCTCTTTATTTATAGAACTTCCAGGCTTATCCCATCTTATCTGTAAGACAGGATAATAAATCCACTCTTGACGAATCATATTCCATACCTTAACTCTTATCTGTACATGTAAGCTTATCTTTTAAGATAAGATAAACCTTATCATTTCACATGGGTTCCATATTTTTAGACTTTTTACAAATAAAATACACAAAATATTTATGACCTCACTCCTTGTCCTTATTACCAATATAATATTTTTAATTCCTAATCATGTAGACCCTACTTCTCTACTTACCCCAACTTTGACATTTTAACATTACTGGACCACTTACGACAACTATTTACTTTTTAACCACAACATTCCTATTGTACTTTTTGACTATTTCCGTACTATAAATTATTGGCGGCGTCGTACTGGCAGCGTTGTTATCTTCTATCAGACGCTACTACTAATTATACTTAACAACATCCTATTCCTAATACATACATTAATGAAATAGAAATTACAGAGGAAAATTTTAGTGTCGGCATCTTCCCCTCCTTCCTAGCTTCTACTCCGTCCTCGGAGTAGACTATTCTGGGTGCTTGGAAAATCTTTAACTTGTCGTGGTTGATCCATTTTGTAATGGGAGTGCCATCCAATTCCTCCAGTCGATACGTACCATTTTCATGCACAGCTGCTATTTTGTAGGGCCCCATCCATTTTGGAAGAAATTTTCTCTATCTTCTTTTTTTGTATCTGGAATCATATACTAGAACCAAGTCATTCACATGAAATGGAGACCACCAGATCTTTTGATCAAAGTATTCCTTTTGCTTCATTTTCTTCTTATAGCTTGTATCCTTAGCTATTTCCCTCATTTCCTCTAGCAAATGAAGATGTACCAACCTTTCTTTTACTGAATCACTTTCATCCATTCTTTCATTTTCCATTACTCTGACCGTGGGAATATCAAACTCAATAGGAAGAACTGGATCAATGCCATAAGCCAACTGAAATGGGGAGTATCATGTTGCTAACTTTGATGTTACCCTATATGCCCACAATGCTGCATGAATCCTCTTATCCCATTTATGTACCTGCAAGGCTGCATCTTTTGCTAGAATTTGACACAACACAAAATTTGTTCGTTCCACCTGTCCATGTGTGCTTGGCTTGTATGTTGTTTCTTTCCTGTGCTTAATAGAAAACTTATTGACTAGGGCTTCTACCACCTCATTAATGAAGTGGCTTCCTTGATCTGTTACAATTTCTAATGGACAACCAAATTTGGTGACAATGCATTCATAAATGAACCTTGCCACTTCATCCATGGAAGTTGTTTTCAATGGCCTGGCTTCAAACCACTTGGTTAAATAATATGTGGCAACTACAATATACTTATTTTGGTGTCAGGTAGTTAGAAGTGGACCTACAATTTATATTCCCCACTTTTCAAAGGGACCAAGTGGAATAATAGGGCATAATGGAGATGATGAAGTCTTACGGTTACCATGTGTTTGACAAATATCACATGTCTTACAATAATTATAACAATCTTTAAAAAGAGTGGGCCAGTGATAACCTGCATCCAAGATCCTTCTTGCTGTAAGTTGTCTAGAGAAGTGCCCTCCACATGTACCATTGTGGAATTCTTCTAGCAGTTCCTTCCCTTGATCACGTCCAACTGCCCTCTTGTATTGTCCATCAGGTCCTATTCGAAATAATACTCCATGCAGAATAGAATATGGACGACTAGCTTGAGTAATCTTTCTCTTAGTCTTTGCATTGGCACCATCAGGAAACTTGAATTCATTCAGATAATTCCAAATATCTATGTATTCACTAGGGATTGTGTCAAGGGATAACAATGCTGCATCGGGGAAATCATCATCATCACAAGATGATCCTAAACCATCATAGGCTCGAGAAAGTGCATCTACATTGACATGCTTCTTTCCTGACCTATCTATAATATCAAATTCAAATTCTTGTAGCAAAATTATCCATCTTGTTATCCTCCCTGATGGGTTAGGCTTATTGATAATATATTTTAGAGCCTGATGATCTGTTACAACTATAAATTTCTGCCCTAGCAAGTAATTTCTAAACTTCTTTACAGCAAAAATGATAGCTAGAGCCTCTTTTTTAGTTACAGTATAATTTACCTCAGCACTGCTCATTTGTCTGCTCCCAAAGTAAATTAGATGTTCATTCCCATTTTCATCCTTTTGGCTCAAAGTAATTCCTAGTGCTGCATCTGAGGCATCAGTGTACACAATGAATGGCTTTCTCCAATCTGGATTCTTTAAAACAAGTGAAGACACCAGGGCTTCCTTCAGTTGTCCAAAAGTTTCGTGTGCCTTATTTCCTGGTTCATAAGTAACATCCTTCTTCAAGAACTGGGTTAGTGGCTATGTAATCTTTGAGAAATTCTTGATGAACCTTCTATAGTAACCAACATGGCCTAAAAATGATCTCAACTTACTTCTATTCATAGGAAATGGTAAATCTTTGATTTTTGAAACTTTATCAGGATCAGTACCAATACCATCTCTGGATATAGCATGCCCTAAAAAAACACCTTTAGAACATCCAAAGACACACTTTGTAGCATTTAGTATGGCTTGTGCTTCATCTAACCTTTGAAATGTTGTCTCCATCTGGTGCAGGTGGTCCATCTTGCTCCCATAGATGCAAAAATCATCCAGAAATACTCTAATGAAGTTCCCAATGTAGGGCTTGAGCACCCTATTCATCAAACGATGGAATGTTGCTAGAGCATTACACAACCCAAAAGGCAAAACTATATAAGAAAACGTTCCCCAAGGAGTGGTTAACATGGTCTTCAACTGATATTTCTCCACTATACAGACTTGGTTGTATCTGTTATATCCATTAGCAAAACTATAACACTCATGGCCAGCTACTTCATCCAAGATCTTATCTGAGAATGGAAGAGGGTAATGATCCTTCTTTGTTACCTTATTGAGCTTCCTGTAGTCAACACAAATGCGTAGCTTCCCATTCTTTTTTATTGAGATCACAATGGGAGAAACCCATTCTGAATTCTCCACAGCAAATATGAATCCTGCATCAAGCAACTTATCTATTTCTTCTTTTACAGTCTTGAAAAAATTAGGATTCATTTTATATGGCATTTTCTTTATAGGCTTAGCACTATCTATCAATTCAATAGAATGTTCTACCCAACTTACTTGATGGAGTTCCTTGTAATGAAAATTGAATATGTGTATGTACCTTCCAAAGAGCTAGAGGTAGGATTCCTTCTCACTCTCCATCACAGCATCACCAATTTTTATTTGTTGGAGATGATCATCAACTTCTTCTTCAGATAATTTTATGGGGTCATGAGTTGGTGTGACTGGAAGGATATCCATGACTGAAACATCAACCTCACTTTCTTCATCTTCAGTGTCCATTTCACTGGTACTAGAGTAATCAGAAGATGTCTAATCATCAGTTTCATCACTTGAATCCACAGGTTCTGCCTTATGATGTCAAGGGATCACATTTATCTTCACCCTCTCTCTACCACGTCTAAGTGTCATAAAACCTTCATTCCAGTAGTTACTTGCATGAACTCTCCTTAGCCATGGTCTTCCCAGTAACATTGGGTACACAACAGTACCATTTTTCATCACCTAAAAGTCTACCACACATACAACACCCATAACAGATATTGCCACATTTGAAACTACACCTTCTGGTTTATTTTTTCCCTTATTTAATGACCTTAACATAAGTGTTGAATGGTGATCAATTTTTAAACCCAACATATTCATTACAGACTCGGTCATTACATTAACTACAGCACCTCCATCAACTAAGACATCATGAATTGAAATACCATTACATAATACCTAAGCTTGTGGAGCATAGGGATCTGCCTCTGCCTCTAAAACAAGGACCTCAACCTCCTTCCTTCATCGAGCATTGAGTCCACTTCGCAACTCCCACCTCTTCTCAGAAGACATAGCCAAGAGTTGACCATATGTAATATTTGTAGGCCTTTTGGACAGATCTTCCAAGATGGAGTATGGTCCTTGCCCCTGTGAAATTAGAAAATCCTGCACACCCAAATTTCTTCTCCTATGTTTCTTACTAGTTTCTCCTTTCATCTTCTTAGGATCATTTCCATCTTGATTATCTTTTTCTTTCTTTCTTTTTGTTACAAACACATGTACTTCATTATTTCTGCTCTTATCTACTACATCAAAAGAATTCACAGGTGCTTTTCCTGTATGATTATCTCCTTTACGAGATGTAGAATCTCTATCTGGACAATTATACTTATAATGACCATTTTTATAACAATCATAACATACAACTTCAGAAATATTTCTTTTTGGACCTCTATCTCCTCCCTGAGAACTAAATTATTTTCCTTGAAGAAGATTAATAGTTAACTGAGCCATCTTTTTGAGTAGATCTTCATACTCAGTAGATGTACTAGGAGAAAGATTTGTGCTCACAGAGAGTGGTTGTGGATTCTGAACCAAAGGTGCTGGTGTAGGCTCTACTTTAGCAACAATTTCTTTGGGCTCCTCTTCCATGCTTTCTTCTTGCCTTCTTGCAATCTCCTTTGCTTGTTCAATGGTAGCTGGGCAGTCATACTTCACTCGTTGTCTGATCTCTAGCTTCATCTCAAGAATGAAGTGCTTACATAGGAGATTATCCACACCATTCATCAACCCATCCGCTAATCCTTCCTTCTAGATCTAGGCATCAAGCTTCCTCCTTATCTCTAGAACATGAGTATGATAATCCCTTATCTTCTCCTTCCCTCCTTGGGATAGCTTTGTGATATCGATCATGAGATCTGAATATCTCTGTTGTTCACCAAATTCTTCAAGAAAACTTTCAGTTAATAAATCTTATGAGTTTTTCACATTATCACCTAGTGTTTCAAACCACCTGAGGGCAGGACCATCCAAAAAGGTAGGAAAAAATTCAGTCCATTGTTCCCTTCTTATAAGGCCATTACAAATACAAGATTGTTTAAACTCTTGAATGAAAGAGGAAGCATCTTCATTAGATTGGGCTGAAAAAACAGGAATCTTCCCCATTTTCAAAAGTAACCACAGTGAAATACCAACCCACAAGTACATTCAACAAGACTTATGTGCACAAATAATTGAAATCGCTATAATAGAAAATAGAAATGACCATGGTAAACTATGGGAAAACTTGATTTACTGCGGTAAAAACTGACTTTACTATGGTAAACACTATTCACAGTAAAAAGTGAAGTTACTGCGGTAAATACTATTCACGATAAAAAGTGACTTTACCATGGTAAATACTATTCACAGCAAAAACGACTTTACCATGGTAACTACTATTCATGGCAAAAATGACTTTACTATGGTAACTACTATGCACAGTAAAAACAAGGTTACCCTCCAATTGATTTTTGACTAAGTGAGAATATCTCTCCAGAAAATCCACCAACGAGGAATGGTCTCGGCAACGGAACCAAAATGTCATCACCAATCCAGCACTATGATAAGTCTTCACTGGGAACTCCTCGTGCTATGATTATTTACAAATGCATAGCATTTAGTTTGGTGGATGTAATCTGGAAACACAACAACAAACATAACACAAGAATACCATAGACTATGATAAAAAGGAATGATGATAAATCTGAAATATCAGAGTAAATTATAATATTAGCATGAAATTGTCACAATCTCACCCATGAGGTACTTCAAGTGTTATTTACTTCACTTGCCTTCCACCAATACTATGGGAGAAACTTCACAATTACACACCTTTAAACTGATGGCTTCCTTTACACACTTACTCATACAATATTTCTCACTACTTCCTTCTATGCTAAATGAGGGGGGTGGCCTCTTTATTTAGAGAACTTCCAGGTTTATCCGTCTTATATGTAAGATAGGATAAGAAATCCACTCCGACGAATCATATTCCATACCTTAACTCTTATCTATACATGTAAGCTTATCTTTTAAGATAAGATAAACCTTATCATTTCACATGGGTTCCATATTTTTAGACTTTTTACAAATAAAATACACAATATTTATGACCTCACTCCTTGTCCTTATTACCAATATAATATTTCTAATTCCTAATCATGTAGACCCTACTTCTCTACTTACCCCAACTTTGACATTTTAACAATACTGGACCACTTACGACAACTATTTACTTTTTACCACAACATTCCTATTGTACTTTTGACTATTTCCATACTATACATTATTTGCGGCGTCGTACCGGTAGTGCCGTTATCTTCTATCGGATGCTACTACTAATTATACTTAACAACATCCTATTCCTAATACATACATTAATGAAATAGAAATTACGGAGGAAAATTTTAGTGTCGACAGGTCGCTACTCGTGAAGTAGAACTCAAGGATTTCCAGTAGAAGAACGAGGGAAATAGGGTGGAAAGGGATAAAATCCTTGCCAAGGTCAAGAGGAAATATGAAGCCATTAAAACCTTAAGGGGTTAAATCAAAAACCAATTGAAGGAACTATATCCACGTATTACACGAAGAATGGATGCACTGGAGGATATAGGTGAGTTAGAGAAAATAACTAATACCATGAGCGTGTAAGGAGATGGACTAACTTTTGGGGAGGTGAGAACCCTAGTCGATGACCTATGTCAGATAGCGCAGGAAGAAGTTGATGCCTGGAACAAATTGGAGGCCGACTTGCAAAAGGATTTTCCTAGCTTGTTGCAGTGATTCCTTCACTCTCCCATTCTTTCATCCCCTTATTCTTGTTCCATGTTTTAAACCTGTTGTATTCTTTCTTTCACTAGAGAAGTGTTCCTGTGGATGGTGAACATGCGTAGTGTGGGGTGATGTTGGGCCCCTAGAATGTTGGCTAAGTACAAAAGGCACGTATGCATGCAGGTCCTAGTTGAAGAGAGGCGCGCAAGGACAAAGCGCACAGGGAAGGGTTTAAGAAAAGGGTTTAAGGAAGCCCGTGGCATGCGCAGACAAAACCAAGGGTTCAAGACTTAGTCAAATTGGGCCTTTGGGACAAAACACGTAAAAAGCATGACCTGACTGCGCATGCTGAGTGGATAAGGTGTCAGCCTGGCGACATGTTGGCCCAAGAAGGAGCATGCCTACGGTAGAAGCTTCTATAATCACATCATGGTGAAAATTGGAAATCTCATGCCTGGGAGAGCATGCTCACATGGAGGACCACATTCAAACACTTGGCATCGGATCTGAGGGCACTGGACGATGAGTTGGTAGCCCAGAAAGGCTATAAATACAAGCACCTACAGAGTAAACGAGGAGAGAAAAAAAGAGGGTGGATCTCTGCAGAAATATTGCAAGAACTATGTTAGGGGATAATGGTATTTGGGAAATAATGTATAATGGGTATGGGGATTGCAATTTTTCTTTTAATAGCCTAGCTATATTAGTCTAGTTGTAAAGCATGACTGCGGTTTGTTTCTCTATGATATTTTGTAATGGCTCCATGGATGTAATGAGGTTACCAGTTATATGAATTTGAATATCAATGATTCTGATGCATACGTCTTTCTCATGGGTTCTCTTTCATTTATGTTTATGCTAAGAGTGTATGCTTATATACTTCTCTCTATTATGGTACAAGTTATATAATCTGTTAAGTACTTTCTATCTTTAATGATTGTAAGGATCTAGAGGCCGTTCTGAGCTCTATGGTTCTTGAATGTCTTAACTCCTTTTAAAATCTCTTAAGCACAAATCATAGATGATGATATTTCCCACTAAAATCACATAAAAAAGAGACTTGGCACCCATACGTGCCTCGGGTGAGTGCCCACCATCTGCTAGGTGATAGGCCGGCATGCATGGGGTACCTTTCTTTTGTGATAAGGATAAAAATGACTACAATGTAGTTGGAAATTAAATGTTTGTGGAAGTTCCGAAATCGTAAACCCCAAAACTCCAAAAGTCTTAACTCTGAAATTCTGAAAGGTGAACCTCTGAAACTCTAAAAGGCCAACTTTTGAAACTCCGAAAGGTGAACATCTAAAATTACGAAAGGCCAAAACAATGACAACTCTGAAATTCAAACCTCCAAAACTCCATAAGGTGAACCTCTGAAACTCTGAAAGGCCGAAGTTCCTAAAACTTTGAAAGGTGAACCTCTGAAACTTTGAAAATCAAACCTCCAAAACTCTGAAAGGAAGAAGTTCCAAAATTTTAGAACTTCAGGAATGAAAATATCCATGAAGGTAATGCAAGAATCTAAAATGCAAAAGTCCAAAATTCTAAAATTTTGGAACTTCAAAATTTCAGAGTTTGGAGACCGACAACAAAAAATAACCAAAATGTCAAGGAAAACTTTGAAACCTAAATGTATAAAGTTTTGAAATTTCGAAACTTCGGGTTTTTGGAGTTCCGCACTCTAAACGAAAATTTGATTTTGCAATCGATAGAAAAATCTGAAATAAGAAGACCTCTGAAGTTTGAAAAATTTAGACTTCGGAGTTTAGAAAACTTTGAAATTTTAAAAACACCTTCAGGAAAGAAAAGTATTCTGCATGTTCAAGGAATTTGACAATTTTTGAAAGCACCTTCCTTTAGAGATAATTTGTAAAGGTTAGCATTTTTTATGACATCTAGGGAATTCTTTCCTTCTAAGCCTTAGGCCAGTAGCCTTATACAATCCATTGGGAAAAATATTCCTAAAAAGAAAATATATCCAGAGCACACACCAAATGAAAAGAAACAAAAAAGTAAACAAAATTTGCAAAGCACTTGGAAGAAATGACAAAACAAACACTATACAAATGTAAAAATGTTTTCAAAAGAAATATTTGAGATGAATCCCATTCACATGGATGGGAAATTATTCTCTATTGAGTCTTGATAAGAAAAATGAGTTTTCTTCTTTTCAACTTCTGATAATATATGGTCCGCTCTAGAGGGAGTCAAATTTAGCATGCATACCCGACTTGGCTCTGTCAGCATCCCATTGAGAACCAAATATCCTTCATATAACTCTTTGTTGGATGCCTTTTTCTCGAAAGATCTTATAACTTAAGATTGATGTTGTTCTAGGTCCTTCATTGCCTTGTTCCTTATTTCTTCTAGCTCCATTAGTTTGGAGTACCTGACTGTCATTGAATCATTTTTCATGAGTTCCAGTTGATGTACTAATTCCAAAGAAGGTAGTTCTAGAGATAATGGGAGATTTACTTCCCTTTCATATACTATCATAAATGGTGAATTTCCAATAGCCCTTTTGGGTGTGATCCGGTGTATCCACAAGGCAGTTTTAAGCTGAGTGTGCCAAGTTCTTCTTGTTGGGATTTAACCATATAATAGTGTTACACAAATATAAGAATCAGATAAAGCTTACAAGCAATGAATGCGGAAATAAACCAGAAGATAAAATAAATGAGAGAAATATAACACCATATTTAACATGGTTCACCCAGTGTGGGATACGTCCACCAAGAAATGACCAATA
This sequence comes from Taxus chinensis, assembly GCA_019776745.2. Classification (NCBI taxonomy): domain Eukaryota; kingdom Viridiplantae; phylum Streptophyta; class Pinopsida; order Cupressales; family Taxaceae; genus Taxus; species Taxus chinensis. The sequence continues at coordinate 567,248,848 of CM034154.1, forward strand.
TTATTATTTAGTGCTTTATAGAGGAAATACAATGAAGATATGTTGTCTTCCAACACCTCATAGGATGTTCAATGTTTTTCCCTCACTTAACTACTCTTTTTTGCTCACAAAGAAAACTAACATGCAAAAAATGTTATTTTCTTCTCTCTTACCCTCATACCATGCATATATATCGTCTATTTTGGGAAACTAACTATGCTTTCACAATCAATAAATCATCTTTAAAGAAAAATATTTATCCTAATTCTCAGCCAAAAAACAAAGCACCATCGTACATGTTACCGATGTCGGTCACCTCCTAACCCATGATGGTTAATAATTGACTGATGTAGGTCATTGTTTGATTGATATTTGTCACTTCCTAACCGATGCTAGCCACTGTCAAACTCAGCAACATGTAAAAAAAAACTCTCTGTGAAGCAATTAAGCCCCACACTCAACAATCTCCCACTTGGAGATCAATTGTTGCACTGTACAGTACATCACCATCCTTGGATCCATTTCCTTGGCCCATATCTTCCTCTTCAAGTCTCAAAATTGAATACCAATAGAAGTGGAGTGAAGCTCCAACTTCTCCTTTACCAATGGATTCGTTAGCATATCCGCAGGGTTCTCATCCATATGAATTTTCTCTAACTTTAGCTACCCATCCTTCAACACCTGTCGTATGAAGTGATACCTCAACTGAATTGTGTTTCATTCTCGAATGAAATGTTAAGTTCTTTTTCATATGGATTATGCTCTGAATATCACTGTATAACCTATAATCCTCTTCCTCCTTACCCAACTCTTCCATGAACCTACTCATCCATATCATCTCCTCTCTAGCTTCTGTAGCTGTAACATACTCTGCCTCTGTAGTAGAAAAAGCCACAACTTTCTTCAATCTCAAAATCTAGTTAACTGTCATTCCACCTACTATGAAAACATCTTCAGTGGTTCTACTCTTGCCATCCAAATCTCCAGCCATATCTGAATCAACATAGCTACGTAAAGAAGTATGTGACCCTCCATAGCATAAATCCATGTTGGATGTCCCTCTCAAATACCTGAGAATCCATTAGACTACTTTACAATGTTCTTTACCTAGATTAGCCATAAACCTACTCACAACTCCCACTTCCTGTGTAATGTATGGTCTAGTACAAACCATGGCATACATAAGACTTCCTACTATTAAAGCATAGGGAACACATGCCATATACTCAACCTCCTCCTGTAATGAAGGACACTTATCTTTGCTCAATTTGAAGTGTCCAACCATAGGTGTACTAACAAGTTTTGAGTCTTAGTTTTCCATTGTCTTCCTAACATGGACCAAATTCACCACCTAGGAGGAGTATTTTATAGGGAATATGGTTTTTGACTCAATGAGTTTAGATAACTCCTTCCTCATTAGAGGATCAGTTTTAGGGTTCACTGGTCTCTATTTTTCTCTAATTGGTTTAACAGTGGGATCAAGATTAATAGCATGTTGAGAAATGTTGGGGTAAAAACCTTTTAGATACTCATAATTCCATGAAAATACATCGTTAAAGTTATGACACATGGAAACAAAATCTTGTTCTTCTTCAGTATTACATACCTTTCCAAGAAAAATTTCATTTCCTTGTGCAATGGTGACTGGCTTGCAATCCTCCTAACCCACATAAATGCTTATTTTTTCCATTTAATCTCATCATTAGAATTAAAAATTCCTTCAAAGATAACTAATCCTTTGGGTAGATTATTTTTCCGTGGCTGAATGATTTGATCATCATAAATTTCTTCTATACCAAATTGCAAGCTAGAAGATAATTCAACCTTGTTCTGAATGAATTAGATAATTTTCTCATCATTCTCAAAAAAACTTGCTAATTGACATCATTATCTGGTATATATGGCCTTATGACCATTTTGACATGCTAATCTCCTTGGATAAGGTTATCCGTAGGAAAAAAATGAGATCACATGGTTTCCATTTGATCTTCTTCCTTATTTTTCTTCCGCGATACTACTTGAAGGTTGATGGCTTCAAAAATATCCAAAAGAGCCCAAACTCGGTGCCTATAATCTCTCAAAATCTTGTTTTTAGCCACACACCTTCCTCTGATTTGGTGGATAATAAATTCAATGTCCCTAAATATATATAGAGATTTTATTTTTTTCTTTTCCACAATCAATAGACCATGGACCAATCCTTCATATTTTGTTAAGTTGTTTGAGCATGTAAATTGGATTCTATGAGAAAAGAAGAGATTTTTTTTCCATCGAGAGACAAGGATTAAACCCACTCGAGCTCCATTCCTACTTCTAAAACCATCGAAAGATATTTTCCATAAACCATAAGCATCATTGTCTTCTTCTTTTTATGGCATGGGAATAGTGAAGTTCTCCTCATGAATGCAATAAGTGCCCAAACCAGTTTCCAAAACTATTTCATATGGGTCAAATTCATAGTTTTCTTTGGCCCATTCATCTAGCTAAGATCAATAATTTAAATTGATGGATGCACTAAGTTTGTGGTTTCAGTATCACTACTTTCTTATCCTTGAATCATAAAATTTTCATTAACAATACTAAGATCATGAACTTCCACATGATAAGTTGAAATGGGTTTAACTTTGAATGTAAACCTAGTTCCATATCTTGTACTTAGTAGCATATGAGACCAATATGAGGAAATATATCTGCCCACCTTGGCTGTGAAATTTATGGAGGGGCAAAGGGTGAATAATGGTGGCAATTTAATCATAGAAATATCTTGAATTATGGTCAGGATTGGGAAGCATGCAGAGTTAATTCTAGATCCTTAACTATGCCCAAAACTTGCACTATTGATCCATCAAAATGTATAACACCCTTTGAAGTTGGTTTGTAATCAATTCCAAAGATATATGCAATCTTCTTTGGCATCATTGAGGTACTATCACCAGTATCTATCATGTAATTATGTACAAAGTGTTTTCCAATAATGAGCGACAAGTAGAAAGGGGAGGCTTGATAATTTCACTTGCTTGTTCATCATTGGGATAAAAAGAGTTTACCATGACATATCCTTTGTGTATTAAGAATTCCAGAGGTGGAATTTTATTCAAATATTCTTGCAAGAGATCCCTATAATATGGGATTAATAGGGAATCCCACATTGTGATGATAAGACTTTTCCTTTTCATATGTTCCAAAATGTTGAAAGGAATACCCATGGCTTTCTATAATGAAGGAGTTTCATGTTCTTTACTCTTTTTTTCTATCCACAGAAGTTATTTGGTAGGTGGAATTTATATGTCCCATGGGTTTATAGTTTTGTATGGATTTTGTGTGTTCCGCAAAACTTGTAGGTTATACGACTGTTGAATGACCCGTGGAAGACTGGATGAATCTAAATTTCTGATCAATTCTTTGAATTGAGTAGTATTATCACATAGAGTTGAGGAAATAGGAGGATACCTTTCATCCATCTACCTTTTCTTAAATATTGTATTATCCGCAACATGAAGTTGTAACTTGTTTAACTTGTTTAAATTACCCACGGCTTGATTAACTACACAAAAATATTCAAGTTTGAAGAGCATGAATTTAGGTTCATGGGTGTCCTCTTGAATCTCCTCTACATTTCTTATTGATAGAGCCATAACTTTTTCTTATATGTATAATGGATTTTACACCATAGTAGCCTTTTCCTGTAAGGAATTCATTCCATCCTCGCAAGTATATTAGTTATACAGTTGATCACAAGGATAACACCATTCAAAACCTTCATCCATGTTATTCTGGACCGGAATAATATATTTTTTTAAGATAGAAGATGGAAAAGGTTGTTGATTTCAATTTTGTAGTTTTCTTGGAGGGAAATTTTGTTGAAATATTTGATTTGGATATTGAAATATTTTTTTAGATAACCCTAAAGGGGGTTAGGATAAGTTTTTGGAGTTTTATCTTGTTTTATTTTGAGGGGGGACAATCTCATTTATTAATTTCTTAAGATAAACACTAAGGTTTTCAATTTCATCATGTTTTATGGAAGAACTATATGTGGATACAGAAGATGAAGTGAATGGTTGAGGAATGAGAGCAATGAAAGGTTGGGAATTTTGTGGCAATTTAGGTAAAATGGGAATATGAAATCTAGGGGATAGTTTTCCTACTTGGATTAAATAGTTTTTTATCCCTAATGGATATTGCATAAGTGTTTAGTATTTGAATAACACCCATAAAATGAATCATCATTGCTATATCATAATTCAAATATATAAGAAAATATAAAAATGCACCATGTGGGGTTGGTCTTAAAAGGACTGGAATTATGTCCCATGTTTTTTTAAACCTGAAGTTAAAATCTTCCATGAGCTAATTTGGATCCTGCTTGATTTTGGTTACTTGCTCCATAAGTGAAATATTGACTACCTTATCATCAAACTGCTCATAGAAAGTGGTCCCAATTTCATCCTAGGTGAAAATTAAAGTAGTAGGTAAACTTTTATATCATTGCAAGGCTTTTCCTTTTAGAGATGATTCCAAAAACCACACCGCAACATCATCTTCCATGACTGAATGCACTGAGTAAACATTTGAAATGTCTTGAATGGTTTCCGCGGGTGTAGTGGAGTTTTCACCTGTGAAGAAAGGAATGTTCTTCAAGGAATTTATTCAAATGTCATGTTGCGTGGCTACAAATAATAGGCTTCCTCCACTAAAACTTACAAATGGTAAATTTCCCTAATGTGCCATGAATGGAATGTGTTAGATATTTCTGATAGGAAGTGAAAATTGTCTACTTGGAGGTGGAGTTGAGAAAATTTGGTTTGAAGAAGCTGCAGATATCTGTGGAGATATTTGTTTTCTTTTACATGGGGAGAGTTGTAGATAGTAAAATGGCTTGCCGCTAAACATGTTGAACCTCATTTACAGTCTTCTCATGAAACAAAAAGGCTCAAACTACATGAAACGAGATGATTGAATTATAGGGAGTCATCATATATGTTGAAGAATACCTCTAAAGGTTAAAAATGCCAAGTCACACACCAAAACTGAGTAGAAATGGAGTTGAGCTCATAAAATCTCTCCCACTAGATGTTTCAAAACTATTGGAGCTTAAAATTGCACCTTTCTCTGAATCATTAAATATTCATAATTTTGAGGAAACATGGGATTTTCTCCAAGTGTGGGAATTGTGACTTGAGATAGACATATAGAGATGGTTGGATTCCTCTATTATGTGGATTAAAGTAAACCCACGAGACATGACTTACTTCTAATTATAAACTAATCGTATAAATAATCCTACAGTAATGTTTCTAAGGGACCAAGGAGAGAGATGAAAAAATAAGGAAACTAAGCTAATAAGGGGTGGTAATAGCACCAAAAGAAGGTGAAAATTCCCAAATTCCAAGTAACATAGATGCAATATCACAAGAATGTGATCATGAGGATGCACTTAGCTCTAATGCAAACAAATAAGAGAACAAAAAATACACAAGAGGGAAGAACATTCACACCAAACGTGAAGTATTTGAAGGAAATAAATAAACCACACTTGTAAATTAATCAATCTGTTATAGCTTACATATAGATCTGAGGAAATAAATCTCCATCCAAAATTTCCAGACGTTAAAAGCATAAATTTCAAGTTTCACAGGGAAGAGGTAGAAAATTTATAAGGGATAAAAGGGGGAAGAACCCTTACAAAGTGCGCAAGCACTTGTATTTATACAATTCACAGAAAGGTGAAAGAGGATGAGAAAGAAGAAAGGGCATTGATTTGGAATCTGACCACCTAAAAATGTGTTGAACAAGCATGGGTTTCATAATTTCTTGTAGAGTTTACTTGTATTACAAATAGGGATACCCTCAAATGAAATACAACAACCATAGCATGACCACTTAACTCTATCACACACCATCAATTTATAGAGAAGGAAACCATGCTTCATTAAATTCTAGTGGGTGGGGTGGTTAGCCCTCTAGTTTGGAATCTAGTGCAGCTTTGATACCTTCGATGGAACCACCTCTCGTTAAGACATCTGTGTCTTTTATTTTCACCCAAATCCCATAGGAACTATCACTTTGTTTCATGGCTTGGACGACAACTTTTCAAATTTATTTCCCTCTACATACCTTTGTGGCTTTCTACTTGTATTTCCTTAATGTTAGAAATATCTTAGCAACACCCAATAAATGCAACCTCTTGATATACATATTTTGACCCAACGACCATTTTCCTTTATTCTACAACTTTTAAAAACCCCACGGAACACTAAGTCAATATTCCTCACTTTTTGAGCTTAGCCAATTTCTCCAACCCTCATCCGATAACAACTTTGTAGTACTCTTTCTGACTTCAACCCATGAAGAACTAAATTTCAAGGTGCCATGAAGCTCTAATAACTTCTGCGAAACACTAATTCTACCAAATTTTTCCTAAGTCTTAGACCTTTCATTCCTTTATTTCAAGGGTTAGGAGAACCAATGGAACACTAAGTTCCTACATTCTATGGTAGACTGAATCAGTTTCCCATGGAAATTTTAGATAGCACATACCTACCATGCAATGCCTCATCTTGGTTCTTCAGATAATCCCCTTGGATTCCTTGTTAGTGTTACTGATATCCCATCACCTTCCATCATTGTCACTGATGTTGGTTTTCATGACTCATTATTCTCCCATAGATTATATATCAATGCTTCTATTGTGTCCCATCCCATCAAAGATGTTATGGTACATCCTACATTCAAATAAGATGTATGCTCATTATCTTTCTTGCAGACCATTGGCTTCCCCCTATATCATATGACATGTAAGTCTCCCACTTATCATGGCCATGTTATTCTACCCATTAATTTTGGGCCTCTTACTATTTCTATGCCATTTAATGTTGGATCTACTATTACACATTATGACATGCTCTTAGGACTCCCTTGGCTCTGGGGTGCCAAACATGTGCCTTTTATTGTTCGCTTGTGCCTCCCTTGGCATCCTATTTATAGTCCATACTTGACTATTGAGGGTTTCTTTAAATGGACCACATTTTACACAAACCCACCAGGGGGGATCCATATTTCTCCCTTCTTACAGTTATATTTCACATAATTTCAATTAAAAATCCAAAAAAATTAGCTTATATCTTGGTTGGATACATTCTTCATTACTTATATTACTCTATGCTGCACATTTTCTTATCATGTTAATACGGTTCATAGTATGCTTTATCATTTTTTCTACACATATGTGTTCACATGGTATCTTGAGGTGAATGTAGGTCACTTACAGGTTTTTACATGATGTATGATGCTTTTCCCTATCCATTACTAGTTATACTAATTATCATGGGGGAATCTACCTTTTACCACTTACTATCAGGTTCTATCATTTTAATATTTCACATTTTCATTCCTATATTTAAATATTACATTATGGAATACTATTTACCTTTCCTAACATGTTAACGGGTGCTGTATGTGTAACATTTTCCTGGCATGACTCCTTTCAATCATGGTTATCTACTTCACTTGTACTTTGTTTTTCAATATTTGTGGGTTATGCCCTATTTTTTCTTGATACCTTGTTTGTGCAAGCCTTGACAGCTCCAATTTTCTTGCGAATCTTGATTGGTGTCCCATGTATGCAACCAACTACTCATTTTTTATTTGTTTTTTGTTTTCCTATGTGTTCTTTACTAGGTTTCATTTATTTTTGTGTTACTTGTTTATCACTAACACTTGTACATTAGTATTTTCCCCTTGTTTTTCTTACACCATGATTGCATAATACCTACCCCTGAAGGAATTCCTATATCAGATATGAAAACTAGTTTCAATCTTCCTTGTTTGGGCTTTGTTCACATTTTTCTCATCTCACATACCCAAAATGAGTATAAGAAAACATTAGGAGAACCTTTTCACCCTCCCATCAATCACAAAAAATAGTTTTAAAAATACATACAACAAGAAGAAAAAAAATCAGTCACAGAACAAGAATAGAAACAAACTTGGACACAAAAATCAACATGGATAGAAGTGCCTAGAATATAAAGGAATGCCCATGTCCCACACAAGTGATCCTTTCCTAGGGGAAAAAGTAGTTATAGAGTAGTTTTAAGAGTTTTACAGTCATAGTTTTCTCCAATTTCAACATTTAGAAAGCCAATTTCACATTACAATCAGTCACTAACAAGAACTGACTACTAGCTCAAGAACCAAAGCACGAACTAAATTATGGAATGACACCAAGGGAATATGTAGGACAATGATATTCCTAGACCCTTTGTGTCACCTGAGGTAAGTTATAAATTAGGTTTGTGATCATCTACATTGGCACTTATCTATATGGAAACGTTAATGGTTAAAGGGAAAAAACATACTGCTCTCCCAATACACTTTCCCTTAGCAGAAACAAGACACATAAATCATAAGTTTAGCATCAGGACACTCAAATCCCTAGTTTTATGAAAAGATAACCAAATCATCTATGTTATTCTAAAAATCTCCTAAGAATAATTTCTACAAGCAAGAACAAGTTTATACTCCTTTCTCTTTCAACACTCCAGGTGTACTCTAACCCTTTTGTTGAGCTTTTCCAATATGCATTTCCATTTTTACATATTTTCCAAGTTAAATTTCAATTTCATTTATCTATAGAATTCACTACACTTATTTTATTTTATAGGATATATCTTATCCCAATGAAGGAAAGACACATAAGAAACCATGAAGCAAATCTCAAGCACGGTCCAACAAATATGACATTCCAAGGAACTACATGCACACAGAATTATCACTCCATACATATGAATTTCACCCCTAATATCATTATCCTTCCCTCTCCTTACAATTTCATGGTACACATATTGCGATATTATATTTGGCTTGCTACAACACTCATTCAACATACGAATGGGTATAATCTTCATTCGAGTCTCCAAGGTATGTCTTTTTATTCTACTTTAGGTTATCTAATCCTTATTCAATAGCATAAAGTGGGGGTAAATATGGAAACTAAATCACTCACTTATCATGTACATCTAGCCTCTAAATACTTCATTTATATGCATGATTCCTAAGTAAGATATCTACTCATTAACACCTCTTTACTTTTCTTTGACATTATTTTTCATATTTATTACTTGTTATTTATAATTGAAAATGCATAGTTTTTCATACCGACCAACATCCTACTCAGCTCTTATTTCACTTTTTATCCTGTTGAGCATCTTGTATAGGACTACCCATTTGGGAGAGGAGCACCTAGGTGCTATTGTCCCCTCTGGGAGCCTTTTTTCTGATCTTTCAAATGTTGTTTCTTTATTTTCTTCTTTTATAACTCTTGTTCAGCATTTCACTTATTAATGACAAAACTTAAGCAAAGGAATCATATAAATGCATGTCTTATTTAACCTCATTAAGGGGGAAATCATTCAAGAGGCACATATTATTACAAGTATTTAATATTTTCTATATACTACATCAAGGACTACATTTTGGTACATCATACTTCACTACATACGAGGGTTTATTCAAAATTCCATACCACACATTTTCATTTGGGACAAAATAGTTGTGTCCCGCTATCTCTTTGTGCAACTAGAACTAGGGAATCCTAGCTCAAGGGACATTATTTCAATCACACACAAGAACTACATGGATTCTGAAATGTAGTATAGTACTCAGTGACAATCACAATGGGGTGACTTCTGAGGTCAATCCGGCTCAAGTATATGCATCTTTTTTATTCATATAATGTGCACTTGAGTATTGTGTAGGTAGCTAGCATTTTTTTTTGTAGTTAAATGTATGATCGAACAAATGTGTAATGAACTTGACCCAACCTCGAAGGATAAAGAAGTGACAAAGAAATATATAGATCATGAGCTATTCAATAAACACCAACACATAGATACACATTAGAACTTGGGTGGCCCTTTATCATTCTAGGAGGTTTTATCCTATCAATTTCCAAATCATAGTTTCAGACACAGAGATTACACAACCTAAAATATCCCCTTCTAGATTAGTCTCTACTCTAGAATCGTTTCATACCTATAGTGGTAAGCTGAGTTATTTAAGAAACCATATCCATCACTCTTTCTTGTATTTTATTTTCTCGATATTTATTATGTAATATTTTATCTATCTTATCAACAATGTCCTTATCGTATATTTAAAGTTTATTAAATCATTAATTAAATAATTGATTCTCGATCTACACCCTTTGCTTTAAACAATTTCCCAATTTTTGAAGGGGTTGTGAACCTTACCTACAGGGGTTGACAAGCTAACTTAATGGTTACTTTTGGGTCAAAAATCGTGAGCATGACAATTGGTATTAGAGCATACATTCAAAAACTTTAACCTTTGGGATAAATTAGTAATAGGTATTATGTACTCGTCTTTATGTGGGTGTTATTTCAAGCCATGTTAGCGGGAAATGCAGAGTCATTGTGGTTCTCCTATGATCTTTTTTTTGTGTTATGTATGAGGCTCTTTGCGAAGTATGTCATTTAGTGGGTCCCTAGTTCTTGGTTATGGTCTTGTAATGTGGCAAACCCCATAAATACCATCATTTTATGGTTCTTTGTTTTCTTGGAGTAACTTATGGTAAGTAGTGTAATGGGTGGCACCTAAATACCTCTATGGAATATATTCAAAGATTTTTTAGTCATCCTTAAGCCCTATTCATTAGTGGTTTCAATATTTGGGTATGATAATTGAAAGCGACTTCATACATTTTGCAGTATTTAGTACTTTGGGGACTTATGTTCCACCTATGAGATCAAAAATCATGAAATATGTCTTATTGGATCCATTATTATGTTTATATGCCAACATGTGTAATCAATGATAAAGTTACCCTACACTTAGACCGCCAAAGGCCGCACAGTAATAGTGATTTGGATGTTTTCATTTGTGTTTTATTGGAAAACTTGAATTTTTCAAAACCAACATTTTACTTATGTGATTTTTTAGAAGGCTTCGAGGATCTTCCTATTTTTTTCCTTGCGATATTTACATGGTTTGAATGCAACTACTTAGCCATGTATTTATGACTACCAATATTTCTTAGATTTTATTTCTTTTGTTGACTTAGAGCTTTATTGTTGTTGAATCCACTTGGATAAATATCATCAAGAATGTTACATAGATCTTCTTTCTTGATTGATGAACTCGTTCTATCTTTTGTATCGTGTGCTCATGTCATATGGGGGTGCGTCCAAGGTTTCATGATTATATGTTTGGTGTTACAAGACATGCCCTTAGTTTTCAGGTGATGGGACCCTATGTATTTGAGACTATAGAGTGATATGGCCTCACTTGGATGCTTGAAAATATGTCCTCCTATGGTGGAGTGACACTTTTGATATTTGGTCCTCCTATTGTGGAGATAAATATATGATATTGAGTCATATATGGTTGAGATACTCCTATGATATTTAGTCCTCTATGGTTCATTGAACCTCATAATGATATATTCTTTTGGGTGGATTGGACTTTATGATATGCAATATTGGTTGGTGGATTCGACATTGATTCATGTCTCTTTTTACATCCTACAATGATATTCTGTATTATTGAGATAGAAATGATAATCAATTCAAACTTCATGGTTTATGCTTAGAGTAGTTCACTCTTTCATAAATGTGGTTTATTGGATGATAGTGTACTTTTGGGGTATGAGGGTTCACCGATAGACATACTGGATGTTCTAACTTTGTCTTTTTAGTTTTCCTTGTGAGGAGATCGGCGTATTGGACTACAAAATTCCTATGAAAAATATTAATATACTTGGGTACTTTTGGACATTGTGCATGAAGAATTATGTTTATTTTGGTTATGGTGACCCAACTATAGATGTATTTAGGTCATACTCATTTTTTTGTTTCGATGCATACCACATATTAAAACAATTCGGATGAAGTCCTTACTTCAGGGACTATGTTTCAGGTGATCAGTTACGATCCCCTCCCTGGTATGTAGGTGTCCTCTTGGTGAGGAAGTGTGGTATTTATAGGGTAATATTTTCATGCCATCTTAGACTCGTGGTTGAGGATAGTGTTTTAGAAGTGATAGATGTTGTGCCTACTCATTGATGATATTATTATGGGGTTAGTCCATACCCACTTTATTCTCCATGGTACCGAAACAAACTCCTTGAACTCTTATAAGAAAAATTTTGAATCCATAAGTTATCCTTCACCAAATATCTCATTATGACTTATAAGAATTGTGTTGGGGAGCATTGGTAATGCATGTAGCTCTTGGGGAGCCCCTATATAAGCTTGGTATGTTCAGTTTTGTTTAACCGTGTTCACTTTGAATGTTGTAATGCAAGTTGATTGGACCTTATTACTCATTTGAAGTAAAATTATTAATGTAATAAACATGAATCTATGAGTACTCTATTCATAAAACATGAATTTTGATTTAATACTTAAATGTGAATATTATGAATTTGACTCCTCACTCAAACCTTATTTTCAAAAAGAGAAACAATGATTATGTGAAAATTGCAAACTATTCTTTCACCCCCTTTTTCTTCCACCTCTCTAGAAGTAAAATGGTTTTTTAGTCACTCATATGGTGTGGCAAGATTTCATACCAACATTGGTATTGTTACATGATGGCATAAATTTATGGGATACTAAGAACAAATAATGCAATAATTAGAAACTTTAAAAAAATTATATCTACAAGTGGTATTTATAATTGGTGTCTTCTAACTAAGAATACAATTGGGATAAACTATATGTATTTGAGCATAAGTAGAATATATATAAATAAAAAGCTTTGGTTGTAGGGGAATTTTATTGATTATGATACTAAAATATAGAAATGACGTGATCCAAATGGTTGAACCATTTGAAATGTGCATTTTGAACTACCTTATGAACTTTCAGTTTCAATTTCATGCTAATTTTTAGTTATAGTTTTGATTAGTACTTTCCACATGTCATATTTTGATATAAAAAAATTATAAACATATATATGCATATAATATAAATACACGTTAGTTTACATTATGGATATTTCATTAGCTAATATGGGATTGGAATACATATTTGTAAAGTTTTGTTTCTATGATAGATCCTATAACTTGTTAATAAATAAATTGTTTGACTCTACATTACAACATGCTAAAGGTGGCAACTACTTAATCTACTTAATCCCTCATGCCTACCATGGATGTTGACATTCCTTTGAAAATCGTGTTGCTTCTAGCCTTAAAATGCATATTTGTGAATATGAATGTGAATGCTTCACTTTGATGGAGTCCATTTTGACCATCGTAACCCTATTTTTTATAGCTCAATAGGATTTTAAACTTGTGTTCTCTTTCTGAAAATGAACTTATGCCCCTAGTTTTAAGGGGAAATACCTTTCCTTTGAACTTAGTGGTTCATTGATGACCTAGGTTAATTGGTAAGTTAATAAACATATGTTAAGGATATGGAGAAATATTGGAGTTTTCCTTTCCATTTGGGAGGAAACATACTTTTGTTCCTCTTGACATCTTTGGGCAGTATAAAACAAGAAGGTTATTTTCATAATTTCCTTAGAGATATTTTTCGGGTTGCCCTTATTAATTTTGTGAGTTTATAGACCATATTTATATACCTAATCCACCTATATCATTTGAGTTTTATTGTGATTTATAACGTAAAATATTATGATCATTTTAAACTTCTTTAGGGCTATGTTGGGTTCGAAACCAATTAAGTATTTTCAATAAATGGTGGTAGCATGTTTTATGATGTAGAAGTATGGAATTCATATTAACAAGGTAGAAATTTGATTAACTTTGCATCAAAAGATAATTATACCATCCATTCTGGTTTTCTAAACCAATTTTTTCAGGAGTGGTATATGATATAGGGGTAAAGAATCAAGCTATGAAAACTATAAGAAAGTGTTAGTGATTATTTTAACTATGTGGTTATATGGGAAATACTTTAGTTTTATAATATGCACCTTAGATGGGTTTTGTACACATTTGTGAACATTGTTGTTAAATTTATTTATCACCCTTGTTTTCAAGTCTTGTTTTGCATGGCCCTAACATCGTTGACCCCTAGAGGAAAGTGATAAATCTAGTGCATATTTGAGGGTCATGTTAGTAGTTTGTTATTTTGTCAAAAAGGAGAATAGGCCCTTGAAGTGGATTTTCATGCAAGATTCAAAATTTTTCTTTCTCTTGTGATGTATGAAATTCCCATTCTAGGATGGTGAAAAGATTCACCCAAATTTTTCCCCCCACTCATCTAGAGTGTGTGAGATGAAAAAATGTTAACAGATCCCAAATGAGGAAAGATGAAACTGATGTGCACATATGATATAAGAATCCTGTAGGGAAATATGGATTACATATGGTAGTTACAATTCTGTAAGAAAAATAAGGGGAAAATATTGGCATACAAGTGTTAGTTAAAAATAAGAAATGCATATTGAAATAACAACTAGAAAAATCATATAGGAAAATAGAAAACAAGGACTCATCGAGTAGGTGGTTGCATACATGGGACACCACTTAGGATGTCACAAGACAATCGGAGTCATCAAGGCTTATGTAAACAAGATAAAAATCAATCATAGGGCCTACCTACAAACAATAGTAAACAAGATACATGTAAATCAAATAGTCATGATTAGGAGTCTTGCAAGGAAAAAGATACACATGAAGCACCCATTAGCATCTAAGGAAATATAAATAGTATGTGACGATGTAATATTTGAATATAGGAATGAAAATGTGTGATATTGTAATGATATAACTTGATACTTAGTGAGAAAAGGTAGATGCCCTCATGATCCTTGGTGGGACTGGTAATGGACAGGGCCAAGCATCATACATTGTGGAACAACATGTAAGTGACAGGTATTCACCTCAATATGCCATGTGAACGCACATGTATGTATGAAAAATGATAAAGCATACTATGAACCGTAGTAACATTATAGAAAAGGTGCAACATAAAGTAATATAATCAAGGAAGAATGCATCCAATCAAGATCTAGGATATTTTTTTAGATTTTTAAATGTATATATGTAAAATAAAACAACTAGAAGGGAGGAATAAGGATGTCTCTTGCTATGTGTGTGTGCACACGCACGCGTGCATGCGCCAAGTGACATTCTTGTAGGAATGCCCTCAATAATCAAGTATGAACCAAGAACAAGAGTACATCATCAAGTGGTGTGGGGAAAGTAGGATGCCCCTAGATGTGAATGCCATAATGATATATCTAGATACAAAGATGAAGATGTGCATGTTACACCTTGTTGCATTGGTGGTTGTTATAATTGATGTCAACTGTATTGATATAAAAATGATAATTCAATAGCATGTTTCTCAGGTGTTTCTCAAAGGTTCAAGATGAGTTCATGTGGTTACAAGAAGGCAGGGATTTGGAAGTTGAGTGGTAGTGTCATTTCAGGGTGGTTCTAGGTGCCTAATGAAGTGTAACATGATGGTATAGGTCAGAACAAGTATGGAAGAGGATTTGAGAGAGCTTCCATAGCATGTGTGAGAAAATTTTGGGCTCATCTTAGCCCCAAGAGTTAGTTTTGTATTTTGGTCAGAAATGATGTGGAGAACAAGCAGTGTTATTGCATGCAAATGAGATGGGATAGACAATTTTAGACCTGTTATTTTCAACAAAAAAAGGAGATGATGGAGGAAGGTTTATTGGTTCTTCATGCAAAATTTTAGGTCAATGTTAGGTCATTTGAGCAAGGTATGTGAGTTTTTACAAAACAGGTATTTTGAAAAGCTCATTTTGAATTGCTTGGATTCTTAGCAGTCAAACAAATTATGGAGACTCTCTTATAATAAATGATAGAAATAATTTTTTGAGTAAATTTGCATAAAAATCATGTGCAAAACTAATTTTCTCAAAAGGAGCTGTGGTTGAAAATTTATGAGCATTTTGGTGGAGCAATTTTTCTCTCTCCTAAGCTGTGTACCAAATCGATAAGAGACAAAAGGTGTAGTTGGAATCCAAGTCTTATTTATTCACTTTTATAGTCTCTCCACATTCCATTCATAGTTTTTCTCGTGCTCAGAAGTTATTTTAAGGATTTTCTTCTTGAAGGTACATGTTATATGCATGTGTCATGGTTCTTGGTGTGAATGCTTCAGGTATGTAAAGGTCCTAACTATTGTCATTGGATTTATTACTCAAATAGGCGTTAGAATTCATCTAAAGGAATTTTTAAATGATTTTGAGCATTTACAATCCATTTTTGTGTGGTTAGTGGTATGGTATCTTATAGCTAAGACTGTCTTGAAGAGCCTTGTCTCAATGCACCTATACTTGCCTCAAGAGTCTTAATTTCAAATTAAATGCTTTGATCAATTTGATAACATGGATATAGGATCATTTAGAATATTATGGATATATGTTGAGTTCTTACACCCTGGTTTGAATCAAGATGTTTGGAAGCCTAATCTACTTAGTCTCATAATTGCAAGCTAGATACTTTTAGTGGTCATCTTCAGTCCATATCTACTAGTATGCTTAGAGTCTAAAATAGTGTATTCATCTCAGGGAGCTATTGATGGTTTTTCCATGTCTAAGTGAATTCCTCAACTTTATACTAAATATTTTAGAGCCACTCAACACCTCAACTAAACTAATTTGCAAGTTAAGAAACTTGATCCAAACCCCTGATATTCTCAGTGTCATTTTCTTCTCCTTGTAATTGCGCATCTTTAAGTTTATAGAATGTTCATGCTCTAATGGATACAAATTGAGATAACTTGAAAAGGTTGTTATAATTTTGGTATAATAATTCAAATGAGTTAAGGGTTCCTAATAACAATTTGTTGCACTCCAAGCCACATATTCCGATGATAAATCTTCTAGAATTGCATAAATAAATTAAGCAATAATTAATTAAAATCAACACATGAAATGAAAACTACAAAAGATAGAAACAAAATGTAAATAGAATGGAGAAATTTATATTGAATATGAGAGGGTATTTTATACAATTTCTTTCTCTTAAAATCATGGAGTCAAGTCTTATCATTTTATCCCCATATCTCTCCTTTATTCCCTAGGCTTACTCTCAATCCCAAGATATTATCACACATTCCTATCTCTATGAGTGGTGCATGACAACTAATCATGCACACTCATATATTATTTTATAAATATTAAAAACTATTACTACCAAATAACACAAACCACTCCTAATTGTTCACACTATGAACAATATTTCTGTAACAGTCACCCCCTTAGTGTGAACATGGGGAAAGCTATCTCTTGTACCTATTCATGATCTACAAAGAAATGAAGGTTTTTAATGAGTTCCAACAACTCAAACAATATGAGGTTTTCAAAGAGAACCTCCAACTTAGAAAATGGTTTTCTAGTGGAACCAACCACTGCATAGTAGCATACATTATTTTGCTCACATCATTGTTTCTAACTTAGAGGGATTACAAAACAGAAATTATGCTCATGCAGGAGCTTTAAACAGGAATGTTTCTTCTCTTCATTATTACAACATAAAGTAAACACACAACACAACAAAAATAAAAGGTCACCAATACCATGAAGCAATCTCTTTGTTGGTGACTAACAAAAGATGCTAATCTGTATCCCATCCTCTTATGCCTCCATCATCCATCATGATGTTGCTAACTTAGCTGAATTTATCTTTGAGGATCATTTTACAATTATATTGGGTGTCGGTTCAACTAATAATGCACCCATACAATAGTAACCAGCTTTATATTTAACCAAAATGATAAAGCATATCAGAGTTTTATTGCTAGAAATCACTCACTATTTTTTTACAAAATAATTAGAAACATCAGAATTGTTTCTATAATTACTCTTAAAATATGAAATGGGTTTCTGTAATATTTTGAAATAATTTTCCCATAATACAAAGAAACAAACCCAAAAAATTTTAGAAAATTCTGAATCTGGTTTTTTGAAAAAAAAACATAAATTATCAGTCATTTTTTTAATATCAAAATCCAAAAAAATGGCAATGGAAGCTTTAAAAACTCTTAGATCTACATCCTTGAGGCTGCAGTTTTGTCCTGCAATGAATCTCATAAATCTTCCTAACTTGCTCTGATACTAGATGACGATAAATCTCTAGATGTACATAAATAAATTAAGCAATAATTAATTAAAATCAACACATGAAATGAAAACTACAAAAGATAGAAACCAAATGTAAATAGAATGGAGCAATTTCTATTGAATATGAGAGGGAATTTTATGCAATTGCTTGCTCCTAAAATCATGGAGTCAAGGCTTATCATTTTATCTCCATATCTCTCCTTTATTCCCTAGTCTTACTCTCAATCCCACAGATATTCACACACATTCTTATCTCTATGAGTTGTGCATGACAACTAATTGTGCACACTCATATATTATTTTATAAATATTAAAAACTATTACTACCAAATAACCCAAACCACTCCTAAGTGTTCACACTATGAACAATATTTTTGGAACATATTCAACATAAGAAGGTACCAGACTGCAACTCTTTTTCTGTGAACATAGGAAGGAACTTCAATGCACCATAGCACTTGGAAAAGATGGAGGACAATGTATCTCATCCAAAACATCTTGAATTTTTTAATCTCATTGAATATGGAAGATGAAATTGTGTTTTTGTGCTCTTGGTTTTGTATTTTCTCTTATACCATGTCCTAGGGTTTCATGGAAGAGCTCTTTGATCAATGTGAATGTTTTATCCAATAAATATCCATGGTTTTTGGACTAAAGATATGTATGAGTAGTCTCAAGATGTTACTAAAGTTGTGAATCAAAATACAGTGATTTGATTGATATATTCATCTCTGAGTTCTAATACAATCATGACATGAGGCATGTAGAAACCTACGAATGTTCTTCCCAATGTGATTGAGGCTTGAAATCTCATGGGTTGATGGTTAAATACTTCATCTTGACTGTGACTATGACACAAGTCTGTTAAGATTAGTGGTCATTGTTTGGTATTAATTTTTGACCTCTTTAAGTCTTCAATGGCTATATAATTAAGAGACCATGCACACTTCAAGTGAGACTTAGCTAGTTCTTTCATCCTCTATCAATTCTTTAAGACCAAAAAAAGCTCATAAATAATACAAAATAGAGCAGATGAATAGACTCCTTGATCTCTCAAAGGAAAGTAAAATTTCCTTCACATGGAATTTTGAAAGCTTCAAACTATTTCGAATGCTTGAGATAACTTATGAGTTCGATGGAGAAGACAAAAAGACATAATCCTCATCTAATTTATATTTTGCAAAGAATTTTAGACAAAAAAATAGAAAGAGTGAAGTATGAACTCTTTTTGGTTCTTTTGAAAATAAGTCTAACAGTCATATGAAGAAGTTACTCTTTGAAATAATTTGATATAGAAAATGGAACTTGGATAGAAATATCCTTTTTTTAGTGAAAATGAGATTAAGAGTTTGTGATAAATTTGAAATCTAGAGAGGTTGGAGTGTGTAAAAGTATGTTATTTTAAGAAAAGGAAAATACAATGATTTAATGGATGAATATGAGACTGTGCAAACAATGAATGAAATGTTTTGAAAGGGATAAATTTGTTGCAAAAAAACAATGTTTTCAAATTAGTTGAGAAATTTTGAAAACATATGGATGGAATGTTTAGCAGTTAGTGATAGTGAAAAGGTAAGATTGAATGGAATATTATGACTGAAACTATCATTAAATAGTAGTTGATATTTGACTGTAAATGCAATATGTAAGGTAAGATAGTGAAGAATAAGAAATTGAGATGAAAATTGTTGTTGAGAGCCTTAGTGAGTGAGATGAACAGAGATACGTGTTGATTGGATCAATGCATGATTTCAGAGATAACTCGGGGTGTGAGAAGAAATTTTAAGCTGAGTGGAGAAACAAGAAGATTGGTCTATTATTCATGAGTGATGAAGATGATTTTGAGTGTAAATCTAGGATCATAATCTGATTTTCAGAGCATCAAATTGAAGTGTGATCAATTTTGACTTGTGTATATCAAGGAGTTATTGCTTCTTTGCAAGTAACAGCTTGCAAAAGGTCAGTGGTAGGTGACTGAATCATTCAAGAAGTTGAAACTTCCTTGTGAGTTGAAGCTCACTAAAGATTAATAGAATTTGATTGGATTGTAGGTGGTTGAATCCTCCATACTAGGTAGCAGATTGGTCAAATATAGGATTGGTAGCTCCTGGTTGAGTTGAATCTCAACCTTGAAACTAAATGTAATTAGAAGTGGGAAAAAATTGGTCCTAAGCATAGTTCATAGTTTCAGTGGGTTTTCTTCCCATTTTGGGTTTCCCACATTAAACCTTGTGTCATTGTGTTTCTCTCTTGAAAATTGCTTATGTATGGTTTTACAATTTTATCATATCATATTTAAGAAGGTAAATTTGTGAAGACACTTATTAACCCCCCGTTTTAGTGTCATAGTTTTCTCAATAGCACACAAGTGGTTAAAGTGATGCTAAAATAAGATACATGAAATCACACTAAGATGTTATATTTTTCCTTTTGTATTGTTTTATATTCTCCAGCAAAGTGGTGAGAAAATTGTAATTCTTCTACTGAAATAGTGTCATCTTTTTCATCAATAGAATCAAGATTTGGAAAATTATCATCAAGATGCTTATAGTCATATCAATAGTAAGTAGAATCAAGATCAACGTTATCATCCAATTTGAGTAGTAAGGATGAATCAATGTCATTAATCTACATGTTACTCCTAAAAGATTCTTTGAAATTATACTATAGGATTTATCTTATATGTGCCCATGCCTATAGATTTCCATAAATCATTTTGTAAGTCATTAATACTTGTGTTTACATCTATCTCAATATACTTTTAAGGAGTGGCAATATGTGTATATTCCTTCATCACGTTTGGCCTTAGATTGGGCTTATGGTTTGCTAAACTAATTTTACTAGAAATGACTCAAGTGTAAGTGATGATTTCTTTCATTATGGAATTATGTCTCTAACTCATCTAAGATGAATTAGATTAAGGAACCCAATGAGATGTGGAAGCTTGTGATAGATGTGTAGAAAAAATGTTATTTAGATAATGAAATAAAAGCCCTTATGCTCAAGTTGTTGGATGTTTCATTGTAAAATACAAACATTCATTGTCATGATGTCTATTAATGCCATGATAATTTTAGAATGGTTTTCCTTTGGATTTTGTAAGCCAATAATGAGGATAATAATGATTGGGTAGTAAAGTGATTAACCGATGATTGAGGAGCTATAATAGGATATCATGTTGTTTAGCATGCCTCATCGAACGAACAATGGGTTTTATGTTGGAGGACTTTACCATCACTTATGTGAGCACATATAACACCTATATCATATTACATATTCATGGGCCTTAGGAACATCATGATGTATAGAAAGAGAACAGATATGTGCATTAGAATTATATTTGAGGTGTTGAATTTCAGCCTTGAGAGATGTGATTGTAACATTCATGGCATGGAGTTGATCTTGAAAAATATGGTGCAAAACTTGAATAAAGTCTAATATAGCCTTATGGGAAGTATCATCATTGTTAATAGAAGGATCTGAAATATGACTCAAAATTACATTCACTTGGGAAGGTGTTTAAGTATCAGGGAGTTGCACTTGCTTCAGTAGTTGTGTAATAGTATCTCTATATGATGGGTGTCATTACAGTAAATGAAATAAGGATACTGAGGTATGGTCCATGATGATAGAAATAATGAAGCAAGTTAACCCCAAATTAGATAGAAAAGTAATGTATAGAGGGATAAAAATTACAAGACCATGGGGATAAGATCAAAAGAGTGGTGTGAAACAAAAAGTGACTATCATCAAAGGAATAAAATGACCATATCAAAATAGAATATAAATTTTTCAAAACAATTAGAGTCTTTTCTAATGTTAAAAATTCAAAGGAAAAACTCAAAGGGATTTTGCCAAAAGTGTATATTTTTTGAATTAGGCCTTAATTAGTAAAAAGTGTAATTTGAATTTATGAAATTTGGACTCAAGATTGTGGGAAAAAAAAAAGAGGTTTTCATTAGATATGGAAAAAGGAAAAATAACCTCAAAGGAGTTTGAAATAGAGTCAGTATACTCGAGAAATGAAATAAAAGGTGATTTGAAAATTGGGAACCCTAGAAAGTGACCCAAAGGGTAAGATTAGGTATGAAACACTAGGAAACATTTTGTAGATCTGATTGTATGGTAGGTGATAGATTAAAATCAGGTTTGGAAATAAAGATAAAATACATATACGAACCTTAATGAAACTAGGGTTTGGGTTTGGATAAAAATGGATCGGTTAAAGGGCATGTTAAGGATCGGGTTCACCAAATGATTTAATGAAATTAAATCTAAGATAAGAACAGTATTGATTTGGTAAAACAATAGTAACATACAAGATCTATCTGTTATCTATATGTTTCCCCCCAGGGAAAAATATTACATTGGCCATGACCCTGTGCGAGAAGAAAGAGAAGAAACGGCT
The DNA here is from genome assembly GCA_019776745.2 of Taxus chinensis. Taxonomy (NCBI): domain Eukaryota; kingdom Viridiplantae; phylum Streptophyta; class Pinopsida; order Cupressales; family Taxaceae; genus Taxus; species Taxus chinensis. The sequence continues at coordinate 567,271,328 of CM034154.1, forward strand.
CTGTCACATGAATCCATGTCTTAAATCTATTTGGCAAGCTCTAAAATATAAAAAAATGAAAAAGGTCAACGTTTGAGCCCAAGTCAAAGCCAAAGAAAAGGCACAAAGACAAAAGGTGAAGCGCATCACCCAACCAACAAAAGGGTGCCATGTGTCCAAGCGGAGCAGCAGGGAATCAGAGGAAAGCGCAAAAGATAAATTGCAGACCCGTAGGCCTGATTTTTGCTCTAAACTAGTTGCCACATGTCCCATATAAAAAGGGAAGCCCAAATGAGTGCCAGGTTGCTGCGTGGCCCTTGGTAGGTGAAAATGGAGAAAAGTCTTCTAGGCCATTAACGTATAATCCAATCTCTTCAACTACCAGATCTGATTTGATTCAATCCACTGGGGAACCAAAGGTGACATATTGTGGGCGAATTTGCAGAAGGCATTGATATTCAGTGGTTAAACTTTCAAAGTGGGATTTAATGCGTATCTCATGGTGGTTGGAGAAGGATTCGATTTTTCCCTCTTCTTTCTCTTTTCTTTCTATATATATTGTAACACTTCTCGTTTGAGAAAGAGATACATTTCGGGCATAGAGAAACTCTGTCAAATTTGTTTTTTCGACGCCATTTTTGAGCAGTGAACCTTCTCCCACGCCTGGAAAAATCTATTTGTGCCTCTATTCCAGAAATGTAATGGTCTATGCACCTTTTAGAGCAATAAAAACATGTTTTTTGGCATTCTTCAACCATTTGCATCGTTTTTTTGTTTCTTTGTGCCTCTCCCTTTCAGTCTTGGTTTTCTGTGCATGTATTTCACATTTGCAGGTGTAGGATGTCATGTTTCATGGAGTTTAATGGATGATTTATAGATCTAGGTTGTTTCACTTCTGTCTGACCTCCCTCATCTCCATTTTTCTATTTCTTTCTCCCTCAACAGAATATCTCACTCCCTTTTCTTGGTGTTTATCACCTCGTTAGTGTAGGAAGCTTTCCCTCTTTATGCACTTTTTCTCTGCCCTATCTCCTTGGAATTGTTTATATTAGTAGTAGATAGTCGCATTTCCTTCCTTAGGAGTAGTTTAACATTAGGATTAGGAAGAAGAAGTCAGCTTTCTCTAGAGGGCCATCTCAAGTCCACAAGTCCCACAGCTTTGAGAGATGGTCCCATGTTATGCAAATCACACCAGATGACCCTTGCCTTAGAAAAGCATATCCATAACTCATTTGGGGGTGTTGTGATTTCACATTAACACTATCTAAAGAAGTAAAAAGCAAGAGTGATAGATAGGGTGAGTAGAATGATTCATCTTGTATGTGTAAATATTATACTAATTTTATACTGGAGACTAATCTAGAAGGGAATATTCTATTTTATGCAATCTCTATGTCTAGAACTATGATTTGGAAACTGACAAGACATAATTTCCCAGAATGGGATAGGTCTACCTAGGTGTTAGTGTCTGATCTAGGCACTAGTGCCTACAGAATGACACGAGATATGGTTTTTCTCTGTTACTCAGTGTCACTCCCTTGTTCACTAGATGGTCACATCAGATTCATCATGTCACACATTGTACCTGTAAAATAAACCCTAACTACCTTCACAATACTTAAGTGCACATCATATGAATAAAAATATGGATATTCTTGAGTCAAAACTGACCTCGATGGTCACTCCCAATGTGATTTTCACTTTGCATTGTACTACATTTTAGAATCCATGTGTTTCTTGTGTGTGTAATTGAAATAAATCCCTATTGATCTAGGATACCCTAGTGTCAGTTGTAAAAACCCATGTTATGATCATCTAAATTAAGGGATTTAAAAAAATAATAGACCCTTGATGTATAATTAATGCATTTCAATGTTTATCATTATTATTTAGCTTACTATTAAAATAATCTACTGTTATGAAAATATTCATAATCCATCTGATAACATATGATAAATTGTGTGTATCTATAAGGGTATATCCATATCTTCACGATCTCCTTTAAATCATTATAACCGAGCGTGTATACTTTGTATGCTTGGTTAAACCATTTATATGTTATGAGAACTATGTGCATCTCCTAAGTTTCCACCTAGAAGAAATTATTTTCATATTGCCATCTGGTATCTAACACTAATAAATTAGAGGATTGGTGAACAAACAATGTAGTCAGCTACCACATTACTTTGACCAAAAGTTTCAAGCTTTGTTATGCAAGCTTAGTTCCGATACCACCACAAGTCTATGAAAATTTTCTTCCATCACCTAACAACCATCTCCATATAGTTATTTGGATTCCTTTTGTTGTTTAAGAAGGGGATTTAGTTAATAAAAGGGTGATTCTACTATTTAGCTCATTTCCCTTACGAGGAGAATCCCATCTGTACCATCTTAGGATCCCTATGGGAAGGAGATACTGACCATGTAATGATTACCATAAATTATGTTCTCACTACCCTTCTAGTAGCCATCCTAAGTTGGCACAAATCAGGATATTAGTGAGAAGACGTTAAGGGACATTACACCCATGCTTCTTATATTCATAGATATCTTAGTTAGATAAATTAACTAAGTCTTGCTAAATGATACGTTCAAAAAAGTATTATTTTAAGATATTTAATAGATTCTCATAAGAGATTCATAGTAACCAACGAGTTACTAACTTTTATTAGATTTCCTCTTATCGTACTTTCACAACTTAGTATTTTTTGTTGGGTGTGGGTTCATCATTCATTTTCCCTATCTAACCATTTGAATACATTACTTGTCAAGATTAGTCAAATAAATAACATAAGGTACAACAATATCTTTAATTCATTTTTATTGTAATCATATTTGTTTATATGTCATTATTCATTTTACTATTGATTACTCAAATATGAATTTATGCATTAAATTAATCACATGACTTAAAAACAATCAACTTACTTATTAAAATCATATGTATTAAGTAGTATATCCATTTTTTCTTTTCGACAAGATAAGGCATAAACCTAATAAGTCACATAATCTGATTTCAAATAAGTATACATACCTTAATCTTCATAAATAATGATTTACATCAATATGAAAGAATAATACATTGGGGCCATCATGCCATTTATAAGATGTGATGACATTTTGATTGCATTATAATTTGATTACAACAATATTTTTCAAATTTTATCAAAATAAACTTAAGACATGTTACAATCACAAATAAAATCTAAACAGACACTTAAATTATGTCAAGTTTCCCTACAAATCTGTAGGAGAGAGATGCATATGGGTTAGTTCATATGAACTGGCATGAAACTATTCATACTTTTAGTTTATGTTATAACTATAATGAAATAACTGAATAAGATGTAGCTAAGATTATTCTTAATCAATGAGTTATATTTATAAATTCCCTAGTTTACATTAAGAAATCTATCACATTGTATATTCATGAGACTTCATAATTACATGAAAATCAGCATGTCCACTATTACTATATGCAAACCAACCAAATATGACATAATTCCTATAGACAACCATGGATCATAAACTGTAACACAAGAAGCAATTACAATTGTAATAAATCACATTATTTTTCAACTTTCTCATTTGTATTCATTATTTTCCCCTCAATACTTCTTTCTAATCCCAAGTGCAGTCGACCTATCATCTAGCATACATTGGGTACTCACCCAAGGTGTACATGGGCGTCGAGCCCCACCTTTATTGTGAGCTTTGCAAGAGAGTTATGTCGTCAATGGAGGATTATTTGCTAAAAACAAAAGTACATTCATCCACTTTGTGATGGTAGAAGATATAACCTAACAGATATACACATTAATGCATCACAAAAGCTAAATAACATTATAAGAAGTACAAGAAACTATATTTGAGTCATGACTTAAGCCATATCACATGAGGTTTTACACCCATAAGCAAGTTGTACATAATAGATCCTATGTATATTGATTTAACAAAGTTTTGGTAGCCATATTACATTTTAAAGGGTCATCTCAAACCATATACATCAAATGACAAAGACTCATTTCTTGCAAACCTATATGATCAGAGATCCTAACTATGTTTCTTCCCATTCTATCCCTTGTTACAGATCCTTAGTACCCATATATATGCTCAATGGTATCCCTTACAACCCTCTAGCACTAAGTACTCTAAACCTTAGCACCATGAACTCCAAACCCTTAGCATTTCCTAACAGCTTTATGTAGTACTTTGTTACTCTCCTTCTCGTTTCTCTGCTTTCTCTATGTATTCTTTTTGCATTGCCTTCATGTATCTTTGTGTGTTTGTTCCTATCACAAGAACCTCTTTAAATAGGATCATCAACCACCACCATGACTTCTCTTCTGAGCAGATCATGTACCAAGTGTCAATATGCTCCTCCATTGGTGAACGCTTATCCTCTTTACAAACCTTCCATTAACTATAATGATGTCTCTAGGAATATTCCCTGCATGGAATATCCTTTTCTTGACCTCCAAGGTTCCAGGCATTGGTACCCTTATCCACTCATCACACCTAGTTAGGTCCTCATGTTTTTCGTCAAGTGACTCCATGATGCCAAATATGGGCTAAGTCCTTCAAACCCTTGTTTTGCCTCTTGCGCTCGCGCCTAGTTTCACTTAAACCCCTTCTTAAACCCCCTTTGGTATCCTACACGCTTTTCCCTAAGTGATATTCTATCTACTAATCCTGTGCATGCATGCCTCTTGGTACTTAGCCATTATTTTAAGGTCCAACATTACCCCACACTACGTGTGTTCTCCATCCTCAGAAACATTCTCCCTCCTCAAAGCATAAAGAATAGAGGTATTGAAACAACTAAAGAATGGAAGGATTAAAAATGGAAAAATAGAATAATGTGCTAGTGTTGCATGAGGAGTGGGAAACTCATTCTTTACATATGCCTCAATCTTCTCCTATGAATATTGAAGTAGGTCACCCACTAATGCGCTTACTTCATCAAAACTAATTTCCTCACTTTGAGTCATCAAGTAGAAGAAACCAGATCTGAGTCATGATAAACCATACAACATGAGGGTTTACACCCGTAAGAAATTTATACAGAATAGATCCATGTATATTGATTTAATAGAGTTTTGGTAGCCATATTACATTCAAAAGGGTCATCTTAGACCATATACATCAAATGATAGAGACTCAACTCCTGCAAACCTATATGATCTAAGATCCTAACTATGTTTATTCCCATTCTATCCCTTGTTATAGATCCCAAGTACCCATACATATGCTTAATAGCATCCCTTACAACCCTCTAGCACTAAGTACTCTAAACCCTAGCACCATGAACTCCAAACCCTTAGTGTTTCCTAACATTTCTGTAGCACTTCATTACTCTCCTTATCTTTCTCTGATTTTTCTATGCATTCTCTTTGCATTGCTATATGTGTCTCTCTATAATATTTGTTCCTGTACCCAAGCACCTATCTTTAAATACGATCATCACCCTACCACCATGACTTCTCTCCTGAGAAGATCAGGTGTCAAGTGTCAATGTGGTCCTCCATTGGTGAATTTTTTATCCTCTTTATAAACCTTCCACTAAATATAATGATGTCTCTGGGAATATTCCCAACATGGAATATCCTTTTCTTGACCTCCAAGGTTCTAGGCCGGCACCTTATCCACTTATCATGCATCTAGTCAAGTCCTCATGTTTTTCCTCAAGTGACTCCATGATGCCAAATATGGCTAAGTCCTTTAAACCCTTGTTCTACCTCTCACACTCACCCTAGTTTCACTTAAACCCTTCTTAAACCCCTTTTTCTTATCGTGTTTTTCCCCTAAGTGCCCTTCTATCTCACTAATCCCATGTGTGCTTGCCTCTTGGTACTTAGCCAATATTTTAGGGTCCAACATCACCCCACACTATGTGTGTTCTCCATCCTTGGAAACATTATCCCTCCTCAAAGCATAAAGAATAGAGGTATTAAAACAACTAAAGAATGGAAGGATTAAAGAATGGAAGAATAGAATAATGTGCTACTGTTGCATTAGGAGTGGGAACTCCTTCTTTACAAATGCCTCAATCTTCTCCCATGTGCATCTACTTCTCCCTGTGCCTACTGAAGTAGGTCACCCACTAATGTGCTTACTTCATCAAAACTAATTTCCTCACTCTTAGCTTTCAGCATATCTATAATTCTTTCCAGTTGCTTGCTAAAGATCACCTAGCACATCCATCCTACGAGTGAATTAGGGGGTAAAGTTCCTTTAGCTTATTCTTAATCAAACCCCACAAGGTTTTGATTGCTTCCAACTTCTTCACAAATTCATCTAGGATTTTTTCACGCTCCTCCCTATTGCCTTTTTTCTTCTCCTGAAATTCTTTTAGATTCACCTCATGTGTAGCAACCAATATGCTTGCTACCCTGTCTCTGTTGGCACAATTTTCATATACGTCTTTAGCCATCTGTGTGGCGGTCTTTACTGTGGAAAGGTACTCAAAGTACCGAGTCAATGTCTCCCCAATCTTCTAATTTTCCTTCCTCCTTCTGGCATGCCATCACCTCCACTATTGACTCTAATGCAAGTGGTTGCCTTTCCATGGTGAGGATGCAGGTCAAGTATTCCAAGCATTGCATGGTTGACTCATATTTCTAATCAGGCGAGGCCAGGTGTAGGTGCTTCAATATTATGGCATCTAAAATGGCCTCTATCTTCTTATGGATTTCACACACCTTTTCCTTTTCATCCCTCATCTCATGCCTTAATTGTGCACTGATCAATTCCTTATGTTTTATCTCATTGTCCCACTGCAAAATGATCTCCTCATTATTTTTCTCAAGCTATTCCTCCAAGACCCTTATCCTATCGTTTATGCTGAAGAGTATTGCCTCTACCTCCACCGATGTTTTGTTTAGCATGTTGCAAAATTTCTCATCGGACAGTTGTTGGGAATTTACTAGAGGGTTTACTCCCTTGGAAATCTAGTATCTTCATCAATGCATCTTGATTTACCTATAACTTGGGTTCATCAATGTGGGACTCAAAATCCCAAGATAGCATTTTCCTTATGCATGGTTACACACCTTCTTCATCAAAATAAGACCAAGCAAGGAGTTGGTTTTGATGGGCACGGTACTTTGGAAGTGCGCACATATCAGTACCTTGTTTGGATCATTAATGTAAGTCATTTCTTATTCCTATGCACTACTACTATGCCCTTTCCCACCTATGCACGCTTACCTTTGGGAAGCTTACTGCTAAGCTGGGGGTCTCCATGCCCATACTTCCATACTCCTTTCCCACACTTATCACTTTCCTCTGTTTCCTTCAGTACTTCCTTGGCACTTGCGCTCGACTTCGTGCTCCACCAACTATTCGATAATTCCTGTCACTCCCCTCTTCTATGGTATTATCCATCTACTCAGTTAGTCAGGGTTAGGAGTCTTATGATCCTTCATGTTTACTTCTTCACTTCCTCCCCTTTATTCATGAGAATCCTCCCTCGTTCTCATCCTTCTCTTCATTTCCTTTCTTCCTCTAACTCTGTGTACATCATACACAAGATGATTCTGAGCTTTCATCACACTCTTCATTGTCCTTCATCACCCTTGTCAGCCTCCATGCTTTCTATTTTTCCTGAGTCTGATCCTTTTCTATCACCCTCTTCTTCTTCCTTACTAGTGATTCCAATTCATAGGGACTTATCTTTTTCTTCTTTCTCAGGTGGCTCTTTCCTCTTACCGACGACTATTCTGTGACTGAATCTTCCTCTAGTGTCAATTCCTCCTCTATGTGATTTTATTTTCATTCTGCAAGGGGACTGTCTTCCTTGGTGCATAAGTGCTTGTGTCTTGCACCCGACTCCTATGTCCCTACAGACTATTGTCTGTGTGCTCGGAGCTCATTTTTCTTAGGAGCCTCTCCTCTTTCACTTTTCCTTAGCACAACCTTCTTCCTTATGTGGTGGGGTCCTCCAGGAATGGAGACATCATCTTCAACATAAGCACCCTTTTCATACTTAGGCCTTTATGTAGAAATACACCCTCGCTATTTTCCTCCTAGCAACAGGTAATGTTACTGGTTTTAACATGTGCACATCATGGGAGACATACTTCTCCACATAGGTGCACTTCTTGGGGTATATTAACTTCCTATGCGCAACTCACAGTAGTCTTGATCTACTAAACTTAGATCAAAATATGAATTTCTTCACCTCTTTGAATCAATTAACCCCAGCCTGGAAGTACTGTGTTATGAAGGAGAAAGGAAATTTACACCAAGGACTCTTGGTGCCATCTACCAAAGTAAATCATTCTAATACAAAAATGTTGGTATATAGAGAACTTCAGCCTCTCCTTGTCACTAATGTGGGTAACTATCTCAGGTATTCTCCATTCAGCCTTGAATACATCACACATCCACTTATACCAATTTTCTAGGTGCATGCCTTATGAGTGGTCATCATGGTGTCACAAGTATACTGTTCAAAACTCTTGGTGGGGGAGGGGTTCTCATCTGGGTATTCCTAAATAAACTTATCCGACCCATCAGCCACTCCAATATATGAAAAGACAATGGTGAGGAGGACATTACCAAACATGATCTTCTCTTTGTCGCATACAACAGTGTCTATGATCTCCTCTACAATAAAAAATGAGAGGTTATAGATGGTCCCCTATGAGATCTTGCGGCACATGCATTCAACAAGGCCTTGTTGATCTATGTCCATCTCTCTTTCTCAGTTCAGTCTTTGTAACCAAATGCATGCAGCCATCCTCATCAATGGGATACAATAATTGTCAGAATTTTTGAAGTAAGATGCAAACCCTTCTTGTAATCATAAGCCACAATAATGTTCTTAATGGATTCCTTATCTATTCCAAATCATTGTCCAATGAATCTCCTTCAAAAATAAGGCCAATGAACTTAGAAATTAGTTGGGGGGTTATGCACATCCTCTAACTTATGAAATAGAAGTGGTATTCATGCACACATGACATCAACCATTGGTATAGTCACTTAGGTTTTCTGAAATAGGGAAACGTAGTTGAGTTGCAATAACCTAGCCTTCTCCATTTTCACCTTTACCTCATCATCATAGATGGGAATTCCATCTATTGTCCTCTTCTCTTTAGGGTGAACCAGTTCTAGTGTCATTTCATTCTTCTGTGGTACTCATTCAATGGTTTTAATCACTGATGGCCATCTTCCTGCCATGTGAAACACCCATTCTTTAACGAAGTAATACACCATCCGGGTACTACATTTCTACGTACCATTCTTCATTGAAACTGGTAGAAACAACTTGTTTTCCCTTTCCCTTGCCCTTCTTCAGTGAAAAATTTTCTACTTTCCTTAGTGCCATTCCTTCATCGGGTTCTTAAAATAATTTTTTCTTCTCTCTTGGTATCCTAGCTCTACCCAACTTTGTGGCTCAAATCCTTTATGAAAATTCCTTCAAACCCCGTGACCTAGCTATGTAACCCTAACCTAGAAAACCCTTTTCCCATAAGATGACATAACACCCATCGAGATTCTTCCACACAACCTTCTCCGCTTACGTCTACGTGTAATCCTTTCCACTCTAGTTCTACTGATCAAACTAGCTATGCATGCAAATCTTCAAAACTTTTCTCAAACCTTCTTTGCAAGGATGCCCTAGTTTGTGAGAGCTCTTTGATAACTTAAACCAAAAGGTAGGAAATAACACACCCATGATCTTCTATTTATAACATTTTTCTATTCTCCGTAATAGCAATTCCATGCCATCTACCAACGCACTTTCGCAATAAAGGTGGATTTTTTCCAACACCAACCTTCAATGCACTTTTCCTCCACTGCTCAATCCTATACAAACACTTTGGTAACCTTCTAGCGCGTGCACTTCCTCGACCATTTAATGCTTCATGATAAATCTCAGGAAAAATTGAATTCTTCCTCAAATATGGTTTTTGTTTATGAACATATGTTCTGAAAGAACTACCTACCTTATGATTGCTCCTTTTCTTATTTGAGAATGTGTAAATAAGTTAATCATCGGATGATGATGATTTTTAGGAGGGATCCTTCCTGTATCTTCACCTCTAACATGCAGTTGATCTTCCTATCCATGGGATTCTATATTGGAATTTGTAAACATGGGACATCCACAATTTTTGTCTTGAAGGACTGTGTTACATCACTGGGACCCCACTACAGAAGTGGATGTGTGGTGCTATGTGCATAGATAGGTTATTTTCTGAAATAGATACAAATGGCTGTCAATGCACAAATGCGCACGAATTGAAAATGAAGTATTTTATTCCTTCTTATGAAAGAATAATTACAACTATTTAGAAAAACCTAGGCTAACTGGAAATATTGGTTTAGTTTATAGACTAGTTCATAATTCATATTTTTGCACTTAGGGCTTGTGCTTCTATTTTCATTGAAATCTGTAACATCCCAAAATTTCTTGTAAGTTAAATATATTATGGTTAAGTCTAAACAAGATTAAACGAGATCATCATTGGGTGTAAAATTCATTTAGTTTGTCGTATCATGACCCACAACTTTTGCCGCAGGGCATGACACTGCGGAACGAATAACCCCGCACCCACCTTGATGATCCTTCCTAAAACATGATTAGGCATTAATAATAGGTAAAATCGGTTCATAAATGATAGTAAATCTTTTGGTTATTTGTATTCTGATTACTTTATTTTAATCGCTTTGGTCATCTTTTGTTTTGTTTGAATTTTGCATGACCGCAATGAATAATTGTCTCTATTTAATTTGACAATGCTATATCAAGCCAACTTTATGAGAATATTCAAATTTATTTACGGACATGGTGATTTTCGTATTGGAATGTTTTATATAAACCTGGAAATTCAACTAATTTTTATGGTAATATATTGTTGGAAATATGTGGACTTGTATTATGAAGGTTAATTTTAACTTAACCATTAAGTTGGGTAACAACTAAAGTAAAAAAATGTATGAAATATTAATTTGTGTGTGTGTATATATATATTAGAGTGATTTGGCATGTAAGACAAAAGTTTTATTTAGTTATTGAAATTTATGGGTTTCATAAAGTGAAACACCTTCACATGGCACAAGTGTGTGGCATGCACTAAAACACATACTAGCTTTGGGAAGCCTGAAAATTCTTTAATATGCTGCCCAACTATAGTTCTTTCATTATATTTTTTTGTTTTTTTTTCCTTCATCTATTTTCATTCTCCCCTTCTGGAATACCTGCACGAGTTTTGGAGGAAAGAAGGATTCAACTTGTTGGAATGGGAAGAGTAGAAGGTTTTTGATTCTCAGTTTACTTTAGGCATGAATATCTTCTCCTTTCTCTGCTACATTATTTGTAAAAAATGAGGAAATGCACACTCTTTTTTAATGGAAATCAAGGAAATTCTGGATAGTTTTTGATTTAATTGTTTGGAGATGAAGTATGAAAAGGAAATTGATGGATTCTGTATTCTTTTTAGTTTTCTTTGTGTGGTTTTAACCTAACCCAAAAAAATACGCAGATGGGGTTTTTGGGTTTTGATCAACAAAAATAAAGTAAAAGAAATCTTAAAAATTCCTTCTCTGCATTATAATAAATTATACCCAAAAGGAAAAGAGTTTGGTTTTTCCTTTACAAGAAGAAGGAAAATGTTTTGTGAATTTGTGTGTTTAAAATTGATTTGAGCTTATGGGATTTCATTTTGTTAAACTAAAATTTAGTTGTGTGTTTTCTATAAACAAATTGATTTGGGTATACAAGTTGATTTGCATAAAGGAATCGATTTGGGTAACCCAATCAATATGGGTATGCAATCGGTTGGGTTTTTGTATTTTTCTTCTTGGTTGTTATATGCAGATCTGATTTTTAATTTATGGAGATCTTTTGAATGATAATTTGTGGGTCTCAAAGCTCTTGTATGGGGCTACATTTTCCAGAAATTTTATTATTATGGACCACTAAATCAGTTCATGTATAAATGAGGGTGTCTTGTTATGTGTGAATAATTTTAAAAAAATGGCATTTACCCTGTAACTTCTTGCCTGCCAATGTGACTTGGATTCTTGTAAGACTGAAAAATAAATTGCTTGTTTTAGTAAGGGTATGAAATCCAGGACAACTTGACCAAGATGCACCAAGGAGTAATTGGAGGCATGATTGGGTTTAAAATAATGATATCTTATGAAAGAAATTATTAGCTGTTCTTTTACTAAAATAGTATGTTTAAATGATGTAACCATGGTGCTGCTATATTGTTGGTTGGGATGTTTGTTTACCAAATAGAACATGTTAAATTGATCTAAATATGGTGATATTTGTGCTACTTTGTAGAGTTTCTCATTGACTGAAAAAAATACTATTCTTAATCATATTGTTTTTTACGAAGTTATGTAGAAATTTTAAATGTCAAATGCTTATTGATTGAAGCTAGAATGCAGATGTATTGACCTTTGTGATCAGAGGGAAACATGATCACTGAAATAGAAATTGGTTGTTCTATTTGTGTGCATCCATAGTTGTATCTTTATAGAAACCAGGTAGTAATACATTTTCAGCTGTATTACCATGTGTTTGTTGATAAAATAACATGTATATCCTTTCATATTTTATTAATTAATTGCATTAGAAAATGGAGTTAATATTCATGCCAGTTCATTTTGAACTGACATCATACCACTACTCTAGTCTTGCAGGAGCATTAGCCGTTACATTTGGATGTGCGGAAACTCATGTCTTGTGAAGTTTTATCATAGCATGGATCTAAATGAGATACTTGGATTTCAATTGGTGAAAAGATGATATCCTTGATTTATTGGCTGAATTATTGGAATCTTGGACCCATTGTAAATATTCAAACCTCACTATGTGAGAATTATTATACAAGTTATATATTTCGCCTTAACGACATATGTAATATATTATTTTAATAAAGAGATGATTACTTTGTGTGTAATAATATCTCAATATGAGTAAATGATGAATACTTGAGTTGTGAAATCTTACTTTTCACAAATTGTTGAATACATTTATTTGATAGTTATCAATGTATGAAGCCGATAATTGGGTAATTATTGTAACAATCAATTGTCTTTAATTTCTAAATTAAATAAGTTATTTAGTGGTGTAGCTAATCAAAGGAATAATTAAATATACATGTTTTAATATATATTTGATTCGGCCTTTTGGTAAACTTGGTATTAATATGATAAGATTGTAAATCCTGTTGTATAGAGAATGGAAGAGTATCATTGTAAAAAGATAATTTAAGGTTGAAGAATCAAACATCAAGAAAAAGAGACTAAATGGGATGGTAAATAGATGAAAAGATCCATTAGACTTATCTTATAAAGATCCTAGTTGGCCTTTGGCATCTATCTCAATATAAATTCTTGCAAGATAGGTTTAATTGGAATTAAAATAAAATTAGACTATAAAGATCTAGATAACTGTGAAAGGGATAGTTGAGAGGTGATGGAAGACTTAAAACTCATAAGAGTAGTGTGTTGTCTTCCGTAACCTACACGATGGATAACTTTGTCCAAAGTAATGGATTGATGGTTGTGCATTGTTTGATCACCTAGTCCTCTAATTAAATAAAAAATTGTCAGTAACCTATTCATGGGAAGTTGAAATACTGAACATGAGGTAGACAATGGTCAGATACTTAAATATGATGTCAGGAAACTAGTTTCGTGGTAGACCCAAGGACTTTCACATAGTTCCCAAGACCTTTAAAAGGTTGAGCCAAAATGCTAGTAAGCATTGTCACTAGAAGTAGTGACGAAGGGTGATCATGGAGATCTGGATACAGCCTTCTCATTCGCACATGGCTTACATGGATGTGATCGAATAGATCAAAAGAGTAAAATTGATTAATGAATTTGATTAAATAAATTTTTATGATTGTAGCTGTGTAATTTGTTATTATGCTTATGTGTTAAAAAAAATCCTCATTTTTTAGCTCTTATAATTTTGAGCATTACAGTAACCTCGTCCCATCCAGTGCTTGTAAATGGCAAGCATCTGAATCAAGAATTTAAGAGATGATGTAGGGTACCAATAAATGGACTTTCAACTTCTTAGGATGGTGTAGATACTTGAAATTATACAACAACACCATCTTCCCAACATCAAACTTATTGTTATTGATATGACAATCATGCCATGCCTTTTGTCTTGATTTTTCTATCTTCTGAATCCATCTAGCAAGTGATCACCTTTCATCTAACTGCATTAAATTATCATTTATTGCTCATTAGATAACCCTCCTGCACATGCTATATGCAGTGATGGTAACATGAATTCAACTAGAAAAACAACCTCTGCGCCAAACACCAATTGAAGCGGTGTGGCTTTGTTCAATATCTTTGTAGGTTGTCCTGTATGCCCATAGAACGATTGATACTTTGTCATCCCAATCCTGTCTTCCAACGTCATAGATCTTAGTTAATGTGTGACTTAGTATCTTGTTAAATGCCTCAGCAGTTCCATTTTCTTGAGGGTGATATAGGGTAGTCTTATAATGTGTACCCCTATCACTTAAACTTAAAGGGAAAGCATACCTGCTGATTATGTTTTCCCATAATAATAGTAGTTATCATTGTGGTGTAATCCTTTATAGGTGTTGCCTCTACCCACCGTGTTAAGTAATCAGTGCAAGTGATGATATACCGCGACCTAGTCCTTCACATGGCTGGTGCAGTTGGCCATATAAAGTCAATTGCCCATTTTTCAAATGGTTCAGTGCTGGCTATTGGTTGAAAAGGAATTTCATATCTCTTTCCTAGGTTTTCCAAGGTGTTGGCAATGGTCATAGGCCTTGCAAAATTAAATACAATCCATGTAGATGGTTTCCCACTAAATCCCTGCTAATAAAATCTTCCTTGTGGTAGAATTTTCTACATAGTGTCCTCCTGCAATCGCACCATGTGCTTTCCTATATAGAAACATTTAATTTTCATGTGCTCATGCTCTAATATGCATCAGAACATAACCTCATCATGACCTAGCTTATACAGGTCTCCACTAATCAACATGTAGGGTGTGGTGCGTATCACTAATTACTTTCTCTCCAGAGCCCTCATTCCTTCCGACGCCACACCTATTTTCAAGAATAATGCGATATCTTCCAAGTATGAGGGCACGTGATGCAACCTAAACAATTGCGCATCCAACATGGTATCCTCAATGCTTTGCACATACTCCCCTGAGTTAATCCTTGATAAGTGATCAGGTCCTGAATTACTTTTTCTTGGTTTTACGACCACGATGAACTAAAATTTGTGAAATAATAGGACCCAACTACATATGTGCCCTTCCAGAATAGGCTTGTTGACTAAGTATTTCAATTCCATGTGGTCTATGTAGAATATGAATAGTGTTGCCAACATATGCTCCCTAAACTTGTGGAGTGCGTAGATCATAGACAATGCTTTACGCTCAGTAGTTGTGTAATTCTGTCCTGCTGGTGTCAATTTTCTACTTACAAAGCACAAGGGATGATCAACAATTCCCTCACCAGGTTGTGCTAGCAATGCTCCCATAGTTTTCCCTAAGGCATTAACATGCACATAGAAAGGCTTATCCCAAGAAGGAAAATATAGTATGGGGCGTCGTAACAAGCATATCCTTTAAAGTGTCAAATGCCTTCTGCTGCACCTCTCCCCAATGAAAGGAACTCTTGTGTTTTAATAATTCCTCCAAGAGTGTGGTGATCTTGGTATACCCCTTGATGAACTTCCTGTAATACCCCATATGCCCAAGGAATTCATGCATTGTACTTTGATTAGTAGGATCCCCTAATGCTACAATAACTGCAACTTTAGCGGGATCCACTAATAAGCCTTCTTTGCTTATAATGTGTCCTAACAGGGTCTCAAATGGAGCAGTAAAAACACATTTCTTAATATTGAGGGATATCCTTAATTGCTCATATCTCTCAAACATCAGCCTTAAATTATCACAATGATCTTTCACCAATCCATACACAGTCCAGTCATCCAGGTAAACTTGAAGGAACTAATGGATGAATTCCTGAAATTCTTGTACCACGATGCGTGAGAATAAAACATGCACATTCTCCAATCCAAAAGGCATAACCGTGTAGGAAAAAATTCCCCATTCAGTGGCGAAAGTTGTCTTTCTATGCACTTCCTTTGTAATCCTGACTTGGTGATACCCTGAGAACCCATCCATGAAAAAGTAGACTTTGCGCCTGGCTACTGCTTAAATATTTCTTCAGTAAAGGGGGTTGGAAAAGGATCAATGACACATATTGCATTCAAATCCTTGTAGTCAACACAAATTCTTATCCTACCATCCTTCTTGATACTAATAACCATTAGGCTTATCCATTATGATTTTTTCACTACCTCAATGATACCAGATGCTATCATCTTGTCTATTTCTTCCTTGACCCATACACGTAAATTTGGATTCATCTGATAAGGCCTCTTCCAAATCAGGTGTGTGCCTTCCTTCAACTTGATTTTCATCTCTCTCAAGGAATGGTGAACACCTTTGAGTTCATGGTACCCACGAGGAAACAAATCTTGGAACTTGCACAACAGATTAATGACCTTTGAAATTTCTTTTTCTGATAAATAGTCTCTGATAATAGCTTCCTTAGGTTCTGTCTCCGTTCCAATGTTAACCTTCTTTATTTTCAAGGGATCATGGTAGGCAGGTGCTCACTCATCATCTTTTTCTATGACTTCACATGCACCTTCCGAATGGTTAGCATCCAAAGTCTCCATCTCTTCTCCATCTATTACGTAGACCATTTTTCCTTTTTCTTTTTCTATGCATGCACGCTCAAGTTGTACTTCCTCTTATTCTTCTTCATTGAGGTGCATCTTCAAATAAGGCTCACTTAGCAACTCTAGTAGCCTATCCTCTACCATAGCACTATCTCCCATTGTAAGACACTTGATCACCTGTAATGCCTTATCTACTGATGGCTTGGTACTCCTATACTCGAAAGATTGAATGAGATCAGCCACCAACTCCTACCAATTACCTGTTTGATGACGCATCTCCGCAAGAACATACCAAGAACACACTCATCCATCTAAGGTGGAATATAACTTATTCACCCATAACAAAGGTGGTAACGTTTCTGTGCTTCCCATCTGGGCATTCTCACATGCTTGGATATGAAATGAAGCGACCTCTTTACCATGGTAGTCTTGTATGACTGTCGGTGCATTGCTCTTGGAGAACCTTATAGAAAATGTGATCCTCACCTCGCACCACTCAAGGAGGTTCTCCGGATGTGTAGCCCACCAGTGCATTGCAGTATCAAGTAGGTTATAGTTGAGCATACCATTCTCTCATATTCATTCTTCCACTGAGCCTCTATTTCTCGCAGGAAAAATATTAGGATATGCTCCTCCAAAGTAACTTGGAAAATTCTTTCCTCCTAGGAACCTAAGAGAGTGCACCTTTATAACCATTGTTACAGATCCTCTCAACTGTCACCCAATTAAGTCATAAGTCCCATGCGCCCAATTGTCATATGCCACACTAGTGGTATCACTCAGGGATTGAGAATATTCAATTTGCATAACTCCCTCCATGGGGTGAATTATCTCAGGATCTCTGATGGAGCACACATAGATTCTATCAAGGAATTATTCTCCCAATGGCTTTGTATACGGCACTGAATTCCCATCTATTAAGGGGATAATCACCCTTTCTTCCTTATTCTCAAATCTGATATACCCTTTGTTAAACCGTAGGTCGGAATTGTTCTTATAGCACCATGGGCACCCAAGCAATGCTAGAAATTTGTCTACCTCGGTAAGCACCAAGAATTCAAAGTCTCCAATGAACTTGGCCCCTTGAATGGTGATAAATGCATCCTTTAGGACTCTAATGGTAATTGCCGTAGTTTTTTTTTCCATGTACAACACATTTGAAGATGGCTATAATGTGGAACTTCCCATTTGATGCCAAACATCTAAGGTAAGAACATTTACCTCTGCTCTTGTGTTGATGAGAATATTTCTCAGAAGCCATCCATCAACAAATGCATTCAAAGTAATCTCCTTGTCATAGTCAAGGTTGTGAGGAGGAAGGTTTGCATGCAAAACCTACCTTTTGCACTCTGCTCCGGTGTGTGCACCTTCTCTCTTAGCCATTCTCCAAGCAAGGGGATAATATTCTCTTGACTTAACATCCTGCACACTTCCTTGACCTCATCTAGGTCTTCTTTTGGAACCTCGACATCCTTCTTTTGCTCCATCTGGCTCAATTTCTCCTCTAGACATCGGATCTCCCCTTGTAAACTTTGAATCATGTCCATAGTCTTTTGATACACCTCTTTCTAATGAGTAGGGTCCAAAAAATTTCCATGTACCACTTCCTCTCTTGAAACTAGTGTCCTTTTTCTTGGCCTTTCCTCGGTGTGCGCGGCCTCTACTCACATCATTACCAACATAGGTTCTAACCTTGACTCATGTGCCACTCTTGGCATCCACTATGAATCAGCCTTCTTGATGCTCACCATCCTAATGCTCATAAAGTTTTGGAAACTCTTTTTACTTTTGTTTCTTTCCACTCCATAAGCATTGTAATAGGTCAGGACACTCGTGTTTGTAATGCTCTGTAGATCCACAATTATAAAAGGTTCCTCACGGGAACTCACTTCATCCTACATTGTGGTTACTGTGACCACGAAATCCTCTGTGAAAACCCCTTCCACACGTTCCTCCATCTAAGTTCCCTTCATAATGATGGTCATCATCCTTTGAACTGCTTGCAAGGCTAGTCTAGCCCACACCCAGATCAATAGCATCATGGATTTGATCAATCAGTCTACAATCCTTGGTATCATGGGTTGTATATGTACAGATCTTGCAATAATAAGAAAAATTCTTACGGATTACATGCTAGAGTAGAGGGCATCTACTTGCATCATGATCCCCATGGAAAATCTCACAGTCTGCTGACATAGTGTGCACCAAATTCTGAGGGAAACTATTGCATGTCCCTCTACTTCACAGTCTGTACACCAAAGCCAACTACAAACCTCATGTGCTAAGTTTACAGATAACATCTCCAACTACTTGGCCATTGCAGCAATTTGAGCCTCCAGAAAAGGACTAACACCAGTATTAATGCTCCCAACAACTTCAGTGTGCATGACAGCTTCCAATGCCTAGTGCAGATATGTGAAAGTCTTGTATGACAGAGCCCTTGTAAATGGTGTTATCGATCCTCTGAAAAACCATTTAGCATGTTGAGAAGGATGAATGTCATAAGATAGTTTTGAAAAGAAAGTATTGAAACACGCATCATATTCCCCCACACTCTCGGCCATTCCTTGTTGGATCTCCTTCAGAGCGCTGATGATCTTATGCTCAAACTCAGGGATATGAAACTCTGATTGGAAGACATTATTTAATGTGCTGTAGTCTACCACCATCTAATGGGGGTCATATTTCCTATACCAACTATGTGCATGCCCTTGCAACATCGTTGCAAACTGGCTTTCCTTCTGCTCTGGGGTAGTGATCCCCTTTGCACACCATAATAATTCACACTTGTGCACATGCTTTGCAACATCTTCAATACCCCTTTAGTTTGGTAAGTGTAAAGAAATGCCAAAAAAAACTTGGGGAGGTAGCTGGGATCCTTGTCCTCCCAATCCAGAGCCTTTATTTCCTCCGTTGTTTCCTCCTCCACCATATCCACTAGATCCACCAGATCCTATTCCTCTTGACCCACCAGATCCACCTCATGCAGTCAGCAAAGGACCAGGAGTGGTCATACCTAGTGTTCCAAATGTCCCACTGAACTACGTGCCGATGGTTTGTGATATTTTCCCACTTCCAGTTGTATGTCCCATGCCACTCCCATACGCGATACCCAATCCTTCAGTACTTGCACCTTGTTCAAAGATTCCTGCAAATACAGGGATGGCTTGCACAACCATGGATGTTCCAAATGAGAAATTATATCTTCTAGGCATAGATTAGATACTCCCACCAATACCAACTGGGTTAACAATAATTCTCCCTTGATCTAGGAAACCAAGCGCCAGGGGTTGGTCGCCAAGTGGGTTTAGATGCACGCCAATGGATCTCCTTTCTCCATGTGACAAATTCTCATCAGAAGCTGAAGAGGCTTCTCTCCCACAATTGCCAAGATGGGGTAGTATAGACTGCTCAGGTTCCACGTCCTCTGCATGAACCTTTAATCCTTCACGAAATGTCTTCCTTCATAGATCCATCACACTTGCAACCTCGCATTGTGTAGTCATCTCCCTTTCACACGCTTTGCTATACTTGAGTCATCTCTCCTCCCTTTCCTTCTCATCCATAATGTCTGTCATCTTCCTCCACCCTAGCTTCCTCTCCCAGCTCTTAGAGAAGTTTATCCAGCCTTTGGAAATGCTTCTAAACTCAAAGTAATGACCAATATCTTGATAGCTAGTGGAATAGCATGCAAGAATGATCCTCTAGGATCCCTCAAGAACTCAAACTCAGCAATCTCCAAGCAAGAATATATAGAAATAGTGTATTCCAAGATATAACTAGTCAGCACTCTACTCCACCAATGATCAACAGCACAGGTCCATGTCAGATCAACATCATGCAACCATTGATATTCTTCCTAGGTCCAAACACAAGGTCTATAGTACCAACTCATCCTTGATGCATATGTCAATAGCCATTCATACAACTCTATTGGGAAACAACAGAAGAATGTCTCATAGATTTTGTGATACGAGTTCTCCTCCACCCATTTTCATACATCAAACTCAGATCCAGTATTGAACCTTTGAGAAAACTCATCCTCCATGTTTTCTATACATGCTTGGATACTATCCAAGGTCAAGCACTCCTTCATCACACATTTCTATCACAATATCTTCAAAAGAGGTCTCAGCAATAGAACCAAGATGTAGTCATTATTTTACCTGCAATACTTCTTTCTAACTCCAAGTGCATCACCCTATCATCCGGCATATGTTGGGCACTCACGGGTATCAAGCCCCTCCTTTATGTGAGCTTTGTAAGAGATTTCTGCCATTAATGGAGGATTATTTGTAGAAACAAAAGTACATTCATCCACTTTTAGAGGCAAAAGATATAACTAACAGATCTACACATTAATGCATCACAAAAACTAAATAACATTATAATAAGTACAAAAAACCAAATTTGAGTCATAATAAGCCATATAACATGAGGGTTTACACCCATAAGCAAGTTGTACATAATAGATCCATGTATATTGATTTAACAAAGTTCTGGTAACCATTTTACATTTAAAAGGATCATCTCAACCCATATACATCAAATGACAAAGACTCATTTTCCTGCAAACCTATATGATCAGAGATCCTAACTATGTTTCTTCCTATTCTATCCCTTGTTACAGATCCCAGTACTCATATATATGCTTAATGGTATCCCTTACAACCATCTAGCACTAAGTACTTTAAACCTTAGCACCATGAACTCCAAACCCTTAGCATTTCCTAACATTTATGTAGTACTTTGTTACTCTCCTTCTCTTTCTCTACTTTTCTCTATGTATTCTCTTTGCATTGCCTTCATGTCTCTTTGTGTGTTTGTTACTGTCCCAAGAACCTCTTTAAATAGGATCATCAACCACCACCATGACTTCTCTTCTAAGAAGATCGTGTGCCAAGTGTCAATATGGTCCTCCATTGGTGAAAGCTTATCCTCTTTACAAACGTTCCATTAACTATAATGATGTCTCTGATAATATTCCCTGTGTGGAATATCCTTTTCTTGACCTCCAAGGTTCCAGGCTAGTACCTTATCCACTCATCACGCCTAGTTGGGTTCTCATGTTTTTCCTCAAATGACTCCATGATGCAAAATATGGCTAATTCCTTCAAACCCTTGTTCTACCTCCCATGCGCACCCTATTTTTACTTAAACCCTTATTAAACTTTGTTTTCCTGTGCTCTTTTCCCTAAGCGCCCTTCTATCTACTAATCCTACGTGTGCACGCCTCTTGGTACTTAGCCAATATTTTAGGGTCCAACATCATTATTATTATTCATCAAGAAATTTCCTAATGTTGACAGTTAATAATGACAGTAATGCAACTCTTAAGTAAATATAATAAAACTTCACAATGTTGAGATAATCATTCAAGCTCAACTAGTACCTTAAATACTATGAATAAACAAGTATTTTCTACATTAGAGAACCTTTTTAGATTATTTTAGATATACTCTTTAATTACCAAAACTTCATTAATTCCATGCAAGAACTCATTCATTCAAAAACTTAGTTAACCATAATGTCTAGACCCTATATGGGAAAGAGAATCCATTGTTAATACGTAAGTAATCATCAACTATGTTACAAACTTAAAATAATCAATAGAAGGAGACAACCAAATCAGTATTGCTTAATCATCTCAGGATATAAACCTATTTTGGTGTTAAAATAAGAAATAATAACAACAAGCTCAAAGTGGGGGCTATGAACTATCTCTATTTTAGTTTTGTAACCAAAAACATATTTAGGGAGAGAAAATGGTAACAATAATTATCTATAAGATAGCTATAACATTCTTGTTTCCTTTTTCCAATTTTGAAAACATAATCAAACTCAAAACGTAAAAAAAAATGATGGCAATAATTTCTCATGAAGGATTTGTTGTTAACTCTTTACTCATTTTCAAAATTTGCTAATAACCAAAAACCAAATTGTATCTATTTCCAATTTTATTGAATAAAACATCCAAGTGTATTCATTTCCAAATTCCACATAATATCCCAAATCTAAATACGTATACATGGAGATATAATGGTAAAAATAATCCTCTATAAGAGAGTTGTAACATTCTTGTTTCCTTGCCCAGATTTCACCAAATAAACAAAAGAAAAATGTGTTCTGAGAGAGGTTATACTAGTCATGCTCAACAAGAGCTATAAAACAATGATATCAACAAAGCTCATAGATGAGATGAAACCAAACAAAAACAACAATGTTCTTTAAGAGTTGTATCTATCTTTATAACATTGCCCAAATTTAGAAAAACAACCCAACAACAAGATGTATTTCTTTGCATTTCCAAGTAATAACCCAAAATAAAACGTTTCTATTTTCTAGGTTGCCCAAATAATAAAAAACTTATGTGTATTCATAATATCACACATCATATAATAACCCAACACATTTTTGACTTTTTCCTTCATATTTTCCAGATTTCATAATAAAAACCAAAGGAAATGAATTCAAAATTTTATAAAATGATCCCAATCCAAAATGTGTTTCCTTTCTATATTACAAAATGTATGCAGTGCAAAATCTCTCAAATAATCAATAACTTATTTGGTAATCAACTATTTTCTCATTTATTTTTCTATATTTTTCCATCGAAACCCCAATAAAAGCATTTATATTTCCTTAATAATGATCCCAAATCAAAACATAAACAACTTCCTCATTATTTCTAGATTTTACATTAAAACAGAGAAACATATACATATTTCAAACATAACCAGATTTATTTTTTAATAGATCAAAACCAAAGCATATTCATTGATTTCTTCATAAAAACAGCAGAGAGTAAAAGTATGAAACCCATGTATGTATTCATTTCCAATATTATTTGAAACCTTACGATTTGGATGCTTCCAAACACCATCAAATATTATAGCAAAACATTTAATTTAAAAAAATTCCATGATAACTAGAGATAACAGTCATAAATTACATGCACAGTCATCTAAAATAAACTTCCCTCAAAACTCCATGCCCAACTCCATGCAGAGCTCCAAGAAAATCATAAAAAAAAAAAAATGCAAATGAAATGGTGCATGCAATAACTTCTCGAGGAAGCTTCCACTTCCTAAGGAGATGCATATTAATGATCTTGATAACCATAAGAAAAATCACAATGAGGATGTTACATACTTCCCCTCTAGGAAGAATAATCCTCCCAGGGATTCAATTATGACCATTGCTAACATATAAATCTCAAGCAACATCAAAAATCACACTGCAATATTTAATTCAAATTTCTCATAAATTGGGAAATATCCATAATTTAACCAATCATAATTCTAAAACTTGGTTGTATTAGCCTTATCCCAGAAATTTAATTTCAAAAAATCTTTTCAGTATAGCTTAAACTATCATCCATTCATAATAAGTATCAAATAGTTTTAATGAATCCATAACAAATCATAAAAAACAATTGTTCTAATAAATTAAACAAGAAAGGAAAATCAATTTTCATCTCATCCATGTTCTCCCAAGTTGCTTTATTCTCATAATATTGGTCCTATTAGACCTTACATTGAGCAACTTCATAATTTCTGAGACGTAATTTTTGAGTTTTTTAGCACTCTTATTGGTTCAAATACGACGATTCCCAAGTCCTGAAACTATAATGAGTTCTAATTGATAATATGTGATATATCATAAACATACTTTTTATAGAAAAGATATATGAAAAACATTGTGCATCCTAGACAATGTGGGAAGTAAAGTTAATAGGTAAGCCATCGGGATTATAACTTCTAGGACTTCAAAGGGTCATACATATCTAGGTGCTAATTTGGCATCTTTTCCAAATGAAATAGAGCTCCTTTTGTCTTTTAACCTAAAAAAATACCTTACCTCCTTGCTCAAATTTTTTGGAAGGCCTTTTTCAATCAGCGTATTTTTTCTTCCTATAAATTACTTCTTTCAACCATTCACGAATGAGATTAACTTGCTCTACCATTTCAATCAACATTTATGGGCCTACCACCTCTTTTTCCTCCATGTTATGCCAACTAATAGGAGTTCTACACTTTCTGCCATACAACGTTTCAAATGGAGATAGTTTCAGTGAGGAATGGTAAGTGTTATCTTAATAAAATTCAACCAATGGTAGATATTCCTTCCATTTGCATTGTTGATCCATGTAATGCATTCTGAGCATATCTTACATAACTTGGTTAACTCTTTATGTTTAACCATTTGTTTTAGGATGGTAACCTGAACTAAAATTAAATTTCATACCCAACATAGATTTCAAAGTTTTCCAAAACCGAGAGGTCATTCTTGGATCCTTATTTGAAATGACTAGTTCTAGAATTCCATGCAATTGAAAAATATCATGCACAGATCATTTTATAAGTATTGGGGAGTCGTCATTAATATTTTATGGTATGAAATTAGCTACTTTGGTTAGTTTATCCACTACTACCAAAAACATGTCATGTTTTATTTTGGATAGTGGTATTCCTTGCAAAAAATCCATGTTGATTACCTATCATTTATAATGTGAAATAATCTGAGGATACAACATACATGTGGGATGCAAGTGTTGTAACTTTACTCGTTGGCATTCCAAACAATGCACAACATAATTTATCATATCCTTCTTCATTCCTTTCCAAAAATATTATTGTTTAACATTGGCCAACAACTTTGTTACTTTAGGATTCCCAAAATATGACACATCATGAAATTCTTTCAAGACTTTCATTATCAGATCACTACCCAAGGGCACATATACTATGTTGTTAAATTGTAAAAATCCTTCGTTTTCGAACTTAAAACCCTTTTACCTTCTATCACTTGAATTTGTTTCTAACACGGTTTTCACTTTTTGATAATAGGAATCAGCTTGAAGTTATTTCTTAACTTCTTCTTTAAAACGAGTTTTGAGGGTCACAATTATGAAAATATGCTTCGTATGGCTCAGCGTATTAGCCACACAATTTTATTTTCCTTTGATGCAACTAATATTAAATTCATATTGGGATAGAAATTATATCCACCTGTGTTGCCTTACATTTAAATTGCGATGCATAAAAATGTATTTTAACCCCAAATTATTTGTTTTCAATTCAAATGGATTTACTAAAAATAATTCCTCCATATTTGTAAGGCTTGAACTATGAAAGTAAGTTCTAATTCATGGGCAACATAGTTACGCTCATGCACCTTCAGTTTTCTACTTTAATAAGCAATTCAATGATCATTTTGAAGAAGTATTCCACCTAATCCTACACCTGAGGCATTAGTAACCATAGTAAAGTTTCCATTGGGATCTAAAACTTTTAATATAAGTGTAGTTGTAAGTTTTTTATTTCAGAAAATTAAATGTACTCTCACATTTTTTAGTCCATATAAACTTTTAATCTTTTTTTGCAATAAAGTAATTGGTCCAGCCACTCTTGAAAATTATTTAACATTTTTTCTATAATACCCAATCAGTCCCATAAAACTTCTTACCTCATGTACATTTGAATGTGTTGGCCACTCTGTAATAGCTTTAATTTTCTATGGGTCTGTTGGTACCCAAATCAGTTCTCCCTTTGTAGTCGAGCAGCATCAATAGGCTGAGCATGATGCCTAGAGAATGATGGATCAAGATTTAAGTCATTTTGTAGTCCAGGGAAGGATCTCATCATCTCTTTGTCACTCAAGCATGGAGAAGTCAGGTAACACCATGTTGAGGGTATGACCTACCCTCCTACTTTAGGCTCTACCTTCAGCCAGGGTGAGAGGACCCGTTTTTTAGTTGTATTTGTAAGGGAAATGAATATATCAACAATATTTGACACTCCTTTATAAGGCAATTGAGAAATAACCTTGGGAAGACATGGTCAATTCAAAAAAGTCTAACTCTCATGAGTTGTCACTTTAGACAATGCAGATGTCTCCTAAAACAAGGCTCAGACTACTAAAGACAACAATGGAACCAACTTGCTTATGCATATTTTGGCTTTAACAAGGCAAGCATGGGTAGTTCTAGTGGGATTTGTTGGTTTTAGATGTATTTGGTTGGGGAAATTAAGTAGGATAAAGTTGATTATACCAAATTTTAGAGAAATTTTAACAAATGCTTGGGAAATTGTCAATGAAAGACAAAAACACCTCAAATAGCTCACAATGCACCTTCAACTAGAAGATGTACATTCATGGAAGCCCAAGAAACACAGTTTCACACAATATTTGAGAGTTAGACATAAAATCTCATGCTGAAAGACTCAATAAAACATCAGGGATTAACAATTTGTCATGCCTAAGATACACTCATAGGCTTACAAATAACCTTTAACAAAATGGAGACAAAGTGACTTTAAAATTGTTTATTACACATATGAAATGAAAGCTCTTCTCAACAGTACAATTGCAATTTCCACAATGCTACCATAAGGATAAATATTTGTGTGATTTAAAGGGATTCCTAAAATAAGACTACAACAGGAACATGAATAATTATTTTGAAATATTTCATCTTAAAATTAGATACATAATGCTCATGATCAAACACAATTAACTCAAAGACTCAAACAAATTTATCAACAAGGGAAAGTTTGATTTATAGTCTCAATGCTTGTCAATGGTTGTACACTTGCAACCATCTTGACATGATTTAATTTGAAAGCTTACAAAAATTAATAGGTTTCTCAGATGAGTTCTTGGGAAAATGGTTTTCTCTCAGTTTTCCTTTCTCTTCAAAAATTTCATAAAAAATTAACCCCCTTATGCAAGAGCATTCCCATCGCATTTATACAATTTTACCTTCCTCACTCATTCTCAATTTTCCCCCCAAAATTTTGAATCTTCAAGAGAATATTATTCTTTACAATATACCACTTAATCATGTTTATTCTCTTGAAAATATCTTATTTTCTATTGCCAGGTGGATAAATTGTGAACCGATCACATTTTTCACTTCCTCAACTATGACTGGGATGCCATGTCATCACTTTTGAATGGTCTTTTAATCATTATTTTATTTGGTGAATAAATGGCCACTTTTTGATGGTTTTAGAGCACCTCCAGATGGTTTGATTTGACAAGTAATCACATCTTCAATTTTTGAGAATCCTTCTCAGAGAACACATATTTCTTTTGTACCTTTATAGGCTGATCATTCCCACATGGTTTTTGTCATATCAAGCCAATCATCATCTTTTTGCATAATGCCAATTTATCTCACATGTATTTCTCCTATGTAGATATCTCATTTAAATCTTAGAGGCTATTTCACCATGATTACACCCACTCGACTGGTATGCCTCGAATTTCCTATAAAAGCACACCATTTCACTTCACCAATTCATATTTTCTTTTCTGAATATAGGCATTTTGAGGAAATTCATCTGCATTATGGTAGGAACACCAGTTACAGCTAATTTGAAAGATATTTCCACTGAGGATTTGCATTCTATATTTGATTTTTGGGTCCAGATGAAGCATTCATGAGAATGTTGTTTGATATTGTTGATCCTGAAGATTACACCTGGCCTTTGACAGCCCAAACTATTTCGGGTTGCACTTGTAAGAAGACTTATAAGGATAAGTCTCATTTTCTCTACATTTCAGATGATGTATTTTCATCTGTTCAGGCTTGAGCATTAGAAAGCCACCTAAGGCTTTGAGGAAGTTTTGGACTGTAAGTAGGCCCAGTGTGTAAGGTTTGACCAACTATAACTGCCCTTACCTTTGTGATGAAGAATTTGTTATGAAATAAATCCCCTTGGAATCTTATGTTCTTGATGGGGAAATCTCACTGGATATAGTGCCTACTCTTTCTCATAAGCTGGATAAATTAGAGCAACGTGTCTCAATTTTAGAGACAAAACCATCAGTGATTATACCCTCTCAAACTCCTTGAATCATCACCACCTTTTGTGAAGAAGTATAAGGGTGAGTCAGAGCTCCAGGCCTCCTACTCCATCCACTCTAAGATCTCCTATGGTTACACTTCCAGCTCAGACTTTCAAGCCATCCTCTACTTTCAAAGCTACTAGAAAAAAGGCTCTCCCTAAGGGTGGTATGGATATGAATGAATGGGTTTCCTCTTGTGAGAGGAAGTTGCAATTTCTCAGTTTGTTGGGTGGTCCTTTGTCAACTCTTGGATGAACTCTAGGATTTGGGTATGTCTCACACACTGGCAAGAGACATTATATTTGTTCAGATGGCATTGGGGATAGATGAATTTATTCTCAGGAAAAATAGGCTAGTGAACAAGCTTCCTCTTTGCATAGAGGATTCTAGGATGGTAGATAATTAGGTTTCTTCCTTATGTTTCCTTTTTGATGCAACTCTCGAATCTATATATGTAATATTTTCTTCATGGGCTGGGGCCCCTATAGATCCCCATTTTTCTTTTTTCAAAATACAAAAGATAACAAACATTTCATTAGTTTATATGCTTTATAATGGACATGAAATTTTATCCAAGCAATATAAAAATCTAATGCATTGTATCAAATTACATTTATGCCAGAGAGTAGAAAGTTCAAAGTAATATTCATCTTTCATGAAACAAAAGTAGCAAATGACACAAGAGTTACAAATGAAATATGATAAAAAATAAATTTTAAGAAAGACAAGCCTAAGCTTGTTCATCATTCTTCATGTCTGTGTCTTTGTCTTCTTCACTTTCTTCTTCCTCTGGTAGCCTTGCTACATATGCATCATATCTTTGGAACAAACTCATTTATCTCCTCTTCATCTGGCCCTGTGTGGTATCGGAAGATCAGGGTCTTCTTGGCTATTGCATTCACACAATGTCCCATCTTTTGTTTATACTCCAATGGTCTTGCCCTTAGTTTACAATTCTATTTTCTATTTTCCTCATTGTTTTGATAACTTCATAAGAGAAATTTTCTTTCTGGATGCTCTTTTCAAAATAACTGAACAAGAAATCAAATTTTAAATCACCATAAATCTTCTTAAACTTATCAAATACCATATCTTCTAGCTTTGAATCAATGGTGTCCATAGTGTCATCAACCCACTTTCTTTTAGTCTCCATCTTTTCTTTAATCCCATTCAAGACCTTCACTCTAATCTTGGCCATCTCTTCCATGGCATGTTGGGTCCCCCTTTGTTCATGTGGCACAATCCCTTCCTTTTCAACCAAATCTTCCTTAAGTTGAGTAACACGGTTTAGTTTGGGAAAAATTCCCTCAAAATAAAAGATCTCATTGTCACATTGCTCAATTAATTCATCAATTTCATTGAGTTTATTTTTGAGGTCTTCATATTTTTCTCTAGCTTCTTCAATAGCTTATTTTCCCTTTTTGATCATCTTTTCAACCCATGTGTCAACAACCTGAACCTTCTTAACAACTTTATCAATTTGTTCCATTCCTTTAATGGTAGTATAGAGGCACTTTTTTGAGTTTGACTAGACTGGCCAATTAACTGTTACAAACTAGAACTCAATGTTTTGACTTGTTCTTTTAATTACCTTTTTGTTATCCTATCTTCATCAACCTTTTGTAACAAGTCACTAACTTCCTCTGATACTCCTTTCTTCAATTGATCTCTTGAAGGTTTTCCTAGAGGAATAAGTTGAACATTGTAATCACTTGTTATATTATCTCTTATTTTTCCCTCATGAGGGATTGCCACTTCCAACGTTCTGGACCCAAGTGGATCAGTACAAGTCTTAGTGATAACTATAGCTTTCTTGGAATCCCTTACAGGTTTGGGAAGGCCAAGGTTGTGATCTCTATGGCTTCCATGGGGACAATCTCTTTTTCCTCTTTTGAAATTAACTCTCCCATCCAACCCTTTGCAAGAGTAGTCCCAACCTTTGTTTCCTGCAATATTTGTTGGGATTTCTCAGGGATAATCACCAACTATTTGGATACCTCTTGCACATCTTGAACTGATGAATTCTTCATGTTGTTCCTTTCAACTCCCAGTGTTGTTTCTTTGAGTTCACCTTGTATTGGTACTTCCCCTGATTGCCTTTTCTTCTTGATCCTAGATTTGGGGCTTACCAATCTCCTTCTGAGTTACATCAATGATTGAAGTTTTTTCTTTCTTCATTTCCTCAGCTGATGTAGTTATACCCTCAACCTTTTCTTTGGAAGCTTCTTGAGCTGATACTTCTTTTGTAGGAACTCCCTTTCCTTCAAAAATTTCCACCTCTTTTGGAGGCTATTGAACTAGCAGATTAACATCCTTTTGTTTTTCTGGCATGTCCTTTGTAACATGGTAGGTTGAGTTTCCATAACTGGTCCTTTATCTTTACTCAAATCTTGCACACTTACACTATCGACAACCTTATCTTTAGCAATTGTGTCTTGTGCAACCTCTGTCATCTTTTCATCTACAGACTTCTCTGTTTGAGGTAGTTCACTGTCCTTAGTGACCTTGGCTTCATGTGAGGGATCTTTCTCAGTTAATACCTATGTGTCTACACTCTTTCCACTAGACACTTCTGAGCTTGTTTAACTCTGGAGCTGTTTGGTCTGCAGAAGATACCTATGATACTTGGACCTTGTTTTCAGTAGTTGGCACATGAGTAGTTTCTCCTACTCCTTCACTCAATTGAGAACCACCTACACTCTTTACTACTTGTTCTCCAATATCCATTTCAAATTCTTCTAATGTGGAGAACTCTTCATCAATATCAACATCCATTATTTCTACTTGGTTCTTAGTTGATTCTTGCACCTTTTTGAAAAAAGGCACACTAACACTTTCTACTGGCATGACATCAGACTTTTTCAAACCTTGATTCAACATAGCACTATCTAATGGATCAGATGAGAAAATACCTTGAGATACTTGTTCTTGAGTACCTTCAGCTGTCATTCCTTTTGAAGATAAAGATGGGAATAGAGGCATGGTTGCTTAACCTGGCTGGTTTGAACAACCCCCTATTGTGGAAATGAAGCTACATGTTGCACCTGGAAACACCAATCCTTTCCTA
This sequence comes from Taxus chinensis, assembly GCA_019776745.2. NCBI lineage: Eukaryota > Viridiplantae > Streptophyta > Pinopsida > Cupressales > Taxaceae > Taxus > Taxus chinensis. Next base: position 567,302,961 of record CM034154.1, read on the forward strand.
TTCTGGAGGATCAATCACTTCATCCTTTTGCTTATGCTTCCTATGTGTATGATCACCTTCCCTTACCAAAATTTGTTCATATACAATTTTGTGTCTCTTGTGTGCTCTTTCAAATTTCTTAAGATCTGGCGCCACCCTTCCTTCAACACTATGTGATTTAGATTGTATATGGCCACTAGCTATGGCTCCCTTCATTAACTTCTCAGCACCTTGGGGTTTTGGTAGAACATCTAGAGGGGTCCTTTGGGTGGTCATACCCTTTCCTTTTGATTGTAGTGGAACTACAAAAGTAATAGGGGGCATTTTCCATAGACTTTAGAAGCATTTCCTCAGTTTTCTGCTTCAAAGCAAGACATGGATGTTCTAGTTCCACTGGCAGTAGAAGTCCATTCATCCAAAATTCTTGTGGTGGGCCTTCTTGAAGGAAATTGAGGGGATTTTCCACCTAAGGGATCCATTCTGTCAGCTCCTTCCTTTAAAAGAGGAAGGTCATCCTTCAAATTTCCCAATTCCCTGAATTTATTGAGAACCTTTGTATTTTGAATAGACAAATCAATGTTCTTCTGTACCAACCAATTCAAAGTTCTTCTCATTACATGAATAATCCTGTCATGTTGATCATCTGACTCATCTTCATCCCACTTTAGGGGAGTCATTGGTTGTCCATCTATCCCTTGGTCAATATACAATTGACTCACAATATGTGGATCATCTATAATTCCCTGAGGTATCACAACAATCTTGAAATCAATAATCTGTGTGAGGGTCATTCTTGAAAAATATCTGAGCCTGACTTCCTCCTCATCCCTGTCAATTCATCCAGTAATCCTCAAAATGAGGCTCATGTTCAAAGGCATTTAAAGTGTTAACCACCCACCTTATATCATAATTATCCCTTGCTTCAAATATTTCCATATCAAACCTCTTCATTTCATCTTCCATTAACCTGGATTTTATGATGGAAGGGCAGGAATACCTTCCAATATTGATAGGAAATTTAATATTTGTCTTATGCTTTCCAACAATCATCTTGTGAACTGGTGTTAACTGTCTTTCCATTTCACATAGGGCCATTTTGTCATCTAAATATCTTGGCAGCTTGCATGGTTGGCCTTCAAATCCACTAACTCTGATGTATGTGAACTTTCTGTACTGAATAAAATAACATCCATACTCCATTATTGTTTTCCTAGCCTCATCTGAAATCCTATATTGTTCCCATTCTGGTTTAAACAAACATATAATAGGTGCAAAAAATGCATCATTTACCAATCTTACATTTCCTGTCCAATTACTCAATTGTAATTGGGGAAATATCTCATGCATCTGGCATTGTTTGAAATCAGCATGTGGCACAAGGCCAGGGAAATGCCTGTGGCCTACAATGTTGTAGATCAGGTATGTCATCATGTAGAATTCAAGTTCTCCTAGTGCCACCCATCTTAATATTTGCTTGTTAATGCTATCATATGATCATGGAGTGACTCAGCAATAAAATTTCCTAGCAAATATTTCCCTTTTTCTCCAAAACAATCCACATGTAGGTGCACATCCACTCCTTGAACTCATTTGTCATTTCTAAACCAGCCATTCTACTTAGCATTACAATTACATCTTCTACTTCTTCTTCAAAAAATTGTTCCCTAACCAATCTCTTAGGGATTCTAGTGGTTTCCTTCTTCTCTGCTAAGAGCCATTTAGTATTTATGAGCCTGGCATATTCCTTTTTCTTGGCCTCATAATCTTGTAGGGATAAATCAATACCTAGGGTTATTGGATTTCTAATCACAGGAAATTTTAGCATTATCCTGATGGCTACAGGTGTCAAAGTTAGTACTGCTTCACCACTTCCATCTAACACTTCCCTCTTTTCTGGGTCATAATTCATAGCGCAAAGTCTCACCAATTCTGGGCAATGTACAAAGGGGGAATGAACACCAGCTGAAGACAATGTTGCTAGCTTGAATTGATTTCATGGATTCACTCTTATTAGGGCTATTCAATATTTGTAGGAATTCATTCAGGTTGGCATTCATTAAATCCATGTATCTGTGATCTTATCCAGATCACTGGTGATTCTGGATGCAACAGAAAAACTAGATGACATTGTCTTCATATTTTATGCCCTAATTTTACTATCAATTTCCTTGCAAATGATGAAAGGTATGAAGGTATCTCATTTCTTACCAATTTTCTGTGTGTAATTCTCCTTTGCTTTGAAGACTCTTCAAACCTCTAGCTCTTAATCCATGCTCTGCAATCAATCTCACATCATCCTTCAAAGAATTATGCTAGCAATGGCATCAAATCTTGACATACGATAGTAAAAAATCTCAAAGCATTTGAATACTTCAAACATTCCTCCTTGATTTGTCACAAAAACACATTAATGACAACAGTCATAAATGTGTTGCATCATGGCCATCCATTCTACTTTCCTATTTTTAAATGTGAGCCATCCACGTGGAATAATTCTATGCAATGCGGGCTAGGGGGATTTTTTACATTTTTGCATCATTTTTAAACGTAGACACATTTACTTGTTTTGACCGATCACCCACCCTTGACTTCCACTCCAATCCTGACACGTGTTTAAATCCTAACGGTGGTAGAGCTGCAGGCCCTTTCTGAATATTTGTTCATTTTCTCAATTGAGCCCAAAGTTACCAATTTGACCCGAGGACCCACTTCTCCAATCTTTGCATGAGAATGTGCCACATGTCCTTGGTGGGTCTCAAGAGCCTTTCTACATTTTTTCACTTTATTAACTCATTATCAAGCAACACTATCAGGCCCTGATTCCCCACTCCAACCAAACTTTTGACACGTATACCTCTTTGGGAGTGGGGTCAATTCCTTGTTTGCATTCTTTGACTGCGAATATTCCAGGGAATATTTGTCAGGCCTCGGGGCCAAGTTTTCAATTTGTGAATGTTATAAAATTGTTATAACTTTGCACACTAAGCCCGCCATACCACAACCAATGGAAACACGCCACGTATCATCGGGCAGTGGAGTAAAACATGAAATTTACAACATGGCCAGAATGATATACAAAGCATATTTCTTAGGATCAAAAATGATTTACGATTAGTTTTTTTACAGGGTCTTCAAGAACAATACGTCTAGCATGATCCTTGACTAGAAAAGAGGATTTAACAACCTAAACATGAATTTTCAAATAGATTTATCATGACTGTATCATTTGAACACACATTTTCATATGGGAAAACCAGACAACATAAATTTTTTTGAAGGCACACACAAGACAGAGGGGTGAGATCAATTCAAGCACCAACACTGGCTCCAACTCGGGGATGGGAACCCCCTATGGGTGCCACAAGAACCATACAAAACAAACACATACAGACCAAGTGCCAAAGTCTATTGGGTTATGGAGTCAGGTAAAACACACACAAGGTCAAGCAATAATAACACATCTCTCAAAAAATTAATTGAGAAACCAGGGCAATTGGTCACTGTAGACCAGGAAAATGAAAAAGGGAAACAAAAACACACAAAAAAATGAAAAAACAAAGAAAAATACTATACACTGTATAATGATTCATACCTTGTTTTGAAATCAGTCGAGGAAATGTTTTAGGTGCCTGCCATTAATAGGAAACTCAAGTAATTCTCCATCTAGATCCTTCAAGAAGAAAGTGTGTTCACCAATTCTGATATCAATGGAATAAGGGCCCATCCATAATGCATCAAATTTTCCATGTTTCCCCTTATCCTCATGCCTACTATCCCACAATAACACAAGATCTCCAACACTGAAATTTCTAGGAGTTACCTTCTTGTCAAATAACCTTTTGAGCTTCTCCCTGAACTTCAGATGTCTTTGGTGGGATTCTCTTCTTTCTTCATCTAACTCAACAATCTGATTAATCCTTGCATCATAAGGGATAACTTCTTCATCCTCAAGTTGTTGTATGAACTGGTAAGAAGATAATTGCATGTGTAGGGGAAGAAGGGCTGGACTCCATAGACTAGTTCAAATGGGATCTTTCTAGTGGCTCTTTTAGCAGTGATTCAATCTGCCCAAATATCAAACTTCAACTGCTCACCCCATCTCCTTTTGTTAACTTCTAGTGTTCTTCTAATTATCTTCAATAAATTTTTGTTGCTTGATTCAGCTTGTCCATTTCCCTGAGGGTTGTAGTTAGATGCATATGTCAAATTTATCCCATATTCTTGACACATAGCCACTAATGGTTTAGCTCAAAAGCTCATGGCATTGTCAGCAACTATCTTTGTAGGTACTCCAAACCTACAAATAATATGATTCAAGATAAAATCCATAACAATTTTATGAGTTTCTTTCTTAGTAGGGATAGCCTCAACCCATTTGGTGAAATAATCAGTGGCCACCAATATCCATTATGTGGCTTGCACTTGAAGGATCTAAAATCTCTCCAACAAAATCCATACCCCATTGTTTAAAAGGGGCTTCAATTGACACTGGTTGTAAAGGGAGAGCACCTGAAGCCTTCATTCTTCTTAAAAATCTATGACAACTTTCACATTTTCTTACCAGCAAGGTTGTATCTTTAAAAAGTGTGGGCCACCAATATCCTACCCTCAAGATCTTGTGGGCAGTTACTCTTCAAGAAAAGTGACCCCCACATACTCCCCATGAAAATATGCAATTAATTTGGGAGCTTCATCCTCTATAATACATCTTAAAATAACCCCTTCAGGATTCTTCCAAGCCAACCCATAATCAGTGATAATATACTTCTAGGAGGCTAGTTTGAGTGTCCTTCTTTGATTCTTATCTAAATTCCCAAGACACTCCAAATTCCTGAGGTAAAATATGATGTCCTTATACCATGTAGAGTTGACTAGTTTCTCATGGACATCCATATTTCCCTCCTCAACTTCATTTACTTCCATCACTTGCAGATTACTTTTTGCCATTAGCTTTTCCAAGCCTAGACCTCTAACTAGTTTAGTGGTTTGAATATCCATGTCATATTCCTATAATTTTTTCACCCATCGACATATTTTACTGGAGATTTCCATTTCTAATAAGATGTCTTTGACCATAGTGTGGGGAACATAAGCTATAATCTTGGAGCTTAAGATATATGGCCTAAAAAATGTGTTTCTCTAACCAAGGAAAAATATTACTTCTCCATGATGGTGTATTTCAACTCATCTCCCTGCAATGCTTTACTAAAGAAAGTAATTGGCCTCTCATTTCCTTCCTCATCCTTCTACAATAGTACAGATGCAATGGTATTTTCAGAGGAAAAAAAAAAATTGAAAGGATTTTTTGTAATCAGGGCTGCTAAGACAGGAGCATTTTTTAGTGCTTCCTTGATTCCTATGAAATCTTGGACAACTCCCTCCTCCCATTTGATAATCTGATCCTTCTTTAGCATACTTGTGATGGGGATATTCATCTCAAAAAATTGGAAATGAATCTCCTGATGAAGTTTATCTGACCAAAGAAGGAATGAATTCCTTTCTTAGTTTTGGGAATAGGAACTTTTCCAATAGCTTCCACTCTTTCAGGATCAATCATGACCCCCTCTTTTGACACAATGTGCCCCAACAAATTTTCTTTTTGAACCCCAAAATGGAACTTTTTAGGATTCAATGAGATGTCATATTCTCTACATCTCAGCAACATCTTTTCCACATGTTGCAAGTGATCATTCCTTTTTCTTGAAAACACTGTCACATCATCCTGGTATACAATAATAAAATCATTTATATATCCTGAGAATGCAACATCCATAGCTCTTTGAAAATTAGCCCCAACATTCATAAGGCCAAATGGAATTCTCACGTACACATAAGTACCCCATGGGGTGGTGAAAGTAGTTTTGATTCTTTTTGATTTCTTTACAACCACCTAGTTATACCCTGAGAATCCATCTAGTGTGGACAACAACTCAGATCCCGTGACCAATTGCAACATGTTATCCATATTAGGCAATGGATAGTTGTCTTTGATTGAGGCCTTATTCAAATTTCTAAAGTCCACACACAACCTTATATCTCCATTTTTCTTTCTAACTGGCACTAGGTTTTCCACCCATGAAGAATATCTTGTTGGTTGTATGATGCCTCCATCCCTTAATTTCTTTAACTCTTCTTGCATTTTGAGGGAAAGGAGTGGATTGATTGGCCTCTTATTTTTCCTAAATGGCCTAGCATTAGGTTCTAAAGGTATTTCATGTTGGAAAAAATCTTCCCTATATGCTTTCAGTTCTGAATATGACCATGCCAAGCAGTCTTGGTACTTCTTTAACAGCTCAAAATAGGATTACTTTTCTTCTTTACTCAGATTACTACCTAGCCATATTTTTCTAGGTTTTTCTTCATTCCCCAAATTGTTCTCTTCCACATCTCTTGAGGCTGACATATGTCTATGGAAAACCCTGTCAGCATTGTCAAAGTTTGACTCTAAAGTGACCAAACCTCTTAGAATAGTGTTGGTCTTCAACTAGATAATATATTTTCCAAACAAGGGTCTCCTTACCATCACAAACACAAACCATTGGTTCTCAGTCCATACATTGGTTTGTAAATTCTCCTTCATTCTGCAAGAACCTCTGAACCTGGGCATCATCTTCAAATACTTGCCAATGTTTTACATTGTCAGGGATAGATGGTCTTGACAACACTTCTATATCATAGTCACAATAAGGAGACATTGTACAATTTTCAAATTTGGATCCCAATACTACCAACCTATCTACAACAACATTTTGATTTTTGTTATGATATACTATGTTGAAAGAGTCAAACATTTCAATAAAGTCCCAAAATGCATGCTTATATTGTTTCATTCTTTGATTCTTGGTTGCATACAGTTTCCTAACTTACTTGACTACTAATTTTGAGTCTCCTTTAACAATTATATCCTTGATACCATACCTCCATGCAATCCTTAAACCCAAAAGTAGTGCCTCATATTCAACAATATTATTTGTGCACTCAAATTTGAGCTTAAAGGAAAAGTTAAATATCTCTTGTTTTGGAGACACAAGGAAAACTCCAACACCATTTCCAAGATTGGAGCAAGCTCCATCAAACATCAAATTCCAAGGAATACCAACTTGTTCAAGACACTTAATTTTATCAATACCATGTTCCTCAAAATCCACATAACCAACAAAGTTGTTGACATCTACATCTGCATATAATACTTCATAAGAAGCATTATTAGGATCTTCAATCAAATGCAACATATTTTTCTCACCATACAACTTGACAAGGTTCCCTTCTACTGGTATGGTGGCATATGACATATCCATCTACACACTTCCACCCACACTAGCAACCCACTTTCTTAAAGTAACATACCCCATTTAGTAGGGAAATCCACAATAACTACATTCATGGTCAAGTACTTACCAGGGTAAGGTTGCTAATTGCACAACTAAGCCCTTTACATACCCTATCACTGGTACCTCTCTTGAATCCATAACAGTGCACTTTCCAAAGGTTGTTGTTACCTTGATGTTTAGTTCATTCATTACTTCAAGAGGCATCACATTACATGAAGCTCTTGAATCAAACATATAATTGTGCACAAGTCTATCCTTGATGATTAAAGTAGTATAAAAAGGATCAATGTCAAGCTAAGATTCAACAAGGGAGTACCCAAATACACTTCAGGAGATTCACCCAAATCCTCCAATTCTTCTGGCATTTCCAACTCTGTAATCACAGGGGAAGATCCACACTATTTACATCCTTACCTTGGGGCACTACCTCCTCTTTGAATCCCAAATACTCAAATTCCCTTTTCCTATGCTCAGGGATCCTAAGAAATTCAACAATGGGTACAATGACTTTAATCTGGCTCAAAATATGAGCAATATCACAAGGGACATATTTGGGTAATACTATGTGTTGGGAGAGATAGTAACTACCCCCTTCTTATGGGATGAGGCTCTTCATGGTTTGGGCATGGACTGGGGGAATGATTTTATTGGGAATGACTAGACCCTTGTTAGGTGTATCCTTCTTAGGAGGATCCTTTGGGATATTAGTGAGAAGTGGAGTTTTTGGCTTGGCTTGTGGCCCTCCCCCTTTGACAAATCTACTTCTGAGATTGTACTCCTTTCCTGAGAAACCACTGCATTCATCAAAATTTCATGTCTTCCTCAGAAGGAATTCCTCCATCATACTTCTTAATCATCAGTGCCCTTAAGTACTCAAAATCATGGTTGGGAAAATCAAAATCCTGGACCATATCAACTTCAAAATCATTAGTGGAAGGAAGAGGAGATACCCGGTGGATGCAGTCCCAAAAACATTCTATAGTTCTAGCACTTAGCAACTCAGTGGAAGTGGCTCCTTGGTGTGAATTATCAGGGCACTCCATCATACATACATCACCGAAAGTAGCATCATCATCAACCTCTTCAGTTTCCTCATTTATATCACAAGGGGAATGTGGAAAGAAACACTTGTCACACCAATCAATAACATGGTTTTCTTCTACCATGGAAACTTTAGCATATCAAAGGATTAGGGACCAATCTATTCTCTCTTGGCTACTGTTGTTTATTTCCTGATCCCACAGAGCCTTTTCCTCTCTCATCTGATCTTGATCACCTCTAGGATGATTCCCAAATCTATTTTGGCCCTGAGGTTGGTGTTGGCCCTGAGAGATTTTCCTATTCCTTTCTCTACTCTAGAAAGTTTATAGGAAATTTCCTTGACTTGCTCCTACTAAAGTCTTAACTACTTCCTCCAGATCAACTCCTTTCTTGTCTGAGGCTTTTCAGGGTTTATCAGCTTAACACCCTCCCTTTTAGGAGGTTTCCCTGCTACCTTAATATTGTTTTCAATTTGTACTGCCATAGTGAAATATTTCCTCAAGGTTCTAGGGTTTTTATCCCTCAAATAATATGTAACTTTCTTATCAAAAGCATCAGAGTACTTTATTAGGAAGGATTCATCACTTGGCCTCAAAATTATAGGCAATCTAGTCAAAGTCTTGTTGAATCTGGTGTTAAAGTCTTGAACAGGCTCATTGGGATTCTTCTTTATGTTCTCAAATTTAGATAGAAGAAATCTAGGGTCATTTTATCCCCATATTGTGATCTAAATGCATTTTTCATCTCAGTTCACATGAATCAATTGAATTATCTAGTAAGGACTTATACCAATCACGTGCATCCTCTTCTAAGGTGTGGATAAAAAACTTTATATAGACATCTTCATGTTCAATCTCAAAATCCTCCATAGTATTGACAAAAAGTCTTAGGTGTTGGTCACTAGTAATAACATTATTTCCTTGAAACTTAGGTAACCTATTCCTTACTTCTTGTGGAACTGCATTAGGATATCCCACCATGCCTATGAAATCTATGGGTCCAAAGACATTTACAACAAAGGTAGGTCTAGGTGGAGGTTGAGCCATGTTATTTTGAGGAGGTGATCTTATAGGAGGATTAAAATAGTGTGGGACAAGGGGCCTTTGAGGTAATGGTGTATGGTCTTCAAAGTAATGATCCTTTAAAGACTCAATTTCACAGAAAACTTGATTAGCTCTAAGTGATAAGGGAGGAAGATGAGGAATACCTATATAATTGGTATAAATGAAGGCCCCTCACATAAGTTGAGTATATAAATTTTCACAGGGACTACTTGATCAAGAACTTCTGAGGAACTAGAATAATCCCTAAAAAAGTTATCCTAGTTTGATATTGTTTTATCACAACTGGTCACTCTCAACCAGTGTAGGCACTACAAAGATTGTTTATCCTTTGATATTTGACCTATCAAAGCTTTAACATGACTTGTTTCTTATTTGTATTTGTCCTTCAACCAAGCACTAATTTATCCTGGAAATCAAACTTTCTAGTAAGGGTCTTCCAGGGCATATCTTGAAGAAAGACCTTCTTCCTTCCATATTTGCAAATATCAACAACAAATTTCAATTATCAAAGCTTAAGACACTGGCATTTACCAGAAATTCTGAACAAAATATGGAGTCACCACTAAGGATTTGCACCTTAGATGTGTAAAACACTACAAATGACTTGTCAATTATAAATGAATACTCAATTTCAATAAATATTGACAAATCTTAGCATCCTTTGTTAGTATTTATCCTTATCCAAGAAAATTTAGTGCAAAGTTCACTTAAACCAGGAAATATCACGTAAATAACTTCTGATCTTGCTTATTTTTCACAAATCTCAACAAAGGATGATGTTTAGACCATGTATTTGCATCTAAACATGTATGAAGCATTACCAGAGGTTGATATTTATCTGTATTTGCACAAATATCCTCAAAAATGGTGCCAGAGTGGTGTTGGTACCCAAATCGGTTCTCCCTTTGTAGTCAAGCAACATCAACAGGCTGAGCAGGATGCCTAGAGAATGATGGATCAAGATTTAAGTCATTTTGTAGTGGGGAAGGATCTCATCATCTCTTTTTCACTTGAGCATGGAGAAGTTAGGTAGCATGTGCTGAGGGTATGACCTACCCTCCTACTTTAGGCTTTTCCTTCAGCCAGGGTGAGAGGACCTGTTTTGTAACCTGTATTTGTAAGGGAAATGAATATATCAGCAGTATTTGACACTCCTTTATAAGAAATTGAGAAATAACCTTGGGAAGACATGGTCAATTCAACAAAGTCTAACTCTCATGAGTTGTCACTTTAGACAATGCAGATGTCTCCTAAAACAAGGCTCAAACTACTAAAGACAACAATGGAACCAGCTTGCTTATGCATATTTTGGCTTTAACAAGGCAAACATGGGTAGTTCTGGTGGGATTTGTTGGTTTTAGATGTATTTGGTTGGGGAATTAAGTAGGATAAAGTTGATTATACCAAATTTCAGAGAAATTTTAACAAATGCTGGGAAATTGCCCAAGTGAAAGACAAAAACACCTCAAATAGCTCACAATGCACCTTCAACTAGAAGATGTACATTCATGGAGGCCCAAGAATGCATAGTTTCACACAATATTTGAGAAATTAAACATAAAATCTCATGCCAAAAACTCAATAAAACATCAGGGATCCACAATTTTTCATGCCTAAGATACACTCAAAGACTTACAAATAACCTTTAACAAAATGGAAGACAAAGTGATTTTAAAATTGTTTATTGCACATATGAAATGAAAGCTCTTCTCACAGTACAATTTCAATTCCCACAATGCTACCAGAAGGATAAATTTTTTGTGTGATTTAGAGAGATTCCTAATATAAGACTGCAATAGGAACATGAATAACTATTTTGAAATATTTCATCTTAAAAGCAAACAAAAATGCTCATGATCAAACAAAATTAACTCAAAGATCAATCAAATTTATCAGCAAGGGAAAGTTTGATTTATAGTCTCAATGTTTGTCAATGGTTGTACACTTGCAACCATCTTGACATGATTTAATTTGAAGGCTTACAAAAATTAATAGGTTTCTCAGATGAGTTCTTGGGAAAATGGTTTTCTCTCAGTTTTCCTTTCTCTTCTAAAATTTCAAAAAATTTAACCCCCCCTTTATGTGAGAGTATTCTTGTCGCATTTATACAATTTTACCTTGCTCACTCATTCTCAATTTTCCCCCCAAAATTCTGAATCTTCAAGAGAATATTCTTCTTTACAATATACCACTTAATCATGTTTATTCTCTTGAAAATATCTTATTTTATGTTTCCAGGTGGATAAATTGTGAACTGATCATGTTTTTCACTTCCTCAACTATGACTGGGATGCCATGTCATCACTTTTGACAATATTTTAATCATTATTTTATTTGGTGAATAAATGGCCACTTTTTGATGGTTTTAGAGTGCCTCCAGATGGTTTGATTTGATAGGTAATCACATCTGCATTTTTGAGAATCCTTCTTCAGAGAACACATATTTCTTTTCATGCCTTTCTGGGCTGATCATTCCCACATGGTTTTTGTCATATCAAGCCAATCATCATCTTTCTGCATAATGCCAATTTATCTCACACTTATTTCTCCTGTGTAGATATCTCATTTAAATCTTAGAGGCTATTTCACCATGATTACACCCAGCTCGACTGGTATGCCTCAAATTTCCTATAAAAGCACACCATTTCACTTCACCAATTCATATTTTCTTTTCTGAATATAGGCATTTTGAGGAAATTCATCTACATTATGGAAGGAACACCAGTTGTAGCTAATTTGAAATATATTTCCACTGAGGATTTGCATTCTATCTTTGATTTTTTGGGTCTAGATGAAGCATTCATGAGAATTTTGTTTGATATTGTTGATCCTGAAGACTACACCTGGGCCTTTGACAACCCAAACTTTTGGGTTGCACTTGTAAGAAGACTTATCAGGATAAGTCTCATTTTCTCTACATTTCAGATGATGTATTTTCATCTGTTTAGGCTTGAGCATCAGAAAACACCTGAGGCTTTGAGGAAGTTTTGGACTGTAAGTAGGCCCAGTGTGCAAGGTTTGACCAAACTATAAATGCCCTTACCTTTGTGATGAAGCATTTTTTATGAAAGAAATCCCCTTGGAATCTTATGTTCTTGATGGGGGAATCTCACTGGATACAGTGCCTACTCTTTCTCGTAAGCTGGATAAATTGGAGCAACGTGTCTCAATTTTGGAGACAAAACCATCAGTGACTGTACCCTCTCAAACTCCTGAATCATCACCACCTTTTGTGAAGAAGTATAAGGGTGAGTCAGCTTCAGGCCTCCTACTCCATCCACTCCAGGATCTCCTGTGGTTACACTTCCAGCTCAAACTTTCAAGCCATCCTCTACTTTCAAAGCTACTAGAAAAAAGGCTCTCCCTAAGGGTGGTATGGATATGAATGAATGGGTTTCCTCTCATGAGAGGAAGTTGCAATTGCTCAGTTTTTTGGGTGGTCCTTTGTCAACTCTTGATGAACTCCTAGGCTTTGGGTATGTCTCGCACACTGGCAGGAGACATTATATTTGTTCAGATGGCATTGGGGACAGATGAATTTATTCTCAGGAAAAATAGGCTAGTGAACAAGCTTCCTCTTTGCAGAGAGGATTCTAGGATGGTAGATAATTAGGTTTCTTCCTTATGTTTCCTTTTTTGATGTAACTCTTGAATATATATATGTAATATTTTCTTCATGGGCTGGGGCCCCTATAGATCCCCATTTTTATTTTTTCAAAATACAGAAGATAACAAACATTTCATTAGTTTATATGCTTTATAATGGACATGAAATTTTATCCAAGCAATATAAAAATCTAATGCATTGTATCAAATTACATTTATGCCTAGAGAGTAGAAAGTTCAAAGTAATATTCATCTTTCATGAAACAAAAGTAGCAAATGACACAAGAGTTACAAATGAAATATGATAAAAAAGAAAGTTTAAGAAAGACAAGCCTAAGCTTGTTCATCATTCTTCATGTCTGTGTCTTTGTCTTCTTCACTTTCTTCTTCCTCTAGTAGCCTTGCTACATATGCATCATATCTTTGGAATAACTCATTTATCTCCTCTTCATCTGGCCCTATGTGGTATTGGAAGATTAGGGTTTGCTTGGCTATTGCATTCACACAATGTCCCATCTTTTGTTTATACTCCAATGGTCTTGCCCTTAGTTCTGTAATTTTGTTTTCTATTTTCCTCATTGTTTTGATAACTTCATAAGAGAAATTTTCTTTCTGGATGCTCTTTTCAAAAGAACTGAACAAGAAATCAATTTTTAAATCACCATAACTCTTCTTAAACTTATCAAATACCATATCTTCTAGACTTTGAATCAATGGTGTCCATAGTGTCATCAACCCACTTTCTTTTAGTCTCCATCTTTTCTTTAATCCCATTCAAGACCTCCACTCTAATCTTGGCCAGCTCTTCCATGGCATATTGGGTCCCCCTCTGTTCATGTGGCACAATCCCTTCCTTTTCAACCAAATATTCCTTAAGTTGAGTAACATGGTTCAGTTTGGGAAAAAAATTCCCTCAAAATAGAAGATCTCATTGTCACATTGCTCAATTAATTCATCAATTTCATTGAGTTTATTTTTGAGGTCTTCATATTTTTCTCTAGCTTCTTCAATAGCTTATTTTCCCTTTTTGATCAATTTTCAACCCATGTGTCAACAACCTAAACCTTCTTAACAACTTTATCAATCTGTTTCATTCCTTTAATGGTAGTAGTAGAGGCACTTTCTTGAGTTTGACTAGACTGGCCAATTAACTGTTGCAGACTAGAACTCAATGTTTTGACTTGTTCTTTTAATTTCCTTTTTGTTATCCTATCTTCATCAACCTTTTGTAACAAGTCACTAATTTCCTTTGATACTCCTTGCTTCAATTGATCTCTTGAATGTTTTCCTAGAGGAATAAGTTGGACATTGTAATCACTGGTTGTTATATTATCTCTTGTTTTTCCCTCATGAGGGATTGCCACTTCCAATGTTCTGGACCCAAGTGGATCAGTATGAGTCTTAGTGATAACTCTAGATTTCTTGGAATCCCTTACAGGTTTTGGGAAGGCCAAGGTTGTGAGCTCTATGGATTCCATGGGGAAAATCTCTTTTTCCTCTTTTGAAATTAACTCTCCCATCCAACCCTTTGCAAGAGTAGTCCCAACCTTTGTTTCCTGCAATGTTTGTTGGGATTTCTCAGGGATAACCACCAACTATTTGGATACCTCTTGTACATCTTGAACTGATGACTCTTCATGTTGTTCCTTTCCAACTCCCAGTGTTATTTCTTTGATTTCACCTTGTATTGGTACTTCCCCTGATTGCTTTTCTTCTTGATCCTGGATTTGGGGCTTACCAATCTCCTTCTGAGTTACATCAGTGATTGAAGTTTTTTCTTTCTTCATTTCCTCAGCTGATGTAGTTATACCCTCAACCTTTTCTTTGGAAGCTTCTTGAGCTGATACTTCTTTTGCAGGCACTCCCTTTCCTTCAACAATTTCCACCTCTTTTGGAGGCTACTTGAACTAGTAGATTAACATCCTTTTGTTTTTTGGCATGTCCTTTTGTAACATGGTAGGTTGAGTTTCCATAATTGGTCCTTTATCTTTACTCAAATCTTGCACACTTACACTATCGACAACCTTATCTTTAGCAATTGTGTCTTGTGTAACCTCTGTCATCTTTTCATCTACAGACTTCTCTGTTTGAGGTAGTTCACTGTCCTTAGTGACCTTGGCTTCATGTGAGGGATATTTCTCAGTTAATACCTTTGTGTCTACACTCTTTCCACTAGACACTTCTGTCTTGTTTAACTCTAGAGTTGTTTGGTCTGCAGAAGATACCTCTGATACTTGGACCTTGTTTTCAGTAGTTGGCACATGAGTAGTTTCTCCTACTCCTTCACTCAATTGAGAACCACCTACACTCTTTACTACTTGTTCTTCAATAACCATTTCAAATGCTTCTAATGTGGAGAACTCTTCATCAATATCAACATCCATTATTTCTACTTGGTTCTTAGTTGATTCTTGCAAACTTTTCAAAAAAAGGCACACTAACACTTTCTACTGGCATGACATCAGAATTTTTCAAACCTTGATTCAACATAGCACTATCTAATGGATCAGATGAGAAAATACCTTGAGATACTTGTTCTTGAGTACCTTTATTTTTCATTCCTTTTGAAGAAAAATATGGGAATAGAGGCACTGGTTGCTTAACCTGGCTAGTTTGAACAACCCCCTGTTGTGGCAATGAAGCTACATGTTACACCTAGGAAACACCAATCCTTTCCTATTTTGGAGGATCAATCACTTCATCCTTGTGTTTATGCTTCCTATGTGTATGATCACCTTCCCTTACAAAATTTGTTCATATACAATTTTTTGTCTCTTGTGTGCTCTTTCAAATTTCTTAAGATCTGGTGCCACCCTTCCTTCAACACTATGTGATTTAGATTGTATATGGCCACTAGCTATGGCTCCCTCATTAACTTCTCAACACCTTGGGTTTTGGTAAGAACATCTGGAGGGGTCCTTTGGGTGGCCATACCCTTTCCTTTTGATTATAGTGGAACTACAAAAGTAATAGGGGCATTTTCCATAGACTTCAGAAGCATTTCCTTAGTTTTCTGCTTCAAAGTAGACATGGATGTTCTAGTTCCACTGATAGCAGAAGTCCATTCATCCAAAATTGTTGTGGTGGGACTTCTTGAAGGAAATTGAGGGGATTTTCCACCTAAGGGATCCATTCTGTCAACTCCTTCCTTTAAAAGAGGAAGGTCATCCTTCAAATTTCCCAATTCCTTGAATTTATTGAGAACCTTTGTATTTTGAATAGACAAATCAATGTTCTTCTATGCCAACCAATTCAAAGTTCTTCTCATTACATGAATAATCCTTTCATGTTGATCATCTGACTCATCTTCATCCCACTTTAGGGGAGTCATTGGTTGTCCATCTATCCCTTGGTCAATATACAATTGACTCACAATTTGTGGATCATCTATAATTCCCTGAGGTATCACAACAATCTTGAAATCAATAATTTGTGTGAGGGTCATTCTTGAAAAATATCTAAGCCTGACTTCCTCCTCATCCCTCCAATTCATCCAGTAATCCTAAAAATAGGCTCATGTTCAAAGGCATTTAAAGTGTTAACCACCCACCTTATATCATAATTATCCCTTGCTTCAAATATTTCCATATCAAACCTCTTCATTTCATCTTCCATTAACCTGGATTTTATGATGGAAGGGTAGGAATACCTTCCAATATTGATAGGAAATTTAATATTTGTCTTATGCTTTCCAACAATCAGCTTGTGAATTGGTGTTAATTGTCTTGTCAATTCACATAGGGCCATTTTGTCATCTAAATATCTTGGCAGCTTGCATGGTTGGCCTTCAAATCCACTAACTCTGATGTATGTGAAATTTCTATACTAAATAAAATAACATCCATACTCCATTATTGTTTTCCTAGCCTCATCTGAAATCCTATATTGTTCCCATTCTGGTTTAAACAAGCATATAATAGGTGCAAAAAATGCATCATTTACCAATCTTACATTTCCTGTCCAATTACTCAATTGTAATTGGGGAAATATCTCATGCATCTGGAATTGTTTGAAATCAACATGTGGCACAAGGCCAGGGAAACACCTGTGGCCTACAATGTTGTAGATCAGGTATGTCATCATGTAGAATTCAAGTTCTCCAGTGCCACCCATCTTAATATTTTTTGTTAATGTTATCATATGATCACAGAGTGACTCAAAAATAAAAGTTTCCCAACAGATATTTCCCTTTTTCTCCAAAACAATCCACATGTAGGTGCACATCCACTCCTTGAACTCATTTTTCATTTCTAAACCAGCCATTCTACTTAGCATTACAATTACATCTTCTTCTTCTTCAACAAATTATGCCCTAACAATCTCTTAGGGATTCTAGTGGTTGCCTTCTTCTCTGCTAAGAGCCATTTAGTATTTATGAGCCTGGCATATTCCTTTTTCTTGGCCTCATAATCTTGTAGGGATAAATCAATACCTAGGGTTATTAGATTTATAATCACAGGTAATTTTAGCATTATCTTGATGGCTACAGGCATCAAAGTTAGTACTGCTTCACCGCTTCCATCTAACACTTCCCTCTTTTTTGGTCATAATTCATAGCAAAAAGTCTCACCAATTTTGGGTAATGTATAGAGGGGGAATGGCACACTAGCTGAATTAATGTTGCTAGCTTGAATTGCTTTCATGGATTCACTCTTATTAGGTATATTCAATCTTTGCAAGAATTCATTCAGGTTTGACATTCATTAAATCCATATTTGTGATCTTATCTAGATCACTGGTGATTATGGATGCAACATAAAAACTAGACGACATCGTCTTCATATTTTATGCCCTAATTTTACTATCAATTTCCTTGCAAATGATGAAAGGTACAAAGGTATCTCAATTCTTATCAACTTTTGTGTGTAATTATCCTTTATTTCGAAGAATCTTCAAACCTATAGCTCTCAATCCACGCTCTACAATCAATATCATGTCATCCTTCAAAGAATTATCCTAGAAATGGTGTACAAATCTCAACATACGATAGCAAAAAGCTCAAAGTGTTAGAATACTTCAAAAATTCCTCCTTGATTTGTGTAAAAATGTATTAATGGTGACAGTCATAAATGAGTTACATCATGGCCATCCATTCTTCTTTCTTATTTTTAACGGTGAGCCATCCATGTGGAATAATTCTATGCAATGTGGTCTCGGGGGGATTTTTTACATTTTTGCATCATTTTTAAACATAGACATATTCACTTGTTTTGACCCGATTGCTCACCCTTGACTTCCACTCCAATCTTGGAACATGTTTAAATCCTAATGGTGGCGGAGCTGCGGGCCCTTTCTGAATAATTATTCATTTTCTCAATTGAGCCCAAAGTTACCAATTTGACCCGAGGACCCACTTCTCCGATCTTTGCATGAGAATTGCATCACATGTCCTTGACGGGTCTCGGAGCCTTCCTACATTTTTTCACTTTATTAACTCATTATCAAGCAACATTACCAGGCCCCGATTCTTGATTCCAACCAACTTTTGACATGTATACCTCTTTGGGAGCGGGGTCAATTCCTTATTTTGACATTCTTTGACTGTGAATATTCCAGGGAATATTTGTCGGGCCTTAGGGCCAATTTTGTAATTTGTGACTGTTATAAAATTTTTTTTTCACACTAAGCCTGCCATACCGTAACCAATGGAAACACACCACGTATAATCGATCAGTGGAGTAAAACATGAAATTTGCAACACAGAAAAAAGATGATGTATAATTAAATTTATTAGGATAAAGCACAATTTATGATTCATAGTTTTTTACAGGGATCTTCAATAACAACACGTCTATCACGTTCCTCGATTGGAAAATACTATTTATAGGCTAAACATGAAATTTTCAAATAGATTTATCATGACTGAATCATTTGAAAACACATTTTCATACGTAAAATGAATATTTTGAAATATTGCCATAGATTTTCCTTTTTCTCAACACTTCCAACTATTCTTAAGTGTTCATTGTGTTCATCTAAGTTCATAAAGTATATCAAAATATCATCAAGAAATGCTAGAACAAACTTATCTAAGTATTGCTGGAAAAAATTATTCATAAGGTTCATAAATGTTGTTGGTGCATTAGTGAGTCCAAATGCTAGAACAATAAACTCATAATTCCCATAGCATGTTTTGAATGTTGTTTTTTGAATATCCTCATCTTTTATCCTTAATTGATGATAACCAAATCATACATCAATCTTAGAGTAAACAGACGCATCTCTCATCTAATCGAAGAGGTCATTAATCCTTGGCAAAGGATATATATTCTTTATCGTTTCTTTGTTAAGCATATGATAGTCAATGCATAGCCTTAACATTCCATCTTTATTTTTAACAAAAATAACTTGTGCTCCCCAAGCAGACACACTAGGTTGGATCAAACCTTTTGACAAGAGTTCATACAGTTGTTCTTTTAGTTTTACTAGCTTTGTTTCCATCATTTTATAAGGTGTCTTTGACATGGGTTATGTTCTAGGTTTAAATTCAATTGTGAAATCAAACTCTCTTTTAGGAGGACGTCTGGGAAATTATTCCAAAGAGACATCCCTAAACTCACATAAAAGTGTAAAATAATCCAAAGAAGTATTACCTTCCTTACTAAAATATAATATTTTAATAGCGTACAACTTGCAGCCCTTGTTTTTGGCTTTCTTTAGCTGCATTGCAGAGAATTTTCTAACTTCAAAATCTCTCTTAGTGCCCTGAATGATGGTTATTTTATGGGTGCCGTCAAAAGATTCTATACATTTCTCAAAGCGGACCATTATTGCCTTGTGTTTGGACATCTAGTTTACTCATATTATGATGTCATAATACCCTAAGGGAGTCACATAAAGATTAAGTTTAGTGGTAAAACGGGGTAATTCCAATATTACTTCAAACATAAATTTTTCCACCGTATGAATAAAATCATTCTCATATTTAACAATCCGTGTGTTTTCTATAAATCCATCTTTCTTGGAAAATTTACCAACTTACTTGAAATAAAACATTCGGTAGCATTGGTGTCAAACAAAACAATAAGTGGAAAATCATAAAGATTATCTAGCACTTCTATAGGGGTAGCCTATTATTTTGCTTTGTGATTACCCACCCCAGCATGAATTCTTTACCGCTGGTTATTCCCTTGATTCTTTTGGGGATAGTATTTTACATAGTTCTCACCACCGCGTTTAAATAATCCCCAACATGCCCTTTCCTCTCAAAAAAATTTCACCAAAAGCAACATTATTTTTCTCATTTTTTCTTGTTCTTATAGCATGTTTAACTGTTGTATTTTTCCTAGTAGTCTTCATTTTTCTACCCTCTTTCTTATTCCAATTTTTCCTAGGAGCTAGTGGTGCAGGTGAGATAACGCTTTTCCTACATTTCTCTTCCCTAAAGGATGAAATTGTTTACAATTTTTTTTCCTGCCTTATGGCCTTTTCAAACACTGCTTCCATTCTAGATAGTCCATGAACATCTACCTCACCTCATATGTTTGGGTTTAATCCCATAATAAATTTATGAATCCTTAAATTTTCATATTTTTCGCATTGGTGCACATATTTTAACAGCTTAGTAAAACATTCCCAATACTCTACAACACTCAATTTACCCTGAGATAAGTTATAAAATTCAAACATTTTCTGATCAAAATAGAGCCAAGGAAACCAATATTGATGGAATTATACCTTGAACTACTCCCAAGTGATGGAGGTAATATCTACTCCTAACTCCATCTTATGGTTATCCCACCATGAATATGCTTCATTGGATAGTTGGAAAGCACCAAAAACTGCTTTAGTTTCCTCTAAAAAAGTACCTTATTTTGAATTACTTCTCCATCTCACTTAACCAATTTTTAGCACCATCTCCCAAAGTAATTCCATCAAATTTGGGTGGGATGATCCATTTTATGTCCCTATAAATTTCAACAGCCAAGTGGGATCTTTTATCCCCTCGTTGATTTTTATTGTTGTGTTGTTCAAGTTGTTCTTCCTCTTTCTCTTCATTTTCACCCACTACTTATTACTCCAAGGAATTTATTCAGTTATAGGTGTCCTGAAGGACTGTAAGAATTTAGAATTTCATCTAACTTCTTAGATTTTGAACCTTCAACATTAGTTGAACCGGTTCCAACATCGTAGTTCGCCCTTCTTCTAACCATCATAACATGTTAATAAAAGGATAAGATTTCCTTTAGCATTATGAAACCATTGATTCCAAGAGATGATAAACATATAGCTCTACTACCAAACTATAACACCCATGTTATGATCATCCAAATTAAGGTATTTAAAAAAAACATACACTTAATGTACAATTAATGCTTTCAATGTTTATCATTATTATTTAGCTTGTTGCTAAATAATATAGCATTATTAAAGTATTCATAATCCATGTGATAACATATGATAACCATATGCAGTTGTAAGGGTATATCCAGATCTCCATGATTTCCCTTAAATCACTCTACTTGAGTGTGTATACTTGGTAAAACCTTTTATAGCTTATGATAACTATGTGCATCTCCTAAGTGTTTACCTGAAAGACATTCTTTTTATATTTTATATGGTATCTGACACTAATAAATTAGGGGATTGGTGAATGGAAAATGTAGTCAGATGATACATTACTTTGGCAAAAATTTTAATCTTTGCTATGCAAGCTTAGTTTTGAGGCCACACACAAGTCTACGAAACTCATCTTCAGTCACCGCACAACCATCTCCATATAGTTATCTAGATTCCTTTTTGTTTTTTAATAAGGGGATTTAGTTAAGAAGAGGGAGATTTCATTATTGGCTCATTTCCCTTATGAGGATAATCTCATCCATACCATCTTAGGATCCCTATGGGAAAGATAGGGACCACATAATGATTACCATCATTACACCCTCACTACCCTTCCCGTAGTCATTCTAAGTTAGCACGAAGATGGATATTAGAGAGAAGATGAAGGTACATTTTACCCATGCTTCTTCTATTCATATGTTACCTTAGTTAGATAAAGTAATTATGTCTTTCTTAACATCACGTTAAAAAAAATTTGTTTCACGATATTTAATAGATTCTCATAAGAAGGTCATAGTAACTCAACAAGTTACTAACTTTTATTAGTTCCTCTTATCATACTTTCACAACTTAGTATTTGTCAGTAGGTGTGGGTTCATCATTAATTTTCCCTATCTAACCATTTGAATACATTTCTTGTAAAGATTTTTCTATTTAATACCATAAGGTACAACAATATCTTTATGTCATTTTCATTTTTATCCTTTTCATTTATATGTCATTATTCAGTTTGCTTTGATTACTCAATCTGAATTTATGCAATCAAATTAATCACATGACTTAAAAATAATCAACTTATTAAATTAGTTATATAAACATCATATTCATATTTTGTAAAAATCTGCCGCTTCTGCCTGCTGCTTCTGTTTGCGATCTCTGGTCCCCTTTCTAATGCCGGACCCTCCTGGTCCGGATCGGGGGGCCCCCCTGTCAGGGCCTCTCTCTCCCTCACAGCCTCTCGCTTGGTCAAAAGTCGTGGACGCTTCCACATCAGCACACGGCGCAGAAAAGCTTTCCCCTTCACTGTCAGAAGGGTCCTTTTCCCTGCGCATCCCCACTCATATCACGGAGGCTGCTGCTGCTTCTCGTGACCTGTCCTTGGTGGGCACGCTGATGGGCCCTAGGCCCCCACTGGAGGATATAAAAAAATGGGCTCGTTTAAAATGGCAACCATGTGGAGCACTTGAAATAGCGGCTATGCCTAATGGATTCATCTTATTCTCTTTCAGCTTGAAAGAAGATTTCGCTAGAGCGTTGCTGGGAGGTCCGTGGTTCTTTGGCAGGCGGGGTTTTTATCTCAGGAAATGGTCTCCTGGTTTCAACCCACACACGGAATCCATGACCCAAGCCCCAATCTGGGTCCGCCTTCCGGGGCTTCCTTTGGAGTACTGGCATCCGGCGGTCATTGAAGGTATTGCTCTTTCTATAGGTTCTTTGATTGCTATAGATCAAGCCACGAAAGCAAAAACTAGATTTATTCATGCTCGTTTCTGTGTTAATGCTGATATTAGTTGCCCCTTGCCAAAAGACATTGAGCTTATCTCGGACTTTGGGAACTGGAGACAGCCTATTGACTATGAATACATTCCTCAAGCTTGTTCTTTCTGCAAAAAACTGGGCCATAGGGCCTCCAGCTGCCCCTCTAAACCCCAACCGAAACCACTGTCCCAAACCCTATCCCCAAAATTCAAGAAAAAATTTGTACCTAAATCGTCCTCCATTGAGATCCCGATCATCCCCACTTCTAACTCCTTTGCTCTCCTGGAGGATGGAGAAATCGACCAGCCCTCTGATCCTGCTGCTGAGACCCTTCCCCCCTCCTCTGACCTCCTTCCTCTCTCCCCACCCCTGGCTCCTTCGATTCCAGCTATTTTGGCTGCCTCTTCCCCCCCCCCTTCGCCGCTTCCTGCTCCCTTTTCCATCCCCCCCCTTCCCTTGATCCCCTCCTCCCTCGATCCTCCCTCCCTTCCTCCCCTTGGCCCGTCTGTTTTTGATTCTGCCCCCTCTCCCTCGGAGCTATCCACAGATGATTGTTCTAATCACCGTTTCACTAGAAGCAGCAACAAGAAACCAGATATAGGCTTGGAAAAAGTTAGAGGCAGAACTCCAAGCAGTGTTAAGCTTCAGATTGAAGCAGCTACAAATGTGGCGCAAGGAACCCAAAGCACTATCCCCATGGTGGTGGGGAGTAAATCCAAACAAAAGAAATGAAGATCATTTCTTGGAATATAAGAGGGCTCAACTCTCTGCAAAAGCAAAGAATCATCAAAGACATCAAGTTCCAGAACTCACCTGATATCATCATGTTACAGGAAACCAAGCTAAAAACTGAGGTTCGGCTTAATAAAATCTGGCCTGCGGCTGCATTTGAATCCCAACCTTCAACTGGGAACTCCGGGGGGCTTTGCACCTTGTGGAATCCCAGAATTCTTAAAGGGGATTGCCTGTTCAAACATCCCAATTTTCTATGTATCCTCTTTCAAGAAATTGGTACTGACACCTCCTGGATTGCTATCAATGTCTATGCCCCAAACTTGGAGAATCATCGTGGAAAACTTTGGAAGGATATCACCAACTTCATCGTTACTTGTGGTAAAATTCCAATTATCATAATGGGTGATCTAAATTGTCCTCTTTATCCCTCAGATAAACAGGGGGGCATGCCTGCTATGCCGGCTAGCATGGAAGCTTTGGCTGACTTCATTAGAGAAAATTCACTTCTGGATATGGATCTCCACGGTTCTTCTTACACATGGTCAAATCGTAGATTGGGCAGGAATCACATTCAATGCAGATTAGATAGAGCTCTTGGATCGATGGATTGGATTTCTCTCTTTCCGGACTTTTATCTCAGCTCCCTCCCAAGGGTTGGCTCTGATCACAGCCCCCTCCTGTTGAGCGCCAACCATTTGGTGAATATCAAGAATCCTCCCTTCAGATTCGAGCTGGCTTGGCTGGAGAATAACCATCTGACCCCCCTGGTTGCAAGCTGGTGGAATATTGAGATTGAAGGAACCAATATGTTCAGATTTTCCAGCAAACTCAAAGAAGTCAAAAAACAGCTCAAAATATGGAAGTCTAAGGTCTTCGGCAACATCAAGGTTCGCAAGAAGGAGCTCTCTCAGAGCTTGATCAAAATTTCTGAGCAAATTGAGAATGTGGGAAGGTTGGACCATCTTCACCAACAGGAAATCTCCCTCC
Organism: Taxus chinensis; assembly: GCA_019776745.2. Taxonomy (NCBI): domain Eukaryota; kingdom Viridiplantae; phylum Streptophyta; class Pinopsida; order Cupressales; family Taxaceae; genus Taxus; species Taxus chinensis. Next base: position 567,327,742 of record CM034154.1, read on the forward strand.
TCAGTGATTATCACAGCACTCTTAAAGAAGAAGAAACCTACTGGAGGCAGCGTTCTAGGGCCCTCTGGCTTGACCAAGGTGATCGTAATACTAAATTCTTTCATATTACTGCTTGTAAACATAAAGCTAGGGACAAGATTCGTGAGTTGGTGTCGTCTTCAGGTACTCTTCTTACTGCTGACTCTGATATATCCAATGAGCTTATATCCTTCTACTCAAATCTTCTCCATGCTGATCTGGCTCCTTCGGAACAATCTATGAATGAAATGCTTCAGCACATTCCTCATCTGGTCTCTCCTGAGATGAACAATAATCTTACCAAGCCTTTTGCTATGGAGGAAATTCATAAAGCTGTCTTTGCTATGAAGCGAGATAAAGCCCCGGGTCCGGATGGCTTTCCGGCTGCTTTCTTCCAAGTTTTTTGGGAAATCATCAAGCAGGACCTTTTCCTCGCAGTCAACGAATTTCAGATGAATGATAATCTGCTAAAGGAATGGAACACCACTTTTTTGGCCTTGGCTCCAAAAGTGCATATCTCCAAGGATGTGTCCAATTTTCGGCCCATAAGTCTATGCAACACGTCTTACAAGATTATCACTAAGATGCTGGCTTCCAGGCTAAAACCTCTTATGCCGAACCTCATCTCCCTCAATCAGAATGGATTCATAAAAGGTAGGCTTATTCAAGGCGGTATAATTACTGTCCATGAGGCCATCCACTCGGCCCTCCTTGCGAAGTCTCCTGGTATGATCTTAAAATTGGATATGCAAAAAGCCTTTGACAGAGTCAGCTGGCCTTTCCTAATCAAGACCCTGGAAAAATTTGGGTTCAACAAAAAATGGTGTAGCTGGATTTACTCATGTGTTTCGACCCCTTGTTTTTCTATTCTGATCAATGGCATTCCTGCGGGTTTTTTCAAAAGTAGCAGAGGTATCAGGCAAGGTGACCCTCTGTCACCTTTTCTCTTTGTTCTTATGGCGGATTCCCTCAGCAGAGCGCTGGATGCGGCAAAAAATCAATCCATCATCTCTGGTTTGAAAATCACCTCTAACTGTTCCTCGGCCACCCATAGCCAGTTCGCTGATGACACCTTATTGCTGAGTCTGGCTTCTGTTATCGAAGCTAGGGCTATTATGGATATCCTTTCTTTATATCAATCAGCCTCGCAGCAAACGATTAACTTCATCAAGAGCAGCATCTCCTTTTTCAACACGCCCCCCAGAGTTCAGAGGAAGATTGCTGACATTTTTGGTTGCTCGATTGTGGATCTCCCAACCTCTTATCTGGGCATCCCCCTCTTCCATGGTAGGCAATCAAAAATTATGTGGAACCCGATTATTGAAAGATATCAAAAAAAACTTGCTGCTTGGAAAGGTGCTCTCCTCAGCCAGGCTGGCAAGCTCCAGCTGGTGAAAGCCACTCTTCAGAATCTTCCTTCTTACTTTCTGTCCATGCTCAAAATTCCCAGCTCTGTTAGAGAGGCTGTGGAAAAAATTCAAAGGAACTTTCTGTGGTCTGGAACTGAAGAAAAGAAAAGGATCCACCTTGTGGCCTGGAAAGAGGTTTGTAAACCTACTGCTCACGGTGGTCTTGGTCTTCGGAAAATAAAGGAGATGAACGGGGCCCTCCTGGCGAAACTTGCTTGGGAGGTGGCTAAAGGCAATTCTTGTTGGGCCCGCTTGCTCCGTGCTAAGTATTTAACAAACAATGAAGACTTTCTCACATCCATCCCCACTAGAGGCTCTACCATATGGAACTCCATTTGTAGTTCGCTCCCCATCATTCGTGCTGGCACTAAATGGAGGTTCGGGAATGGGCGTCTCATTGATTTCTGGAGGGATACTTGGATTGGTGATGTTCCCCTTGATCTCAACCCCTCTTGGGACCCTATCAAGAGAAGTATCATCAATATTCATGGTAGATTAGCATCTGGCTATTGGCAGAGGATAAATTCCATCCCCTCTTGGGATATCAAGGCTTGGGAGGATATCAGCGACCTTCAAAGAGACCTGCTGTCCTCCCTTAGAGTGCAGCTCTCCACCATTTACATCCCGTATTCCCATAATGAAGATGAGATTATCTGGACTCTATCCACTTCGGGCTCCTTTTCAGTTAGAGCTGCTTATCTCTCGATGCATTGTGCTGACGTGGGCCCCCCTCTTATAAAATTCTGGCCTAAGGAGATCACTCCTAAAATAGGTTTTTTCTCTTGGCTCTCCTCTAAAAATGCCTTCCTTTCCGGGGAGAACCTGAAGAGAAGGGGATTTTCCCTTCCTACCAAATGTGTTCTATGTGCAAATGAAGAGGAATCCTCATCTCACCTCCTGGTCCATTGCTCTTTCTCGCATGATATTTGGCAGTGGCTCCTATCGAGATTAGGAGTTTTTTGGATCTTTCCGGATTCCATTCAGGATACTCTTTCTCAATGGTACTCCCCCTTCACTCATCCGATTCTAAAGTTGGCTTGGAAACTCCTCCTCCCGCATGGTTTATGGGGCATATGGAAAGAAAGAAACAGAAGAATCTTCAAAAATAAGAGTCTCAATCCTGATCAGGTGGCTACTCTGATTGGCCTGGCTCTCCAAGAAAATATCAACCTGACCACTTGGTCTAAATATCAGCAAAAACTGCAGTTCTGTCACACCCTGGAGTGGCAGCAGTATTTATCCATTCCGTGCAAAAAAACCCATTCTGACAGGAATTCGATTTGCTGGCTTCCCCCTCCTAGGGGATGGAGAAAACTCAACACGGATGGCGCTTCGAAAGGGAACCCTGGTATGTCCGGAGGAGGGGCCATTCTTCGTTGCTATTCGGGTTTAATTGTTGCTGCCTCTGCCCATAATTTCAACTTTGGTTCCAACCATCGTGCGGAGGCCTTAGCCATCCTCAAGGGTCTTGAGATGGCTATCAAGGTGGGCAATGATCCCCTCCAAGTGGAAAGTGACTCCCTCAACATCATAAACCTCCTTTGTTCCAATGACCCTGGACACTGGTCGATTAAAAACATCATTGCTGATATTAGAAGCATTCAAAGATCCTTCCTTCAAGTCCAATTCCAGCACGTCCTCCGGGAAGGTAATAAAGCGGCGGATCTTCTGGCTAACATGGGTGTCCTCATCGAAAATCAGCAAATTTGGACTGAGAACTTCCCGAATGAACTCTGTCAGATTGCCCAAATTGACGCACTCCAATGCTGACGGGTGGTCTCTGAAGCTGACTGGGGTTTCGGCCTGGGCGCTTTGGTCCATTCAAATGGCGGCGATGAATACGGCAAATTTATTTGACATGACTCTTGACACGAGGTTCCTGATCAAGGCGCCTAGTTATGATGCAGCGAATCCCCGCACGAACGAGCATTATGCTCCCATTAATCATCCGAGGAGGTGGCGTCAGGGCTTTAATATATTTGCCGGTATCTTGTCCAGACTGGCTCTCGTCCGTTCCTATCTCCGACTCTGTAACTGCTCCAATATTCTTCTCATGGGGGGGGCAATTGAAGCGCCTTGAGCCCGACAGTTGCGAGACGCTTAGGAATGATGGCGAGGTCTGGAATATCTTAGTGGAAAATGGGATCTCTACTTTTCTGGAAAGAATGTCTGGTTACTCGGCCTTAGTGTCTTATGCTGTTACGGCTTCGTGGTCGAGAGGGCGTGTCCAAATTGGCAGCACTAAGTTTACCATCTCAACGAACGCCATCGCTGATGCCACCGGGCTCCCTGCTGCGGGCGATATTTACTACAGGCGTTCCCTTCACGCCGAGATACAAGAATTCAACGCACCGGGGGATAGACCAAGGAAATATATGTCAGGATATACCCGCGACTCTCTGCCCTCGCCCTGGGATAGAGTGGCGGAAGCCATTATGAGGTACTTCACCATAGACGGTAGGTACCGTCTGGTTTTTGGCCCCCATCTGTTTATTCTCTCCCACCTCCGTTGGGGGAGAAAGATTAATTTAGCTGCCTTTCTTTTTCAATCGCTGGAGCACTCTGTTATGCTGGCTCGGGAGGGCGAGGGAGTCATCCTCCACCAGGGTCTTCTTTACCTTCTTTTCTCCGTCGCCGCTTCCCACACTGACCTGCTCCGCTTTCCTCCCAAATTGGGCCGCCGCCGCCGCTCCCCCTCCCCTCCTTCTCACCCCTCTTCCTCTTCCCATCGCTCCTCTCGGCGCCGCCGCCGCCTGCTCCTTTCCTCTGGCTCGGACTCCGACGTGGCCATCGTGAGCCCCCCCCGCGAAGCCCCCATCTCCGCTGCTGTTCCCCCCCTTTCCCACCCCCATCTCGTGCCTCTTCCTGGAAGACTCCAATGCCAGTGGACGCGCTCCTTCTCCTGTTTCTAGCCCGGGTCTCTCTGGTGCGGCTGATCTGTTGGGGCTTGCTCAACTGTACCCTGACTCCTCGGAAGAGGAGCAGGGTGATATCAATCAATTTGTTGCGGATCCCCCCTCTCCTTCTGCTGGCTCTAAGGATCCCTCGAATGTTAAAGATTCCACTGCTGACACTCCTCTCTCCACTCCTGCTATGGACTTTAGCACTGCTGATATTGATGCTGATGAAAAAAAGGACCAGAACAGAGCTGATATCATCTCCTCCATTCTGAGTAAGCTTCAGCGTGCATTCAAAGCTCTCAAAGATTGGGAGGACTTCACGAATTCTACCAGAATGGCCTTAGCAAACGACTGTTCGGAGCTTCTCAAGTTGGCGGATCTCCTTGCAAATGAATCGGGCTCCCCTAGAGCTAAAGATGCTGTTTCTGAGCTGAAGAAGCTTATTTAGTTGCTCCTCTTCTTGGCTTGTCTCTTTTTCGTTCTCCTTTTTGGAATCCTCGTGGGTATTTTGTTTTGGTTATACTATTGTTAAATCTAGCCTGATGGGCTTTTTGTATCAAGGTTGTGGGACCTTCTAAAACCCTCTCTTTACCCAATATATTCCAAAAAATTACTTATAGCTGAGATTTAGCTGCATTGTGGAAATCGACAGAGGAGATCCTGTTAGTACATATGCAAGACCATGGAGAAATTTGGGGTCATCGATCTCATTTTTATTGTGTAGTGTGAGATTTCTTAAACTGCTTCTCATTCCATTTTAAATGTGGTTATCAATTCATGTTCTAATGCATTTGAAAAAATTATTGTTGGTGAGTACATACAGGTAGGGTTTATTGTTCGGCTGGATTTTCCAACTAACCAAGTCATGGATTTTGCAACCTGAGATTCATTGTTGTGAATTGACAGTGACCATTTATTGTGTATGGTGTGTCATGTGAGTGAACCTAGAACATGTCATTTGAGCCAAGAAAAAGTTGCACCACATGTGTTTTGTTCGAGATGGGGAAGGGTTTTACCTATGAGCCAATGTAGATTTCATTGTTCTTGATGTGAATGATTTGGTAGGATGTTATTGCATGGCAGAGTAAGACTTGGGTTGCTATTGCAGGTGTGCATTCCATAAAATTCATTTATTTTTTGGCCAAGGTATTAACCGTCATTGGATTTACATTCATATTGATGTATAAGTAGTCTTTTTTTGGGTTTCTGCTTGTATATAAATGGTTTGGGTTTTTTGTCAATTTATAGGTGAACATATAACTTTCAGGAATTAAGTCAACAATTCACTTTTCTTTTCTACGCTTCCACATTTTGTAGTAATTTCTACCAAGTCGTAACTAAGATAAATTTATATATTGTTATTTGGTTTTTTGGGTTTGCAAAATTATTAATTATAGTATTCTGATCTTTATGGTTATTGGATGTCCATACCTTGTGATGTTGGAAAAGGTTGTGAAATATTACTTTAAATTTGTCAATTGCATTTTCTTGAAATTTTGTAAAGCCTTTTGAACAAATCATTTTTTTTGTATAGCTTGCAATCAATTTTTTGCATGCAAACACATCTCTTTCAGGTATTATGTCAAACACTTCACTTGTTTAGTAGCATTTACAGTATTTGTCATTTGCTAGAAAAAATATCCAACAAAACCCTTTACATATTATATTTCTATTTTTAAATTTGTGTATATTCTAATAGATTTTGACCACAAATAACAATAATTAGCTGTCGAGATCTATATAACAACGGTAATATTTTCACTACATGCATATAAAATCAGTTTATTATATTCCCTTTGCATTCTAGTTTGTCTATTAGCCCTTGTATTTTTCTTGATAGACATGGATTATATGGCCAATGTAGCTAGCCACCAAAGTCTACAAAAAATTCTGCATACAAAGCATAAAGTTACTTCTTATGAATATATTGGTCTCAACACTTGTGTGTCTTCTTCATTCAATCCTTATTATTGCAAAAGAGTCTTTCAAGGATAATTGAATAGTGTTTCATTTCCATATAGGCATCTAGTGGCATGTTCATTGTATGCTTCTCATCCTTATTTTATTATTGGCCATTTGAGAAGTGTTCGATTGCCATATCGATATTCAACATCATCTCCATCCCAAAAAATAATGGTCTAGTTGGCTAATTTGGCTAAAACAACCAAGGAGAAGGGTGTTCTTGATTTTAATTTTAAGAAACACATGCATTCCAAGGCCATGGCAATGAATGAGGAATTGTATAAGGCAATCCCACTTAGCCACCTTGAAATAATTAATGAAGCAATGAGGTACACTCTTCTTATAGGAGGCAAGAGGGTCAGGCCTTCTCTATGCATTGTATCCTGCGAGCTTGTGGGAGGAACAAAGGATTTGGCTATGTCACTAGCATGTGTAATGGATGTGGCTCACACAAGCAGCCTTATCCATGATGACATACCTTGCATAGACAATGATGATTTAAGAATATGTAATCTCATAAATCAAGAGTGTGTGCGCGTGTGTGTGTGTGTGCACGCATGTGTGCATGTGCATGTGCATGAAAGCATGTGCGTGCGTGCCTACATGTGTGCATGCATGTGTATGCATGTGTCTGTGTGCGTGTGTGTGCTCGTGCACACGAGATTGCGTGGGCGTGCATGTGTGTGTGTGTGTGCACGAGTGTATGGGCATGTGCATGTACGTTTATGTGCATGCATGCATGTGAAAATGTGCATGAGTGTGTGTGTGCATGTATGGGTGTGTGTGTGCATACGTGTGGGTGTGCATGTACGTGTGTGCACATGCATGCACACGTACGCGTGCACATGTGTGTACATGCGTGCGTGCGTGTGTGCGTGTGCGTGCGTGTGTGTCTGTGTGTATGGGCATGTGCGTGTGCATGTGCAAGTACTCATGTGCATGAGAGTCCATGGGCATGCGTTTGTGTGTGTGTGTGTGTGCGAGTGTGTCTATGTGTGCATGTGTGTTTTTGTGCATGCGTGCGTGTGCACATGCGCGCACAGGGGCATGGGCGTGAGCGCACATGCATGGGTGTGTGCGTGTGTGTGTGCATATGTGCATGTGTGTCTGCATGCATGCACACGTGTGTGCGCGCGGACACGTGCATATATGTATGTGTGTGTGTGCATGCGCTTGTGTGTCCATGCATATGCACATGTGTGTGTGGCATGCACATGCACGCGATAGTGCATGGGCGTGCGTGTTTGTGTATGAGTATGTGTCTGTGCATGTGCATTTGTGTGCATGTGTGCATGCGCACGCGGGAGCATGGTTGTGCGTGCATGCACACATGCATTCGCAGGAGCATGGTCATGTGTGTGTGCATGTGTGCATGCGTGCGTGCCTACCTGCTTGCCTGCTTGGGTGTGTGCGTTCATGTATGTCGTGTGCCTACCTGCCTACATGCCTGCGTGCGTGTGTGCGTGTATGTGTCTGCATGCATGTGTATGTGCATATGTGTGTGTGCATGTGTGTGTCTATGTGCACGAGTGTGTGTGTGCGTTTGTGTGTGTGCGCACATGCACATATGTGTGAGCATGCATGGGTGTGTGTGTGTGTATGCATGTGCATGTGCATATGTGTGCTTGTGTGTGTGCATTTGTATGTGTGTGTGTGCGTGCATGCGTGCGTGCGTGTGTGTGCGCGTGGGTGTTTGTGTGTTTGTGTGTGCGTGTGTACATGTGTGCACATGCACGTGCATGCATGTGCGTGTGTGTTTGTGTGTGTACACGTGCATGCGTGCAAGCGTGTGTGGGTGTGTGTGTGTCGGTGCGTGTTTATATGTGCTAGTGCATGTGCATGCATGCATGAGTGTGTCTGCATGCATGTGTGTGTGCATGCATGCATGTGCATATGTTCGTGTGTGTGTGTGTGCGTGTGCATGTGTGTTCTTATGTGCATGTGTGTGTGTGTGTCTTTGCATGTGCGTGCGTATGCGTGAGCGTGCGTGTGTGTGTGTGTGCATGTGCGTGTGCATGTTCGTGTGTGTGTGCATGTTTGTGTGTGTGGGTGTGGGTGCGCAAGCGCGAGACATGTGTGGGTGTGGATGTGTGTGTGTGTGTGTGCTACTTGCATGTGCATGTGGATGTATGTGTGTGCGTGCATGCCTACGTGTGTGCGTGTACATGTGTGTGTGTGTGCGTAAGCATGTGTGTGTGCGTCTATGTGTGTGTGTGTGTGCATGCATGTTTTTACATGCCTCATTGTAAACAACATGTTTATTTTATCCCTTTATGTTTATGTGTGCATGTGTGTGTGTGTGTGTGCGCGTGTGTGTTTGTGTGTGTGCATGTGCGTGTGCGTGTGCTTGTGCATGTGCATGTGTGTGCGCGTGTGTATGTGTGTGTGTGCATGTACATGTGCGCGTGCACATGCACGTGCATGTGTGTGTGCATGTACGTGTGCGTGTGTGCGTTTGTGTGTGTGTGCATGTTTATGTGTGCATGTGTGTGTGTGTGCATGTGTGAGTGTGAGTGTGTATGTGCATGTGCGTGTGTGTGTGTGTGTGCATGTGTGTGTGCACACGTGCACATGCACGTGTGTGCCTGTGTGTGTGTGTGTGTGTGCGTGTGTCTAAGTGTGTGTGTGTGTGTGTGTGTGTGTTCGTGTGTGCGTGTGTGCACATGCATCTGAGTGTGTGCATGCATGTGTGTGTATGTGCGTGTGAGTGTGCACATGAGTGTGAGCATGTGTGTATGTGTGCATGTGTGTACGCGTACGGGTGTGCGCGAGTGTGAACATGTGTGCATGTGCGTATTCGTGTGCATGTGCCTATGTGTGTGTGTGCATGTGCATGTGTGTGTGTGTGCGTGTGTGTGTGTGCATGCGTACTTGCGTGCGTGTTTGTGTGCATGTGTGTGTGTGTGTGCATGTGTGCATGCATGTGTGCGTGTGTGTGTGCATGTGTGCCTGCGTGCAAGCATGCCTGTGTGCATGTGTGTGTGTATGCCTGCATGAGTGCACTTGCGTGCAAGAGTGCGCTTGTGCATATGTATGCACGTGCGTGCATGTGCGTGTGCATGTGTGCACGTGTGTGTGTGCACGTGCGTGTGTGTGCATGTGTGTGTGTGTGTGTGCATGTTCATGTGCATGTGTGTGTGCGTGTGTGTGTGCATGTGTGTGCATGTGTAGGCATGGGTGTGCATGTGTGCATGTTACAGATTCTACAAGCAAGAGTGTGGGGAGTCATAGGATCTTGAGGGTTGTATCTGAAATGGGTAGGGAAGTAGGTTTTTAGGGATTTACAGGAGGACAAAATATTGATATAGAAAATGAAGGGAATGGATCCATTGATTTTAAATCTCTTGAATAGATCCATGTTCATAAGATTGTTATATTAAAGTGTCATTTTGTGTGTGAAGCTATTATTGGAGGTGGGTCTGAGGAGGAAGTTGAGAGAACTAGGAGGTATGCTCCTTATGTGGGTCTTTTATTTCAGGTTGTTAATGACATACTTTATATGACTAGATCATCACAAAAATTGGGTAAGACTGCGGGGAAGGATTTGTCTGCTGACAAGGTCACTTATACCAAGTTGTTGGGGTTAAAGAGGTTAAAGGAATATGGTTTGGAGTTGGTGAAGAAAGCTAAGGATGGGATTTCTTTCTTTGATTCTTGGAAGGTTACACCTTTGTTGGGTATTACAAATTACATTGCATTCAGACAAAACTAAAAGTAAATTTTGATGCAATCTACTAATTTTAGCTGCAATAATATATTTTAGGAGGTTAATTATAATGACATCAAAAATTATAAATGTTTGTATATAGGTCTGAAAAATGGTGTGTGTGTCTCCTTTGGTATTTGGTAATTTAGTTTAAGGAGATCAAGCTTTCAAGTTATGATATTTGTTAGAACTATCCAAACTCCTTTTTCCAAATAACATACTCTCCTAATCAATTTACATAGTTTGTGAGGATTTTTTATTGGGGATGTTGTTAATTTGTTTTGCAGAGTTTTAACAACTCTAAAAGGATGGTTGTTAATATGTCGTACATGAGTTGAAAAATTATTATGCATTTAGGGACCTAACTATCCAAATGAGTTGCCCTATTATGGTTTACTAGTTGAGAGATGCCATTGTTATTGGTCATGCATGTAATCTATCCATTTTAGAGGTTCTTTATGCATGGCTATGGCAGAAACCTGAGCAAGGTTTATTTGAAGGTCAACATGTTAGCAGAAAAAGTAGACAGCTACATCATAATAGTTACAGCGTTCTATGATGAATAAAAATTACTTGACCTCTTCAGCCAAGAACTAGGCATTTCCATTTTTTGTGTTCATTCTCAGCATTTCATATTATTTGATTTAAGATAATAAATATATATTTTTCATACAAAAAAACCCTCATGCATATCTGATATTTTTTATTTAAATATATTGGTTGTTTAATAATATTTTTAATATAATTGGAGGCCACCCTCCAAATGTGATCTTGTGGTAATTTCTAACCCTAGATGATCCATTATATTTACCTTATTTAATATTCAAGTTATCTTTGGGTCTCTTGGGATATGTGCTTTTAGATAAATTTTGTAGAAGACTTCAGTACTAAGCTTAGAAAGATACACCAAATGCTAACAAAAAAATCACATTTGATCAAGCATACGAATAATGGACTCAATATGCACTATATCAGATAAGCTATTAGGTAGTCTTTAATTAGTATAAACCACAGGCTCATATGTTTGAGTTGAATTTGCTAATATTTTCTTTTCTTCTCTTCTTGTTTTACCTCTATTGCTCAAAATGTATTTTTAAAAAGGATTGTTAGAAAAATGTTTTTTAGCAGTGAAGAAGCTACTGCAAGTAAATCTTCTTGATCCTATGTACAATACAAGTCAAATACATTAGTGAGATCCTTTACAACACAACTAGATTTGTCAGTATTTTTTTTATTTCTTTAAAAATATAAAAATTATTGCAAATAAATGGAAACACTAATATGAATATGTTTCTTTTGTTAAACCTTAAGATTAAATACCATTTAAAAATATCAGGAGATGTATTGAATTTGTTTTCCTTTTGAAATAGATACAAACAATACCTTTGTTAAAGTCCAAAAATTTCCTTACAAGTTTTTAAAATCAGCTGAAATTACTTTTATAATGTTAACTTTATAACATATTTAGTAAAAGGTTTGGTCTGTAACACTGTATAAATATAATATAACCAATATTATATAACAGAAGTGGTCCTCGTATTTAATTGATTGCAAATAAGAATATTTGTTTGCTTAACCTCCCATACCTTTCACCATGTATCTTATTGTATGGCTCTATTAACTAAGTATTAGTGATGTAGATATTTGTTATGCGAATTTTTGTAACATATGCTTTAAATTTACAATTTTCTTCCATTTTCATTTGTTGTGTATTTTGTTACGAATTCCTAGATTTGGATATAAAGTTATGAACATAAGGAAACACAATGAAAGATTAATTGCTTTGTTATTATGTTACCTGCCAAAATTGTTTCTACAACTATAAACTTTATTCCTTCCTATAGTCAATTTTGTTGGTAAGAAACTACTCTTCTTCTGTCATTACAATGGTGATTTTATGTTATATATGTCATCATATATTTAAGGCCAAAATATTTTAAATACACAACCCTGTTGTGACATAACATAATCATGTCGTTGTAGGAAACACACTGCATGATCACTAAAGAACTGATCACTAGAGGCTATCAAATTGAGGACTTTCATAATAAGAAATGGAATGGAGGGTTAGTGTTGACCATTTTTGGTCAATCATCAAAAAGGAGTACAAAAAAAAAATCAGCTAATCAGGATAGATTGAGGTCGTGAATGCAAGAAAAAGTTCCTAAGAATGGCTTATATGAATGGATTGCACGAGATAAGGACTATAATTATGGAGGTCCTATTGGAAAGCATTGAGAATATAAATGTTACTTGACACAGCACAGATCACATAAGTTTTATTTTGAATAAAATGGACTTAGCTATTTTTACAATATGGGACATTCAAACGGCCATCAATTTCCATCTCTCAAAGGTATCGGTCATTGGCATTCAAAAACCTGTAGGAGACTAAGGTTAATTCATTGGCATTTTATTTTTCTAAAATCTGCAATACAAAGGGTGGAAGTGATAGTGTTGTGTGGAAAATTGAAAATCCGTGAGACAAAAAGAAGCCAAAAGGCTACATGACATTCATTTGGCCGTCAAATTCAATTACAAGCATCAATAGGACCATGTGGCGCCAAATCAACAGTCAAAGCAAGGATAGGTGTCGCCATTCCAGCGAATTTCAAGGTAGATCCATTCTGCAAACCTCAAGTCCATAGAATACACTAAGATCAATAATTTTTCGGGTCCAAGTAAGTCAACAGGATCACTAGGGTTACTTGGTGGCATTTCTTCAAAGCCAAAAGTTTCGAAGTCCGCCAATGTACAAAGTTGTGATGTGAAGGTAAACTCTAACAAAGACAGACAACCCGAAGCTATATGGAGCTTTCTCATTGGCTTGCATTTCACAGTCTGACATGAAGCTAAAAAAACAAAATTATAACACAACAAATTGTGAAGAGAGCATGGAGCCTTCCTATTCGCTCGCACGTCACAGTTGTTAGTCAAGAACTATTAGAAATTCTGAAAACCTGAGGGGCATGGAACTTGCCTATAAGTTCTTGTTTCACAGCAGACAGAGCGGGATATCACATAGACTAACATCGTGAAGGCCGTGGAGGCTTTTTACTTGTTCGTTCTTCACAATCTGAAAAACTTAATATAATTTAAAAATTGACACCAAGGTAGCATGGATAGTTCTCATTGGATCTTTTTTCACAATTGTCAGTCAAGGGCTATCAAAGGTCTTATTTGTAAAGTAGTGTGGACTTTTCCTATTGGCCTATGTTTCACAACAGCCAGTGAAAGTAAAAGTAAGGACTAGCTCTGTGAAGGTTTGTGTAGCCTTCTCATTGCTTCATACTTCATAATGAAGGTAAAATAGAGAACTGACACTATGAAATCTAAAGCATATGCGACATTCTTTTATTGGCTCACATTTTATAAAGAAAAAAGACCCACTCGCAAAGGACAAAATAAAAAGAAAAGAAAGGAAGTAAGGCATGATCCTATGACCCAACCAAAATTAGACACATGACAAAGGAAAAATCAATCCTTGAGCTAATTAGAACCCACCAAGTGTCACTCTCCTATTCTTCTCGGCCTGCAGATTTTCAAATGGCGATATCTTTTGATCTACAGCTTCAAATTCAATAAAATTGGTCTCATTGGAAAGCTCTCATTCTAATCTTCATGTTGGAATCATTTAAATTAGTAAGTGGTGACATTTGGCACAAGAAAAAAAGGTAAAAATGATCTCATCTCATGCATTCAAATTTCAGCTAACTCATAATCATGCCAAATTCAACGGTGAAGGCCAAAAATAAACAATTTTGCATGGCAAAACGCAAAGTGCATGGAGAAAAATATTATTTTATTCTTTTATAAGGATAAATATAGGATTCGATTAATTTTTATCAAAATTTTGTAAAATAGGTCAACTCTAACTACTAGTGTTCTTTTCTACATGAGTGGGCATTTTCTGATTTGTTTCCAAACAACCAGTTAGGATAATTTTAGCACAAGCTGTTTTGGGAGCTTGGGCAGTGATCTTTTGTATTTAAACCATGCTTATGCACAGTTTTAAGGGGGGTTATTACTTTCTGCAGACTTGTATGTAGAACTATTGTATTTGTGTTCCTTGTGGATGAATAAAATATTGTTTTCCTCTAATTTCAAGCTTATTGTAGTGTGTTACAATAGATTAGAAGTGTGTTTCAATGAATATTTTCATTCTTTCACGTGTTAATAAACTCACAGCACTTCCATTAAGTTGTTTTGAATATTTTGTAATTCACGTATGTGTGTGTCAGTGCCTTTGTGAGTGCAATATCTTCCAAACAAACAATTGTAGTGAATTTCATCAGTTCTTTTATAAGTCATTTAAGTGTGCTTTAGTGTGATTTAAGTCCCAAAATATTTGGTATATAACCCCTTTTCCATTTCAAGCTATTTTCAGTTTACTATTATCCCTCAACCCAATCAATTTTTGTAGTTTTTAGGTGATCCATCAAAGGAACCAACCCACTCTGGAGGTTCTCCTCAGTCTGACACACCCACAACTTAGAGGAGATCCCATTATACCGGTCGAAGTCAGAGTCAAATATATTTTTGAAATCAAAGGTGTAATTCAGACTGATAATAGTTTTTATGCATGCCTGGTGGGACCACATATCATATCAAGTGGTTACTTTTTCAACTTACATACAAAGATGGTTTCTTCTTATGGTTGTTCCTAAAATTTTAGATCCTTCGTATCAATAACCTGACCTATTTTTTACAGGAGTGATCAACAATCAAGAGGATATAAATGAAGATCTACAAGTAGCAATGAGTCAAGAGCCATTCAATCAGTTTCAATTGATTGTTCCCATCACTGTTTTTGATGAGAATTTTGATAGATCTGTACTTTTACAGAGAAGATTAATGTTTCCAGAGGGGTCTAATTGTAGATTTTTCCATGTTTCATGACTAAGGCAAGAACTAGATCAGAAACAAGAGATATTCCATTTGAATTTTCTCAATTACCCTTATATTATATTACAAGAAGAAGGCTTGGAAATATTAAACCTTACAACAGGCCTAATATTGTCAATCTTCCATCTCCAATCCCGAATTTCATGTTTCAAATTCTTATTTTTCTAATGACAGCTAGATATTAGCCTTGTGCCCCCTCTATTAATGGCAACCCTTTACAAATTGTTTTTATCATGATATACTCATTACTGCCTTAAAAATCCTTCCATCTTTAACAGGTGATAAACAAGTTACCTCTACCGAACATATTAGAGATTTTGCAGCCCTTTGTTATGTGCATAATATCACTCATGAGGATGTTGCTTTAAGGCTATTAGTTGTTTATTTTAAAGTCCAAGCCCTTTAATGGTATAGAATTTTGACCGTAGGATCAATCTCCACTTGGGATTTATTGGGTGAAGCCTTGTGTAAGCAATTTGAAGACAAATCTGATCATTTATCCCTTATTGAGCAATTTACTACCATTAAATGTGTTGCCCAAGAGTTCATGACAAAATTCAATTTGAGATTTACTAGGACTTGGGAAAATATTCTAGCAGTAGTTAAGCCTACACCTGAACATGTTTTTTTGTATTATTTGTGTGCATTAAATAGTGACATTGTTGTCATGATTCAGTCTATAGGCGATGTTACTCTTCCTACATCCTTTGACATTACAATAAGAGCAGAAAACAACCTTATACAAGCTAGAAAATTGGCCCCTAGATATTATATGTCTATCTATGTCAAGTTGGCTCCTATTCCACTAGTTGAAAATCCATCATTACCTCCCATAGTTCAGCCTAGTGACATAGATGGCTTGAAAGGAGCTATTAAGACTTTATAAAATGAAGTGGTACATGTGAAAAGAAATCAATCTCAAGAAAATAATCCATACAAGCCACCTTTTCATCCTGTTAATAATTATAGCCCCCCTGCTCAAGGTTATAGACCTCCATATCAAACACAACCAGCCATTAGAGCAGCTAAACCAATTACAATAGTGGATCCTAATTCCCCTAAAAATTCAAGAACTTTAGCCCGAGTACAAACAAACATGATGCCAGATCATAACATGCAACCTAATGAGTCAAACACAATCCCAGAGATGGTACCACAAGGTTTTACAATACCACATATGACTCGCGAAGAGGTATACAATCATATTCAGCAAAGTTCATATCTTGTAACACAAGGAGACCCAAATTTTTCACAAGCACAGTAGGGGCAGCCAGATACAACATCAATTAACTTTGAAATTACAGATCATGTGGTTGTGAATCAAGAAACTGAAGCTAAGGAAATATTTGAATTTGTTGCAGCTATTACAAGATCAAGAAAGAGTGTTATAAAGGCAAATTCAAGTGAAAAAACTACTATACCAACTCAAGACAATCCATATATTACTATTGGTGAGAGTTCTTCTTCCTCTCAAGTTTAATAATAAGTTGTTGTTTTAAATAATCATTTTAAGGTAGGAGTTGTTCCATTCAACATAGTGGATCATATGAAGAAATCTAATGTCATCATGAGCATGTGGGACACATTATCTATTCCAGGACAAAAGGACTTGTTATTCCAAGAGCTTGCATGTCTGAATTTGGCATCAAAATAGGATGACAAAGCTAAAAAACACAGCCAACATGGTGATGGAAATTACAAATCAGTAAAATAAAGGTACAAAACAACAAGTATTAAGAGTGACAAAACTAGTTGTTGGTGAGGCAAAAAATGCTAATCCACCTCTTTTCTATTTGTCATTGGTTATTAGAGACTCATTAGTTCATAATTGCATGGTTGATAGTGGAGCTAAAAGCACTGTTATGCCTAAGTTAGTTGTTAAAAATTTAGATCTTAAGTATGAACCAAGTACCAAAGGATTATTACATTTTGATGGTTTATCAACTAAGACCATTGGAATGATCAAATATCTAAAACTAACTTTTCATGCTTATCTAAGTGTTACAATCTTGTAGGATGTGATGGTGGTGGATTCACCACCTTATTTTGTTATGTGTTTATCTAGATACTTCACATCCAAGATTGGTAGATATCTTTTAGTTGATTGGACATATCATGTCTTTATAACTAGGTATGGAACTAAATTTACCATCAATTATGAGCCTTTGTCAAATTTTCACATTGATCCTTACCCACCTAGTGCCATAAATGCAAATTATATTATAAGTTAAGAGTAGCTAGGTGAGTTTGAGACTAAAAATGGGTATGCATTAAAAGGTGTTCCAGATATATTTAAGGATGAAATGACTAATGAGAATTATGAACATGACCATTGGAGAATCATTGAATAAAAAGGCCTTATAATTTATTGCATTTGTGGAGATAATGCTGAAATACTAGCTATAGAGAAGGAAAATCGACAAGATTATGGTTTATGGCAACTTTATTTTGATGGTTCTAAAAACCAACATGGTTTAGGAGCTGGTTTGATGTTGATTTCACTTTCAAAACAAAGGTATTTCTTGGCTATTAAGTTTTAATTTGGTTGTTCTAACAATGTTTTAGAGTATGAGGCACTTATCCATGGTCTGGAGTGGGCAAGGAAAAAGGGAATAAAGATTTTGCAATTTTTTAAAGATAATGAGCTTGTTATTCATCAGGTAAAAGGTAATGCTTATAAGAATCCAATAATCAAAACCTATAGACATAGAGTGTGGGACATTCTTGAGGATTTTCTTGCTTTCAGTATTCAAATTGTTCCTAGAGATAGAAATAAATATGTTGATAGGCTTACAGTCATTAGATCTCAGTTTGACATACCTGCTGATATTATAAATGATAAGTTGTAGCCTCATATCAAGGTAATAGTAAGGCTATCTATTCCATATAATAATGCACATTGGAAAAAATTTTATGATGATGCACATATAATCAAATTTTTGCAGGAAGAGGCTGAATTTTCAGCTCAAAATCAAGGAAAACTGCATAATAGATATGAGGACCATATTATGCAGTTCAAAACAAACAAGATCCTGAAACTCCTTGTCACTTTGGAAGCCATCTTTGGTGAAAATGATGAAATGAAGCATGAGAGGGTTGTCCTTGCTACAGGAGTAGATTAATATGAAAGTGTTACCATTTTTTATGTTAAAAACATCAGTCTTGGAAAGGTTTGTTCACGAGTTGAAAAATATGCTTTCATTGAACTTTATAGAGAGTGTGTAGATGTTTTGCATGGAAATACAATGGTTTAAGGATCCCTCTTTAGCTCAACATACTATTGAAGTAGAGATTGATTCAAAACTGATTAGACAAAAACAAATGCCAATTAATCCCAAGTTGGAGCCCTTGATACAAATAGAGCCCTATAAACTCATTGAGTCTTCCATTATTTTCCCCATTAAGCACTCAACTTGGGTAATTAACCTTGTACCAGTAAGAAAGAAAAATGGTGAAATTAGATTATGTGTAGATTTTCATTATTTGAATAAGGCTTCTCTTAAGGATCATTATCCTTCTCCTTCCATGCAACAGATACTTCAGATGGTTGCTAGTTTAGAAATATATTCTTTGCTTGATGGGTATAGTGATTATAACCAAATACTTGTCAAAAAGAAGATAAGTTTAAAACAACATTCACAACTAAATGGGGCACCTATACAAATACAAAAATGTCATTCGGTTTATATGATGCAGGTGCAACTTTTCAAAGAGCCATGGATATGGCATTCCAAGGTATCATCAACAAGTTTATTCTGGTTTATTTAGATGATATCACAATCTTTTCAAATCTTGCAAGTGACCACTTATTACAACTCAAAGCATTTTTTGAAAGGTGTAGAGAATTTATGTGTCACTTAATCTTAAAAAGTGTGTGGTTTTAGTTCATGAGGGTAAACTTCTTGGCCATGTTATCTCAAAACATGGTATGATGATTGATACAGAAATAATAAGTTTCATTCTTTCTTTATCATTTCCAAAACATAAAAAAACACTTCAAAGTTTCCTTGGAAATATAAATTTTATAAGAAGGTACATTGTTGATTTTGCTTCACTTTCAAATCCATTGACAAATATGCTCAAGAAGGGTCAGAATTTTACTTGGTCAAAAGGAGTGAACAGTTTTGAAGCCATCAAACAAGCCATATCTTCATCCCCAACACTCATAAATCTTGATTTTTCAAAATATTTCATGTTGTATGTTTATCCTAACATGGATACCATTCTAGGAATGTTAACATAGCAAAACAAAGAAGGCTTGGAGAATCCAATTACCTTTTTCAGTCAAAATCTGATGGATTACAAAACAAGGTACTCATCTATTGAAAAATGTGTACTTTCAATTATTGGGTCACTAAAGAAATTCAGGAATTTTCTCTCTAACAATAGAATTAATCTAATGGTTGTTCATCCAAGTATCAAGAAAAAAAATTTGATCAAGGACATAAGTGAGAAAAGAGTAGGTTGGATCACTAAAGTGATGGAATATGACATCAATATTAAAGTTCTTGAGCTGATTAGAGGCAAAGGATTATGTGAGCACATGGCCCAATACTTGCAAGATCTCAAATAAGTTGTCCTATTTCTTCAAGATTAAGTTGAAGAACTTAAAAATCAGCAATATGCAAGATGGATTTCAGACATGGTAAGGTATCTTTGGTATGGTGTGTATCCAGCACATTTAGACAACTCAAAAAGAAGATATTTCAGGTTACAATACCTTCCTCTTTTGTTGATTGATGGTGTTCTATTCAAAAAGGAAATTAATGGTGTATTGTTAAGGTGTGTTGAACCAAACCACATCAAAAGGGTACTTGAACAATTTCATTATGATAAAGGAGGAGGGCATTGTTCAACAAAAACTATATCCCTCGAGATCATGAAAAGAGGATATTATTAGCCTACACTCTTCAATGACAGCCATGTTTGGGTAAGGAAGTGTTAGAAGTGTGCATTCTTTACAGAGAAATAAAGGCTTGTTGCCTTACCTTTACATCCAATTATAGTTGATAATCCTTTTTCTCAGTGGGGTTTGGATTTCATTAGTCTCATAAACCCACACTCAAGCCAAGGTCATAGATGGATACTCACTGTAATTAATTACTTCACACGGTGGATTGAGGTAGTTGTTTTGAAATAAGCTAATGAGGAAAACATCTTGGACTTCTACAACGACATAATTACTAGGTTTGGTGTTCCCTTTACTATTGTTTCAAATAATGCAAAATATTTTGTAGGGTAAATATTGCTACATGGGTTGTTCATAATGACATTTGCTTGAGTATCTCATCCAATTATTACCCTCAAGGTAATGGATTGGCTGAAAGTACAAATAAAAATATGCTAAGGATAATTAGAAAAACTACAAATGAAAATCAGCGAACCTGGCATACCAAGTTGAAGGAAGCCTTGTGGGATAATAGAATAACTCATAAAAGATCAATTTCAAATTCACCTTTCAATCTTGTTTATGGTATTAAGGCCAAGTTTCCCATATCTCTTGAGCTTTCTGCTTTGGAACTAATGCATCAGGTTGAATTAATGGAGAATGAACCTATGAAGGTGAGGTATGCAAAGATTATGGAACTTAAAGAAACTAGAAACAAATCTATGTTGTCTATGGAGCCGAATCAAGCCCAAATTAATAGAAAATTTTACAAGAAGGCAAAGGCAAGAGTCTTCAATGAGGGTGACTTAGTAGTGAAGTGGGATGAAGATAGAGGAAAACCATATGCTCACACAAAATTTGATTCATTTTGGAGTGGAACATACATCATCATTTGATGTAAGCCACATAATGCTTTCTATCTTGCAAAAACAAATGGATAAGAGCTTCTAATCCCAGTCAATGGGATTCATCTGAATCATTGTTTCTAAATGAGATAATTGACATTGTATTATATTTTTCTATGCTTTCCTCTAATTTTTTATAAACATCATTCTGCATTTCCAACTTTCAATAATGGCTTCCATCTTAAATGGGATTACCTTTTAGGAGTGTTTATCTCCTCCAAGTGTAGTTATGCACATGTTGTTGCTATTGTTTATTAGTTTTTTTAGAGAATCTTCATTGTTATTTAGCCTCTGGCATGCATGGTCAAGTTTATGGTATGTTTTCAGATTAATATTTATGGCTGAAATTTAGATTTAGGGGTTCTTATTGGTTAGTAGGCAACTAGGTCCAAAAATTTGTCAAAGATATTGACCATTTTTAGTCAATCATCGAAAGGGGGTGCAAAAAAAAATCAGCTACTCAAGATAGATTGAGGTTGTGAATGCAAGAATGGATTCATAAGAATGGATTATATGAATGGATTACATGAGATGAGGACTATAACTATGGAGGTCATGTTGGAAAGGATCGAGAACCAAAACTTTACTTGATAGAGCACAATTCACATGAGTTTTATTTTGAATAAAATAGACTTATCCATTTTTACAGTTGGGGACATTCAAGTGGCCATCAATTTCCATCTCTCAAAAGTACCATCCGTCGGCATTCAAAAACCCATGGGATACTAAGGCTAATTCATTTGGTGGGTTATTTTTCTAAAATCCACAATACAAAGGGGGAAGCCGTGGTGTTTACAGAAAATTGGAAATATGCAAGACAAAGACAAGCCAAAAGGTCATGTGATGTTCATTTGGCCGTCAAATTCAACACCAAGAATCAATAGGACCATGTGGCGCCAGATCAATGGTCAAAGTAGGGACAGATGTTTCCATTCTAGTGAATTTTAAGGTAGATCCATTCCTCGGACCTCAAGTCCACAAAATACACTAAGTCTAATGATTCTTTGGGTCTAGGAAAATTAGCAAGATCAACAGGGTTACGTGGCAACATTTCCTAAAAGCCAAAAAAATTTAAGTCTGCCAATGTAAAACTTTTCGACGTGAAGGCAAACTCTAACAAAGACATACAACCCAAAGCTATGTGGATCTTTCTCATCGGCTTACCTTTCAAAGTATGACATGAAGTTGAAAAAATCAAAAGTCTGACACAACAAATTGCGAAGAGAGCATGGAGTCTTCATATTCACTCGCACTTCACATTTCTCAATCAAGAACTATTAAAAATTTTGACAACCTGAGGGGCGTGGAGCTTCCCTATTAGTTCTTGTTTCACAATGGACATAGGGGACTATCAAATAGATTGATATCGTGAAGCCCGTGGATCTTTCTTGTTGGTTCACACTTTGCAATCTGACAGGATTAATATAACTTAAAAACTGACACCAAGGTAGCATGGCACTTTCTCATTGGCTCATTTTTCGTAATTGTCAGTCAATGACTATCAAATGTCTGATTTGCGAAGTAGCGTGGACTTTTCCTATTGGCTTGTGTTTAGCAATAGATAGTGCAAGTAAAAGGAAGGACTGACTTTGTGAAGGTTCGTGTAGCCTTTTCATTGGTTTGTACTTCATAATGGAGGTAAAAGAGAGAACTGACACTACAAAATCTAAAGCATGCATGGCATTCTTTTATTAGCTCACATTTTATATAGAAATTAAACCCACTCACAAATGACAAAATAAAAATCAAAGAAAGGAAGTAAGGCCCGATCTCGTGACCCAACTAGAATCAAACATATGGAAAAGGAAAAATCAAAGTACATTTGGGCATATTCAATCCCTAAGCTAATTGGAACCCACCAAATGTCACTCTCATGTTCATCCCAACATGCATATTTTAAAATGGCCATATATTTCGATCTAAAGCTCCAAATTCAATGAAATTTATCTCGTTGGAAATCTCCCATTCTATTCCTCATGTTGAGATCATTCAATTTAGGAAGTGATGGCATTTGACATAAGAAAAAAGGGAAAAATGAGCTCATATTGCGCATTCAAAGTTTAATTAAGTCAGAATCATGCCAAATTTGATGATGAAGGCCAGAAATAAACACTTTTACATGGAAAAATACAGAGTGCATGGAGAAAAAGATTTGTTTTTCCAATGAAGGCCAAAAATAAACACTTTTACATGGAAAAATACATAGTGCATGGAGAAAAAGATTATTTTTTCAAAGATAAAGATAGGATTCGATTATTTTTAATCAAAATTTTGCAAAAGAGGTCGGCTCAAACTGCTAGTGTTCTTTTCTACATGAGTGGTTATTTTTGGATTTGTTTCTAAACAATGAGTTACGAAAGATTTAGCATTAGTTGTTTTGGGAGCTTGGGTGGTGATCTTTTGTATTTAAACCGTGTTTATACCCAATTTTAAGGGAGATTATTACTTTCTATAGACTTGTATGTAGAACTATTTTACTTGTGTGCCTTGTGGATGAATAAAAGATTATTTTCCTCCAATTTCAAGATTATTGTAGTGTATTACAACAGGTTAGAAGCATGTTTTAGTGAATATTTTCATTCCTTTGCATACTAATAAACTCATAGCACCTACATTAAGTTGTTTTGAATAATTTGCAAGTCACGTATCTGTGTTTCAATGCCTTTGTGAGTGCAAGATCTGCCAAACAAGAAATTGTAGTGAAGTTCATTGGTTCTTTTACAAGTCATTCAAGTGTGCTTCTGTACAAGTTAAGTCCCAAAATATTTGGCATATTTTTGTCACGTGGATCATGCATTTGATGAATCTTTGAGTGATCTTGTGTAACGTTGGAACATCCCCAAGGTGTGGGACCTTTTTTCATTGGGATGAACCTCTGGAGAAGGCTAGCTTCCTTTGAAAACTTGGCACACTTGATTTAGGATCAATGTGCAGGCTATAATACTTGAAATAAACTAATCTACTGCTTTCTTGAGATAAAAATGAGGGAATTTAAACAAACAACAATTTGAAATGGTGATGCACCAAGCATGAAATGAATAGAAAGATCAACTTTGTTGTTACAATCAATATCTCAAAATAATGTATGGCATACACATCCCATATAATATTTTCAACCTCTAATACAACTAAATATATTGCTCTGAAAAATAGAAAGGAAATGAAGTTTTCCAAAACTTAAATGTAGAGAATTTATATCACATTCCATAGAGATTAAATTAATATAATTGATCTAAAGGCAAATTAATTCATCATATCTAAGTAATTAAACATTCACAAGCAACAGATGAATCAATGAATAGCACAATATACCAAATATTAGATGGTAAAGTATTAGTCTGAATATAATTGAAAGGTTTAAAGTTGTTTTCAAACTCTTCCAAGATTGAAGAGTAATCAACAAAAGATCCAAAATTCATCCAAAAAACATAATGCATCTAACTATTTATAGATAAAGGAGGTTGATCCATTACAGCTCTACCCTTAAAAAATTAATTACTAAAAATAGAATCCATTAAAGTCTTAGGGAACAGCCTCCCTCAAAAATAGCAAAATAAGTTACACAAGTTTGACCAAGTCAACCCTACCACTTTGACTTATCCTAAGCTTGGGAGTTGTACATCAATGGTTGTCAAGCCTAACTGAGATTGGCAACATCGTTTCCTAGTTCGAGTTCTTCTTCATCCTTTTCCCACATGGCCATCATGTTCTTGTACTCAATGAAATGCTTGATAATCCCCTAAACCTCTTCTTATTTTCATCTACATGCATATTGGTTCACCACATCCACAGTTTCAACCTCCTTGGCAACTTGTGTTAGTAATCTCTTCACCTTGTTCACAAATTTCTTCAAATGACTTATGAAATTTCAATGCTAAAGGTCTTTGTTACATCATCATCTTCTTTAACCAAACTCTTGAAATTTTCCACAAATTGATCAACAAGAAGGGCATCAATAGTCTCATTGATAAACTTGCAGTGAATATTATCAAACTCTTTTGAAATGTCGTTCAATCCATCCATCAATTCACTTCATTTTTCATCCAATTTCTTTATTAGATCCTAAAACACATATGCTTTGAACTCCATGGATTTTTGGAACTCAAATAACTTAAAAACATTGTCATCTATGCCTTCCGGTAGGAGAAAATATGAATTAACATTTCTAATCTCTTTCCATGTACTCAAATTGAGATCAAAATTATTATTGTCCTCAGAGAGAATCCCATCCAATTTCATGATGTAAATTCTCTCAGCATATAAATCATTGTATAACTCTACAGCCATGTTAATCATTAGATCAACTTCCTAAAGCAGGAATTCCATCCATGCACCAACTGATCTTCCCTTCTAGCCTATCTTATCCACTATATGGTAGGATGTATCATCAAATCTTGAGGAAATGGTAAGAGTGGTTGTAGTTTTCACTGGCTGTGTAATTTTAGTGAGAAGAGAAGTGAGTTTTTCAACTTTCCTTTTCAACTCATCTTTGGTTGCCTTGTCTTTATCATACTTTTCCAACAAATTACGAAGAGCCACAGGTACGTCATGTTTAGCTCCTTCATGAGAAGCTTTTCCCTATGTGAACTTGGAGATTTGATAATCCTCCGCCATGATAGTTTCTTTTGTCTTTTCTATGGCGGGAGTAGTTATTTCTACAAATCTATCTCTTGATCGATCAACTGATAGATTGGAGACAATCCTTGGCCACTTGGCCTATCTCTTGGGAATGGTATCTAAAACACTTAGGTCAATCACATCAACAATGGGTACATTTTTCTTCTGCTTACGAGTTTGGTGACATAACCATCTGAGTATAGAAAAATATGACGTAGATGACATCAATGGCATGGTCATAGCAGAACTTGGTGTACTAGACACTACAATGACACTGGTGGCATCTATGGAAAGTGGAAGTGGCGTACTGGTCAAAATGGCCTCAGGAGCAGATGCAATAGGAATGGAAGTAGGAGGGATTTGCTAAGGAAGTGGACTGGAAAATGGAGATTCTATCACCTCTCCTACTGAGAGTGTAGGGAAAGAGGAAAATACTTGTGCCATAGATGGAGATGAAAAATAAGATAAGGGAAAGGAAAAAAATGAGGATGATATTGGTGGAAGTGGATTTGAAGGTGGTGAAGATGGCAGAGATGGGGGAAGAGAAAGTGACAACAACTCAGATACAATCGGAGAAGTGCTCAAATCGACTACTTCAAAAACTTACAATCTAGGAGATGTTACCTTGGCAGTGGAAACCTTTGTGGAAGATGAACCTCCTACAACAAATTAAATATTTTGTGTATTTATAGTGGCCCTTTGGGTTGACCTTTTACCCCTTGAAGGTGTAGGTTGACCTATCATTAACTATCCTTGAATTGTTTCTACAGGTTGATTTGACACTTTGGGTGAGATTCCCAAAGTTGCTAGCCAGTCATAAGTTCTCCTTAAAATGGGTTCCGCCCTTTCTTTTGTGTTGTTACCATTAAATCTAAGGAAAAGGCTGATTGGAAATGTTATCCCTTTTGTAGGTAGGATCAAGTATCTCTTCATCATCCTCTAACCCTGTAGGAATATCGACAATACCAAATAGTACCACTTCACTTAATTTTAAACATTCAAACTCTCTTTGCCTTATAATGATTTCATCTCTACAATGAATCCAAATATCCTTTAATTAAGGAACATGTGTGTTGGCCAGCCCTATCTCACTGAACTTACCCCAATAATCAAAATTAGTTCTCGGATGAAAAGTCTTCAGAGTGACTTGAGAAATTTCTCCTTCCACGTTATTATCTTTATAAATGTTGGCACAAGTATATCTCCCTATTGAAATGGGAAATTGAACACCTTCCTTGTGCCATTTATTTTGGATTTTGTGATAATCCAGCAATTGACAAACCAGCTCCAGTAACACCCACTTGTTACTTGGACATCTTGGCAACTTGTTTGGAGCACCTAAGAATCCAGATATCCTAATATAAGTGATTGTAATAAATTATATATAAATTCATCCCTATTCTCATACTTCTCTAAACGCCTCATTAGAAATCCTTCAATTGTACAAGTCCTTATCGAAATGATACAAAATAATAGCCAAGAAAGTGTCATTTACTCTTATGAAGTTCTTGGATCCTTATTCCATGGTGAGTTGAGGATAGAATTCATATATCTGGGAGGTACTCCTAACCCCTTTTGGATTCAAACCCGTATAATCCCCCATTGCAGCTGCTACATAGACAAGAAAATAGGTCATGAAAATTTTCTTTGAGGTCAACACATCTCCCAATTGGAAACATATTTAACTACTTATATGTTCACCCCACCAAATAAATTCCTTATTCTTCTTAATGGTGGCTATGTAAAGTAACATCCACTCCTCAAATTCTTTTGCTGAGGTGAGACCTGAAACCCTACTCAAAAGGATGATGATATCATTGACTTCCTAAATAAAGTCTGAACAGGGAATTGCCTTAGGAAGTTTGGTTATGGTACCTTTAGCCTTAGCTAAGTAACTCTTGATCATGACCTTTGTGCAAACTTCATATTCTTTATCCCAATGTTCAATCACAGACTCAGGGGAAATTATAGCATACTTTTCCATGTCATGAAACCTAAATAGATATTTGAAAAATTCACTGTCCAACATAATCATGACCTTACCATCATCATCCTTCACCATTCAAGTGGATTTATCAAAGTGTGAAGCTGCAGTTAGAAAAAAAATTGGACACTACACGGATGCGGGAAAAGCAACGGCAAGAGGAAGCCCATTGTTGTAAATAGCTTACATCCAAGGCTTCTTATTAGGATCTTTCACTCTCTCCCATAATTCATCCATATATATGTGTTTAAGATCAGTTTCCCCAATATTTTCAACATCTAAAGATAAACAAGCGGGAGGAGATACTCCCAAATAAGTATATCTCATCTTATCTTTTCCCTTCTAAGAAGAAGCAGACATTGGTTCACAAGAGATTTGGATTTCGGAACCTGAGTGAAAACCTGAAGAAACCTATGAAAACCTCTTGGATTTCTGAAAGTCTAAAGACCAAAAATCCAAAATACCCAAAATATCTAATCTCTGAAACCACTAAATGTCCAAAAAAATAGATCTCCAAAATCCAAAAGGTTGAATGTCCAAAACCTAAGGATTAAAAATCCTGAAAGCTCATACCTCTGAAATCCAAATCTGAACAAGGTACGAAGGTGAAAGGTTCCAAAGTCTAAAATTTTCTATCTCTGAAAACCAAACTCTTGCACTTTTGAAAACCCAAAGATGACAATTCTGAAAACCCAAAGAGGAAACTTCTAAAATGCTTATCTTTGAAACCCTGAAGCTTTAGGATTTTTTTTTTCAAATTTGATAAACCCCAAAACACAAAGTTTTGAAACTTACAACATAAATTCTAAAAATCTTCAACTCCTACAAAATGGTGATTTCTTCAATGCTTCGAGGCATAAAGGAATCTGATGCCTGCAAAGTATGAAGCTCATGATGTTGAGTAAAATCAAACTGCCTAGGCTGAGGAGAGTTGAGAGTGAGTAAAAAACAATAGCATAATCCATAATCAAAATAACAATAAGATGAAATAATGAAGGAAAGATAGCCAAAAGGAAAACAGGAGAAAATAACAAAACAAGACCCCGAAAATCAAGCCTAACACAAAAATGAAGAAAACACAAAAAATACCTTAAAATATGCCTTGGAAGTACAACTGGGGTTTCAGTAAAAAATCATAATGTCAAAGTAAATTATCAGGTGAAAATGATGGGTGAAAATCCAGATTTATATAGGTAAACCAAAAATTTAATGCTCAAAGGCTGACACGTGTGGGGTTATTGAACCATTAATGCTTTGGAATTCTAAACTCAAATTTGGTGTGCAACCGTTCTACCAAGAAATAGACTCCCAAATTCTGAAACATGAAAACCCAAAGACCCAAAGTTCTGAATTTTTGAACTTCAAACTTTTGAACTTCAGAACTCCTCGCTCAAAAAAACTGAAAATATAAGCTAAAACACCAAAACCCTAAAACCCAAAATTCTGAAATTTCATAACTTTAGAATTTCAGACTTCAGAGATTTTGAGAAGTGTTTTTACAAGAAAATAATAAACTCCAAATTTCAGAAACTGAGAACCTTAGAAGTCTCAATTTCAAACTTTGGAGTTCGGAAAATTTCTCAACTTTGTGGGCAAAACATAATTAAACCCCAAAATTGAATATGTATGATAAGGAAAAATTCTTAAAGTAAAAATTTGGAATGGGAAGGTACAAAATTTGTGAAAATTTTAAAACAGCCCTCCCAACAAGGTAACTTGTAAAGTTAACATGTATCACCCCTTTTTCTGTTTTTAGTTATTTTCAGTTTACTTATATCCCTCAACCCAGTCAATTTCAATAGTTTTTAGGTGATCCATTACGGGAACCAGTCCACTCTTGAGGTTCTCCTTAGTCTGAGGCACCCATAGATTGGAAGAGATCCCATTGTACTAGCCAAAGTCAGAGTTAGATAGCTTTTCTAAATCACATGTGTACTTCGGACCGATAACAATTACTACATCAAATCAAAGAGAATGTAGCTAGAGGTCACTTTCAAATCCTACCTATTGTTTTATATTTGTGTTTAGATTACCACTACCATTTATTGATGAATTGTTCACTTTGATTGTAGATTCAAAATAAATTGAGAATATTAGAGAACATGAAAATGACCAATCAACCATAACAAACAATCTTGGAAAATAACCATTATCTTCTCGCTTTAACAAAACATCATTCAAAATATTTTTTGTGATTTCTGTAAAGTTAAATATTTATTTATATGAAACAGGGAGATTATCTTATGCACAGGGTCTTGAGGCGCTATTTTTGAATCCTAGCTTGAAACCTCCTATTGTTGTGGGCATCTCCAGTTCCTAGGGAATGTGAAAATCCATTTTGATGGTACAAGTAAAGTTTGATTAGATTCCAAAATATTCTTATTATTAATATTATTATTTTACCAGCAATATTATTTGGGTCTAAATTATTATCTATACTTTTTTTGTGTAATCCAGATAGAAAACTTGTTAGTCCACAACATCAGCTCAAATGGCATTGTTAACATCATCACAATTATCAGATTTAACTTTTAATTTTCTTGATATTAATCCCTTTTATTATATCTAAAGAGGGTAAAAGCAAATATGTTAAAATTGAAAAATACATAATTGAAGAAATTGGAAGACAAAGTAACTATGAAGAAAAATTCAATAAAAACATGTTTTCAAGATTCATAAGGGTATTCTTATCCAATGTTAGTTATTAACACAAGATTTTTGTTTATGTTATTTGAACAAATTAGTTAATAATTTAAATTTTTCTTTCAACAAAAAAGATAAATTAAATGCTTCTTTCATAGGACGGGCATAACAAAACAAAAACTCTACCAAATTATCTAAAGAAATATGACCTTGAATGTCATGAAATTTTTAAATCACTTGCTACTATGGAAAGAAGAGATATGGTGAGAAAAAAAGGGTTTTACTTAATGTAATTTTCATTTAATATTTTGATTTTTCTCTCTTCATTTATGTGCTTCAAGTGTGCCACAAAGTTTTTTCAATGTAAACATTATATTTTTTACATCCACATCAACATGGCAGCCACTGGTAAGGTAATTACTTTTGGGTTTACTTTGCTCAATTTTACAGCCCCTTCTCTCCAATTATTTAAATAATGATGTGTACATTTTGTTGATTTTGGCAGAAGTAGAAATGTAATAAAGGGTAGAATTGTGACGACTCTTTTGCTTTATAGGCATGTTTTTTTGGTGAGGACTTGACCAAAGACATGATATGGTTCATCATAACTTGGTAAAATAATTTTCTTCCACCTTCTTCATTTAGAATAAAATTCCCTTATATGTGTGCTGGAAGTTTTGTATTATGTGTAAGGTAAATTTTCATTTAACTTGATTTTTGCTTGTATATGTAGGTAATTTTTAGCCATGCATAGAATATTTCTCCCTTGAATCATTGAAAATAACACCAAGAAAATCATATTCTGACTCACTTTCCAATGTAGTTTCCTCAATGGTAATTCAAGAACTAGTTATTTCAGTTCCTTCTTCGCTGTAAAAAACATGTGCCTTCTCGACTGGAAGTGCCTCATATTTTCACATGGCAAGATTCCGGAAATCAAAATAAGCACCACAACCATTTTGTTCTCAATTACTTCCTTCTATTTATACATAACTGGAATAGTTAGGTTTTTCAGATACCTGGATGAATCTTTAAAATGTTTTTTTACAATAAGCAAGGCAATCTCTTGTTATTGTATGAAGTGTGTTTTTTGAAGTTTGGTGGGTTTTAGTTTTTGTCGCACTATCAAAAATTAAGTATTGATTCTTCCAATAAATGTCACATCCCTACATTTCTCATAGAAAATTCAAAGAATAAGTAACAAAGGGTAGATGATTTCTGAAAGCATTGGGGAATGAACCCTATTACGTAGTTGAGCATGCAGCTACCCCGCATGCATGTATATCCTGAAAGGGATATACACATGTATGTGTGATTACATGTGCAACCACACAACAACACTAATTATCCTGCATTCGTAAAGAGCTTAGCTTTTACAACATATTCTTGTTGCTTAATGTATGAAGTACTCACTGAGCTGGGTACCATGACTATAGTACTTATGTAAGGTACTAACTTGTATATTGAGCTTGATTTCTTACTTGACTGTTATAGTGAGTTTGACTAATTCTTAC
Organism: Taxus chinensis; assembly: GCA_019776745.2. Classification (NCBI taxonomy): domain Eukaryota; kingdom Viridiplantae; phylum Streptophyta; class Pinopsida; order Cupressales; family Taxaceae; genus Taxus; species Taxus chinensis. The sequence goes on from CM034154.1 coordinate 567,359,193, forward strand.
CTGGATTAAGTATTATCGGATGGATGATTGATTAATTCATCACTGAGCATGATTATGAAGTTGTTGCAATCATCGTCTTTGACCTATTAGAATACCCTCCATGAAAACCTTGATATGATAAATTTTTATAAGTTTATGTACGTAATTGAAGAACATCATAAGTTCTATAAAGGACTAAATTATGGTCTAAAACCATGACTTGGATATAGGTATAGGTTGGAATTATTTTTATGGTTCCCCATCCTTGATGCATTGGCTTTATGATAAGCAAGGTTGTTTAACCATATTGAAAGGATTAGAAATGTATATAAGGTAATATCGACCTTACTATGTTTATGAATAAAGACTTGATTTTTATAAATATATTGTGGAGGAAGTTTGGCCAAATTATTTGTTTTAGTCGAAAGACCATGCAAAGGATTTAAAAACTTGTCGACCATGTAATTTAAAAGGTTTTGTTTAAATGATTCTTCAACTACTCAAAAATTCCACCACCGCCATCCCTTTAGTGAGAAATCTAGAAATGTATTTTAAGCTAGCTACGTGGCACAATGAGCATTGAATGCATTCAATAAGGGTGGTCAGATTTTTGGGTAAACATGAAGATTCTTGATGAATCTAATGCGTGAACTTTAGGTTTCTCATTTTTCCCTCATCATTTTCTCACTCTTGTTTGGAGATCTGCATGTGGGTTTGGGAAAAATTTTGTATGAGCTCTTTTGCATGTAAAACTAGAGTTTCATTCTTGTTATCTTGCATGTCGATTTGAAGCTCAATTGTGAAATGTGTGGGCTGAAGTGCTTTAAAAATTTGGGGAATTCGACTTAATGAATCTTTGGCCAGTTTATGTCAAATCTGAGGGTTCCATCTTGCAAGGAAAACTAGAAGGAAGATTGCAAAGGCTTGCTCACAAATAATATCAGGCATGATTCGACATGTTTCTCTCCTAACAACTTTTTATATTTATTATTTACTTAGTACAATATCTGCAATAATTTCCTTCATTTTTGATTACTAAATGTGTTATGTTTTATATGTGTGCGATAATGGGTTTCATTATTATGGTTTCAAAAATGAAATCTAGTATATTATCGATTCTAGAGATATGGTATGATTGTCACTTTTTCTTCTTTTATTTTGTGGGGTTTTAAGGAATCCTCACCTGGGTTCTATTATTTTGATATATATATTGTAATCTGGGTTTGAATATTTACCTTGCAGAGAGTTCAGTAATCAATGTACCTATTAAAGTTTTACTTCTTTTTCGGTTGGATTCTCGTAAAATCTTATCATATTTTTGTGGAGGTATTATTCGTATTACTTAGTAATTTTGGGTTTTGATTATTATGAATATACAAAACCCCCGATTCGTATATAGTATAATCTTTGGCTTTCAATTTTGATCAATGTGGTTAGTAGCCTTGTTTAAACCCTTACATCTTCAAGGGGAGACTATGTGGGCTTGAAATGGAACTTGCCCTTATAATTATGGAATCCTTCAGGTTATTGATAGCTTGGAACCATTCTGTTAAGAATGAACTGAACTGTTTCTATAGTGTTGTACTTGATTAATAACCAGTTGGAAGCTCAGGGATTTCATACACCATAGCATCTAGTAATCTTCTCAGGGGAATGTGTGAATATTTGTCACTATGATGTTTGGTTAGGCCCTTGAGGGTAATAAGGAACTCGTGGGCTCTATTCCATGTAACTTGCTTGTCATATAAGGCCAATATTTAAATATGATTTTAAGGGTTAACTTAGGGACAATTTGAAGAGTCCTAGGTTTAATAAAATTATCTTAGGCCATAAAATATACACCATAATTCATACTTATGATTGTCCATTCTAGCTGATTTTGGAATGAATAATATGGAGAAACTAAGTAATGATAAGTCTTTTTTGCACTCAAAAATAGTGAACCTATTAAATGTTCTAAGTTGGACCCTGACATCATGATGTTTAGGAGTTTAATTTTATATGTCTAGGAGTATAAGTTTATATGCCTAGATTGATGGTTGTTATTAGGTACAGGAAATATAAGGGTTCCCTTAATTAGTAATTCTAACCATGCTTAATAAATAAGTAACAGTTATTTATAATAGGAATACAGTTGCAGTATAGGATTGGTAGTGCATAAAATGTGTATAAGACTAGTTGTATATGAGTGTCAGTGTATTATATATGATAAGTAATTATTTTTTCATTCTTGAGACAGTCGTTAAGGAAATTGATTTGAATGTTGCAAATAGTTCTTTTAGTATGCAAATAAAATTATCATGAGTAGATGCTAATTTGATCTGGTGATTACATATGTTGCTTATATGAATTTAATATTGCAGAATTTTGTTTACTCAAATATTAAATAAACATAAGTTGTTAAGCGAGAAATAGATCTAATCATGTCAATTCGTGTAGAGATGACCATGTTTTAATCATGTAGGTTTGAAAGGATTTTCCTAAGATGATTAAAGGCAGGTAATTTGAATTGCATGATTCAATTTTGAAAATTTATTATGAAAAAGATGAATGTAATTATGTTGAAAAGTGAAGGTTTTCTTTGTGATAAAAGGTTATTTGGCCTAATGTGTAATAACTCTTTCTATAGAATTTGTTGACTGTGCATTATGTAAGAGATTTGAGTTTAATCTAATAAAATGATCACATATAGTTTGTGATTGTGACTTGTTAAATGCTGATGTTATAATTTAGTCCTTGTATTGATATCATTCATAATTCCAAGTGTATTTATACTTGCATAACCTATCGTATGAACATAAGGTGTTATGTCATGTTAAGGAAAATGAAACAAAAAGATTTATGATAATATCTCAAATAAGTATTGAGTAGAAAATTTGTAAAATATGCAATGATATGATATAGAATAACTAGGAAAATAAGTTGTCGTTGAAATAAATTGTTCTTCATTGTTGCAAATGAAGTATACAAATGATATACTAAGAGTACTTCCTTGTAATTTACCATACCAATAACTTATTCACAAGTGATTAAATATGTATTGTAACTTAAATGTTATGCCATAGTACATAGTAGTAAACCAGTGCTATAAACCAAGAAGAGGGTATTGAATCTCTTGAGCCTAAATATAAACTATTGAAGCATGTTTAAGGAAGTATGACTTAGAAGAAGAAAATGGATTTTATTAAGAATATAGTCGTTAATGCAAGGTTAAGTTATAAATCCTCATAGACATAGGTTGGGAAATTAAAGGAATGAATAAAATAATGAACTAATGGTTGGTAAGATGAGGATAATGATGTAAAATAGTTTATGAGTCTATCTTTAATTTACTGTATTTATCCAAGTAAACCTTTATATTATAAGGTGGGGATACTATGTCTTTGATGAGCATATAATGCTTAATCTGCAACAGAAGAGTATAACTCAATTGTTAGTGTGAGTTATCATATGTGTCCTCATCTCATGTTGGAGGGTCATCTCACATGGATTAGGTTTAGGATTAGGTTTAGGGTTTCATGTGTGTCATGCACTAGGGTTACTCAACACCCTATATGTACCCCTTTTCTATTCATTTATGAGTATGCCAAGACACTCCGTTGTCTTTCCTCTATGCAAGCTTTGTTCCTGTTGAGCAAGTTCTTCCATTACTGATCATTTTTTTCTTGTTATCGTTGGAGCTTTCACGATTCCGTTGGAGTGCAACTACTTCGTGATGCCTCGTTTCTAATTCAATTCTCGCAAACTCTTTTCATGGTATTAGAGCTGCACGACTTTCCGTCACACCAAAAGCTTGAACTTATGGTGGAGAGGGATCTCATTGTGTTAATCAGTTGTTACGCCAATACCCTCCCGCATGATGGAGCTGAGTATACACCCAATCAGGCCCAACGGCATATTAAGAGGAAGTGACACCAGAAATTTCCCGGGAGATCACCCATCCCAGAACTACTCTGGGGCAGCGCGCTTAACTACCTGGTATCAGAGATACATGACTTTCCGTCACACCAAAAGCTCAAACTTTTGGTGTGACGGAAAGTCGTGTAGCTCTGATACCAGGCAGTTAAGCACATCGCCCCCAGAGTAGTTCTAGGATGGGTGACCTCCCAGGAAATTCTCGGTGTCACTTCCTCTTAATATGTCGTTGGGCCTGATTGGGTGTATACCCGGCTCCATCGTGCGGGAGGGTATTGGCGTAGCAACTGATTAACACGATGAGATCCCTCTCCACCATCAATTCAAGCTTTTGGTGTGACAGTAAGTCATATAGCTCTGATACCATGTACGACTTGCCATCACACCAAAAACTTGAACTGATGGTGGAGAGGGACCTCATCGTGTTAATCAACTGCTATTCCAACATCTTCATCTAAAAATATTCATTAGATTAGATCTAATTAGATTTAATTAAATTAGATCTACTTGTATTTAATTTCAAATTATTTAAACTATATTTCTTTGGCATTATAATTTGGTCTATTGGCTTTGTATTTTAACCTTCCGTCGAGTGCCGAAGACGAAGGGTGAGGTCCAGGATAGGCAGGTGGCTAATCCCCCCTCGCAATACAAACAAACCCTATCTCAAATTCCATTTCATTTCCAACGAGCACACATACGACACCCTTTGCATGCGTTTAGGGTGCTTTTTTAATATGTTTGCAGGCTTATTGGCTTTTTCTCATCAAATTGTGGTAATTGGTTTTTGCTATAAGTTTTGACTCGTTGCTTGGTTTTGAGCACTTCTTTAGTCAAAGTTGCATGTTTTTTTTGCACTCTAGATGATGGGATCATTAGCTTTGTAAACGTACTAATTTTATAAAGTGCCGCATTCTGGGTGGTGTCTTTGTATTGCTTAAGTCAGCTCAATTTTTTGAGCTTTGTTCTATTCCTTTTTTCGTGGACTTGTGAGCACATCTACCACAGTTTTATGAAAAAAGGACTCTTTCATGTGATGTGAGACACTTTTTCTCACAACTAAGGTTGGATTTCACCTCCTTTCTATTTTTTGCTTGTGCTTGTTTACGGTGTCCTTTTTTGTTGCGCTACACGAAACATTGTTGTGGTCTCCTCTCTTGCGCATTATTACACTAATTACAAGATGAGTTACCAAGTGTTTCAAACCACATGCATGGACCCGATTGTAATCAACGCACTCAACTATAAAGTTCCGAAATCAGGGGGGGTTGTTATTTTCCTGGGCGGTTGTGCTTCTTTTCTGCATTTCTTTCTCTCTCACACACTATGGATGCACCTTCAATTCCTTTGCTTATGTCGTTCAAATTTTTTGAATGAAGATCAAAAATAATAATGAAACTAAGGGGTAAAGGGTTATACTACATCACCATGGGAACTGAGACTGAACTAGACGACAAACCTGAAAAATCTAAGTGGTTGAACCGTAGTGATGAAGCTTTAGGTCTTCTTTGAATGTTCGTTTCTCTTGACTTGCTCTTCCACATTGAGGTGTCTAAAACACTACATCTACATGGAAAATGCTAGATGTGATGTTTGGAAAACTAGATAACATGAGAGCGCATGAGTTGGAAAACAAACTACTAGGGTTAAATCCTAGTGACTTTGAAAACCTACAAGCCTTCTTCTTGAAATTTGTCCACATTAGATTATTATTAAAAGGATGTCAAGTAGAAAAGAAATATTCTCAACTGATCTTGTCGATCCTCTCTAAACTAGGTCCCAAATACTTTGTCTTCGTGTCAACTTTCTACTTTACAAAATCTACTTTGGGCGATACTTGGATGATGCCCTCCTTTGACTGTTTTTCATCCCAAATCATTCAAGAATAGGACAAACTCATTCAAATGGGGTCTCTCAAGTCCAAGTCACATGCCCTTGTAGCAAGTACTAGCAAGGGAAAGAAGATTGAAAAGAAGAAAGAAACTAAGGATCAACCTAAGAAAGAAACCAAGATCAAACCTAAAAATGACACAAACACTTTGACTTCTGAGCCTAAGGTGCAGAAAAGTAAGTATTTTTGTTCCTATTGCAAGAAGACTAGTCATGACGAGCAACACTGTTTTAAGATACAGATTGATCACTTATCTCATTTACTTGAGAAAAATAAAATAAGTGTTCCTGAATCAATAAAACAAAGTGCTCCGAAAGACTCATTTCAAAAGGAAAGGCCCTTGTAGCCAAAGTTGCTCCTTCATCAACATGGATTATAGATTCTGGTGCCTCGCACGACATGGGTTCTTTGCATGTTGATTTTTCCAACATCAAACCTTGTGGAATGTCCCAAATCATGATGGGTAATGACACGACAGTGTCAGTTTCTGGTAGTGGATCGGTAGAGATGGATGGGGAAACATTTAACCAAGTGTTGAGTGTTCCCGATCTCTCTACCAATCTCTTATCAGTTTACCAAATTACTCATCTTGGTGAAGAAATGTGAGTGGAATTTGGTCCTAACTCGGTGATCATTCATGAGCTTAACAATGATACTACAGTGGCTGAGGGAAAGGTAGATCACCGTTCACGGTTGTACACCTTCTCCCACTTTATTTCTGATTCTACGCCCACTACCTTGCTCACTCATGAAAATGAGGTTAGTAGGCTATGGCATGAGCGTTTTGGACATCTAAATTATCGCTATCTTGAACAATTGAGTCAAAACGAAATGGTCAACAAGTTGCCTCGTGTCAAGTTTTCTAAGGGTCTTTGTGAGGGTTGTACCCTTGGAAAGCATCCTGAAAAGAACTTTGACAAAGGAAAATCCTGGAGATCCACTCGTCCCTTGGATCTTGTTCACAGCGATGTTTCTGGTCCATTTCCTTCTCCTTCATTTACTAGAGCTCTTTATGTGCTAACCTTCATTGATGACTATTCACAATATACTTGGGTATATTTTCTTAAGCTTAAGTCTAAAGTCTTTGAACATTTTCAGGACTTTAAGGCTCTTGCTGAGAAAAAGGCAGAACGGTCTATCAAGGTTCTTCAAACTGACAATTGAGGTGAATATGTAGACAATAGGTTCATGGATTTATGTACTTCTGAAGGGATCTCTTTGCAACATACAGTTGCTTATAGCCCTTCACAGAATGGAGTCGCAGAAAGAAAGAACTGTACTCTGAAGGAGATGGCCACTTGTATGATTCACTTGAAGTCTCTTCCTCTACAGTATTGGGCTGAAGCAGTGAATTGTGTAAATTACATTCAGAACCGTGTTCCACACAAGGTAGTAAGAGGGATGACACCCTTTGAAGCCTGGTTTGGACGTAATCCTGATGTTGAGAACTTTTGAGTTTTTGGATCCAAGGCTATGGCTCGGATTCCCAAGAAGAAACGCAAGGCCTTGGAACCACAATCCAAACCTTGTATATTTGTAGGGTATCTTGATGGCATGAAGGGATATCGATTGATGAATTCTACTTCTCATGAGCTATATATTGAGAGAAGTGTTAAGTTCGATGAGTCTTCTTTGACTTCTACTTCTCCACCTATAGAGGTTCTTCAGGTCACTAATTTGGATTCTGACTCATCAAATGATGATACTATTGAGCGTGCTCCTCTTCCAAATCCTCCCAACCATCAGATCTTTGAGTCTTATAATTCTGATAGTAGTGATGATGAGGACTATGTCCCTTCTCACTCAAGTGAAGAATCTTCTGACTCTAAGCCTGATCCTCCTGGTCCCCTTTGGGCCAGGAAAAATTTGCATATTGCTAGAGATTTAGTTGGAAATACTTCGGATATGAGACGTACTCGCTCAGATTTCATTGGTCCCCACTCTTTCTTTGCCTTTACTTCTGATCCACAGTCTTTCTGGGAGGGTTCTGGTATTCCTGAGTGGGATTCTTCCATGGATGAGGAGTATTCCTCTCTCATGAAGAACGATACTTGGGATCTCACCACTCTTCTGAAAGGAAGAAAAATCATTCGGTGTAAGTGGGTGTTCCGAACAAAGTATGGAGTAGATGGAGATGTCAAAAAGTTTAAAGTGTGATTAGTAGCTAAGGGTTTCTCCTAGATAGCTGGGGTTGATTATATAGAAACCTTTGCTCTGGTTACAAAGATGACTTCTATTCAACTGACCCTAGCCATTACCGCAGAAAACAGATGGAAAGTCCATCAAATAGATGTTAAGAATGCCTTCCTTCATGGTGACCTAGAGGAAGAGATCTATATGGAACAATCTCCGGGTTATGTCCAAGATTCCTTCCTCATTTGCAAGTTAAAGAAGTCTCTTTATGGCCTTAAACAAGCCCCTCAGGCTTGGTATGCCAAGATGGACTCCTTCTTACTTACATCAGGGTTTATTAGGTGTCACTCTGATCCAAATGTTTATATTCTATGGTAAGATGACCCATATTCATTCTTGTTCTCTATGTTGATGACTTGTTGATCACAGGAAACTCTTCCTCTATTATTGATTCTGTGAATATCGCCTTAGCCAACAAGTTTTCCATGACTGACTTAGGTTTGCTTCATTACTTCCTTGGGATCCAGATTTCACAATCTGACTCGGGAATCTTGATTTTACAGCCTAAGTATGCTCTTGATTTGCTAGCTCGGTTTCAGATGTCTGATTGCAAGTCTTCTCCTACTCCTTTTCTTCCCAGGGTTAAGTTGGTTTCAGATTGCTCTACTCCCTTGGTTGATGGTACTCTTTACCGACAGTTAGTTGGGAGCTTGATCTACTTGACTCACACTTGATCAGATTTATCATATGTTGTTGGGATTGTGTCCAGATTCATGCAGGAGCCACATGAGCTACATTGGAAAGCAACTAAATGGATCCTTCATTATGTTTGTGGCACTTATGCTGATGGCATACACTATCATGGAGGGGTTGATATTGACCTGATTGGATTCACAGATTCTGATTGGGCCGGTGACTTAGATCATCGGAAATCTACTTCTGGCTACAATTTCTCCCTTGGTTTGGGTCTTATTAGTTGGTCTAGCAAGAAGCAGAATGCAATTGTGATATCATCTACAGAGGAAGAATACAGAGGAGCAGTTAACGCTACCACATAAGCTATTTGGCTACAAGGTATTCTGAAAGAGTTTGGCATCCACTTTCGGTGGCCTACCATTATCTACTGTGATAACACGAGCACTATATCTATTTGCAGAAATCCAGTTCATCATCAGCGGACAAAGCACATTGAGATCCATATGCACTTCATACGAGAGCTTATTCATGATGGTATCATCGACATTCAGTACATTCAGATAGCTGATCAGATTACAAAATTATTCACCAAGCCTTTCACTGAGATTAAGTTTCTTCACTTACGGTCTCTTCTTGGGGTGAGGTCTTTTGTAACTTCCCATCTTCTTAGGGCTATTTAGTCCTTCTTTTCTTCTTCTTCTTCTAGGAATATTTTGTTTGTATATGGGCACCTTATCAGGCCTTTAGTTTCCAGGCCCCATTGACGCATCTTTCTTAGTTGTTTAGGAGTGTCTTCCTCTTCTGTCTGACTCATCATAGCCACTACTCCAGCTTCAATAAAGGGGGGTGTTAGTTTGATTTATCCTATGTGTCCTCCTCTCATGTTGGAGGGTCATCTCACATGGGTTAGGTTTAGGGTTAGGTTTAGGGTTTCATGTGTGTCATGCACTAGGGTTACTAAACACCCTATATGTACCCCTTTTCTATTCATTTATGATTATGCCAAGACACTCCGTTGTATTTCCTCTATGCAAGATTTGTTTCTGTTGAGCAAGTTCTTCCATTACTGATCATTTTTTCCTTGCTATCGCTAGAGCTTTCACGATTCCATCAGAGTACAACTACTTTGTGGTGCCTCGTTTCCAATTCAATTCTCACAAACTCTTTTCAAGTAAACCTTTATATTATAAGGTGGGATACTATGTCTTTGATGAGCATATAATGCTTAATCTGCAACAGAAGAGTATAACTCAACAAGGTATGGGATGAAGATAAAGGGGTGCCTCAATAGGTAAATCTAGGAAGAAAATATAATAAGTTATAAACCGGAACTTATCTTGTAAGAATTATGACATATTGATTTAGAGTATGATAGTACCCATTAATAAATAAATCAAGGAACTTGGCAAGGTATGATCCAACTAGTAAATGAGGACTATCACAAGAAATAATGTTTCCTTATATATCAACATCTCACCTATGGGGAAGGGATATATTTGTGATAGATTCTCATGATCATAACACCCTTATGGGTAAAATTTCCTCACATAGAATGATATAAAATTATATACTAGCAACATAGTTAAACATTGTGGAAATTGTTTCCATGATTGGATTTATTAAGAGATAAACCATTGCATTCTTTCAGCAGCAATATATATTTATACTTATAAAATGATATGTTATCAGTCGGGGATGTAGCTCACATGGTAGAGTGCTCACTTTGCATGGATGCATGACTTAAATTAATTTAACTAAACAAGTAATTCAATTTTGGTAACTAGATCAAGTGATATGGTAATGTAACATGTTTCTATTGACGAATGTGCCATCATGAAACTGAGCATGGCATACATGAATCTAAAACTTTGGCCAAAGTAGTGTATGGTAGTACATTGTCAAGATGCACCTAGTTCTAGCATAAGTGTGTGATGTTGGATGGGATTCGATTGATTGAAATCCCGGTAGACACTTAGAACAACACTTGGAAATCAATTCTGAGAAGGGAAATACTAGTATAATTGTATGCTGACTCTAAAGAGTTTTTGATGGGGGATCGAGTAGGATCTAGCTGACCCATAATCTTTCATATGCTTTATTGATTTTTTATCTAAAGAATTTTAATTATATTATGTTGGATTTAAATGTTGGTTGTACATTTAAATCAATGAAGGAAAATGTTTAAATTGGGAAACAAAAAAAATTCCTACAATTGAAGTGACAAAAGAGGTTGTTACAATAAAAGGTTTAATGAAGGGATTGTGTCTCTCTCTAACTTGTGTATTTGTCTATTCTCTTACCTCCCCTACTATGTTTCACTATGCCGCTCCTTAGACTTCTATTCTCCAGCCCTATCGGCATGTCCATTGTGCCTTGGGATATAATTGATAGTATTATTCATCAAGAAATTTCCTAATGTTGGCATTCAATAATGACAGCTATACAACTCTTAGTCAGCAAATTAAAGCTTTACAAATTTATGACAATCATTCAAGCTCAACTAGTACATTAACCACAACAAACTAAAGAATTGTTTCCTATTTTAGAAAACATTTTTAGATGAATGTAAATATACTTGTTAATTACTAAAACTTCATTAATTTTGTGCAAGAACTCATTCATTCAAAAAATTAATTAACCATAATGTTTAGTCCCTAGACGGGAAAGATAATCCATTGTTAATACGCAACTTATCATCAATTAAATACCTAACTTAAAATAAGCAATAAAAGGAGACATAACCAAATCAGTCCTACTTAATCATCTTGGGATCCGAACCTATTTTCGTGTCAAAATAAGAAATGATAACAACAAGCTCAAAGTGGGAGATATACAATATCTCTATTTTATTTTTAGAACAAAAAAAATATCCAGGGAGAGAAAATGACAACAATAATTCCTTTTTCCAGTTTCAAAAAATAATCAAACCCAAAACGTAAAAAAATGATAGCAATAATTGCTCAAGGAGTTGTTTCTAACTCTTTTATCATTTTCCAAATTCGCTAATAACCAAAACCAAAATGTATCCATTTTCAGTTTTATAAAATAAACCAACCAAGTGTATTCATTTCCAAATTCCACATAATATCCCAAATTCAAATATGTATACAGGGAGAGATAGTGACAACAATAATGCTCTGTAAGAAAGTTGTAACATTCTTATTTCCTTACCCATATTTCACCAAATAAATAGAAGCAAAATGTGTTCTAAGAGAGGTTATAAAAGTCATGCTCGACAAGAGCTATAAAAAAATGATATCAACAAAGCTCAGAGATGAGATGAAACCAAACAAAAATAGCAAAGATCTGTAAGAGTTGTATCTATCTTTATAACATTGCCCAGATTTACAAAATAACCCAACAACAAGACGTGTTCCTTTGAATTTCCAAATAATAAACCTAAACAAAAAAAATCTATTTTCCAAGTTACCCAAATAATTAAAAAACGTATGTAGATTCATAATCTCACACATCAAACAATAACCCAAAACGTTTTTCACTTTTTCCTTCATCTTTTCTAGATTTCAGAATCAAAAACCAAAGGAAACAAATTCATAGTTTTATATAATAATCCTAAGCCAAAGAAAAAAACATAACTAGATTTCTTTTTAATAGAGAAAAACCAGAATATATCCAATGATTTCTTCATAAAAACGGTAGAGAATAAAAGTATGAAACCCAAACATGTATTTGCTTCCAATATTCTCCAAAACCTTCCAATTCGAATGCTTCCAAACACCATCAAACATTCCAACAACATATTTAAATAAAAAAATCACCATGATAACCGGAGATAACAGTCATAAATTGCATGCACAATCATCCAAAACAAACTTCCCTCAAAAAATCCATGCCCGACTCCATGCAGAGCTCTAAAACAACAATGAAAATGAAACAATGCAAATGAAATGGTGCATGTAATAAATTCTCAAAGAATCTTCTGCTTCCTAAGGATCTGCATTAATTTCCCACCAACTCCTATTAACCTCCCATACCAACTCGTGGCTATCCAAAGCTTAAACCATAAACCACAATATTTATACAATATGTCATTACTTAAGTTTAACTTAAGTTTATTAAAATTCCAAAACTGTATACATTGCCACAATGGCCAAGCCAAGGTCCACAACAATTATCTTAGTTTCAAATGGTCAATGACCATCTTATATTCCAAACAACATTAACCCATGGTGGTCTAATGACCCATTCAAACAAAACATGTTTACTTATATACATATATTTTTACACACACACACACACACAAATATATATATATATATATAATATTATTAATTACATATATATGTATATATAATTTATTTATTATATCATATACAAACATCTTGCTAATAGCCAAGAAATAACACAACTTACTGAAAAATGCATTACCTAAAGGAGGAATAATTAATGATCTTGATAACCACAAGAAGAACTAAAATGAGGATGTTACACCAGTCGTACAAAGAGGTGGTGGGGCTATAACTACTTTTGGTCAAGATGCAAGTGTGTGGTATGGAATTCAAAATAAACCCTCATATACATTGAAGTATGCAATCCTTGGTGTAGTAGATAGAAAATATTATCTCCTTGTAATAATATGTGTCTCTTAAATGCTTTCCCCCCTAATGAGGTTAAATAACACACACACACACCACACACACACACACACACACACACACACACACACACACACACACACACACACACACACACACACATACACACACACACACGAGATTCATTCTATTAAGTTTCATAATTAACAGGTGAAAAAGCTGACCAAGAGTGATAAAATAATACAAGAACAAAGTAACATTCGAAAGATAAGAAAAAGAGGAAAAGAGGACAAAGGAACCCAGAGGGGATAATAATGCCCAGGTACTCTTTTCCCTAATGGGCGTGGTCCTGTATAGGGTGCTCAAAAGTTCAAATAGTGAAATCATAGTTGAGTAGGATGTTGGCTGGAATTCAAAATTATAAGTTGTCAATCACAAACAACAAATAATAAAGACAAAAAGGATAAAAGCAATGTTAAAGCAAGTAAAAGGATGTTAATGAGTAATTATCTCACTTAGGAATCATGCATATAAATGAAGTATTTAGAGGCTATATGTACATAGTAAGGTGTGTGATTTAGTGGCTACACAATTCTAAGATTTAGGGAGCTTTAGTTTTCTTTTTACAAGTGTAGGAATTGAGTGCTCTAGTGCATTACCTTAGAATTTCTCGGTTGGTAAATGAGGTAATGTTTACTTGATTATATATAATTTTGTAGATTATTTATCTAAAAAAGGTTGACCAAGATGAATTATAATACCTAATAAAATATTTCAAATTGAATGCAGTTGGAAGATAGATTGGTCGAAGACCATAGAAAGAGGTCAAATACTGGATGATATGACCTTGACCAAACTGTACGACCCTGGAAAGGAAAAAAAACTTGTAAAGTGAAGTTTGGAGATGGTAGGATGATGTTTCTATATTGATTCTGTGCATTATATTCTCATAGTTTTTCGACATGTCAGTGTGCAAGAATAAATAAGCTAAACAATGGACCTTGAAAAGTATTAAGAGGGAATGGGATAAGTAGAATTTATCATAACAAGAGTGCATATTCAAATCAAGGTTTCTAAAGTGTAAATTACCAAATTTGAGTGTCTACATTCCCTCCCATTTAAGTATGAAATTGAAAACTACATGATTTAAAGGAAATTGTACTTGCGTGGTGTAAATCCACTTTTCTTGTTCTTGAATTTTTGTTTTGTAGTTGTGTTTTTGTACTTAGTGTTGTCATACTCCATGATGAAAACTGCAACATAGAGTGTATTCAATGTCTGTGATAAGTAATTGAATGTAACTCAACTAAAACATGTAACAGAAAAATATTTACATTTTTGCATATATGTTAAAGTGAAAAAATGTAAACAAGGAAAGAATAAACTATTTTCTCATGATTTGCTTTTACTTTGAAGATTTGTATTAGTTGAACTTGGCTGAAGGATTGGTGGGGGTGATCACTCCCAAATCAATGTTGAGGAGAAACTAGAGTGTTATGTGCATGAAACCCAACATGATAAATGTACAAGAGAGAGAAAAAGATATGCGTACATATGCACTCCTATGAAGGAAGAATACTATGTACCAAATTTATTCAATAACCTTGATATCTTCAGCTTTAAGTGTATTAGTTAAGAAAATTGTACCCACAAAGCTTTTAGCTACTTTATTTCTTTCCATATCCCCATGGATCACACCATTGTAGATGGATCTATACCCAATTTTGTAAATAAGGATATACAATACAAAATATAATAGGTGCCCCCAAACTCTCCCCATATATCAAAAAACCTAAGTATAAACTAAAACAAAACAAATGTTGAAACGTGTTAATAATGCTGAAATAGAATGGAGACCCATGGCCCCAAGATTCGTGAAACTGAAAGTGTTTATATGAAGATGGAATGAAAACTTTCATTCCCCCTATATTGATCTGAATTGAACAATCTAAATGTAAATATTCATAGAAAACTTGTATATATAGTTGAAAATTGTAAAATGCTAAAAAAATTGTTTCAAATTACCCACGGTCAAAATGTGTGGGGGTCAAGACTATACCATATGGTCTTGAAAAAAGTATATGGTTTTGAACCTATACTGATTTTGCCAAAACTGTGTGTATGATTGCATTTCTAGGTGTTTATACCCTTTCTATACCTACATCTACCCCCAAATTTCTATGTGTGTCCACTAAAAATATAGAATAAACATGAATAGATGCCCCCTCTTTTAAGGCATGTACAAAAACCATGCTTGAGCATGTGGATCATAAGGAATAGGGGTGTATTGGTAAAAAAAATGTCTTAAAAAATGTGTAGATTGTTAAATAGGTGGCCACCTTAGAGAACTTGTACCTACAAAAGGAAGGGTATTTGCACATGGTGGAAACCATGTCACACAACAACAAATAATACTAGCGACAACCAATGATAGTATAAACTAAAGAAACCAACAGGAACAACACATGTAGGAGAAAATAAGAACAACAATAATACATCCAATTACAAACTATGACATACAAAAGCATACAAAAATATTTTAGGCCTATAAACATGGTAAACCATGGTGTTGCAAGAAAATCAAGGCCTGTAGGCCTACAAATAAGATCAAGCAATTACAAACAAGATATGAAAGATGCCACAAACACGGGACACCAACGATGTCACAAGAAAACCAAGGTACATAGGTAATAAACAAGGGAAAAAAACAAGCAGTAACATACACACAAACATGTATACATGAAACAAGAGTGAAAAAACATTGAGTAAGCAATGTGAGTGAAATGTATGAAACAATATAGGTCAATGCTACACAAGGCACGTGTATTAGTTTTGTAAGTCTGAAAAGAAACAAGTACATAATGTATATAATTGAGTTTGAATGAGGAAGTGCAAATGAACTATAATACAACAATAACACATATAGGATGTGAAGGGATTGCCCCCAAATGATGAGAATGTAAGGAAACATGAGTGATCCTACAAGTGTGTACCAATCTATGTGTCCTGCATCCAGCTCAATATACCAAGTGAATGCATGTGTGTACAGAAATAAAGCATGTTATTTGCTAAGCCAAAGTGACAAACAACACATGTAATGTAAATTGCTAACAATTCAAGTAAAATGCACATGTCTTGATTTTGTATTTTTGTAAATATTTGAACGTTTTTTGTATTATCTTAGTGCATAACTATGTACAAAAGGGGTGGGTAGAAATAAGCTATCAATGAGAACCTCTTGAGGAGGTGAAGGACCTAGTGTGGGTTAGATGGAGGCTTATTCATCAAACGTGTCAAAGAAGGCCTAAAAGAAGTATTGGTGAATATATGAGTGTGTGTAGAATAATACCTAAGAACCATTGGAGTAACATGAGTGGAATGCCTGGTATTGATATTTAGAATTAACTTATGATGTTGAAAGAGACTGAAATTGATTCATATTAATTTTGAGTGATGTGCCAAACCTATTGTGATTAAAGAGAGAAGAGAGATCGTGACTAGGGTTAGTATGAGTAGTAGTAGTATAAAACATGTAGGAAATGTGACCCTAACCAAAGTACATAGAGGCATGCAAGGAAACATATTCTTGGAAAAGAAGAAAGGTAGATCCAAATAAGCCTCAATCATTGGAGAAGGGATTAAGTATAATTATGTGCCATGATGTATAAGTGAATTGAATAGAAGATGCATGACCACTATGGAGTATGAAGATGCACACTTGCTTATTCAATTGATTGTATGCTCCATGGAAATTTGGGTGTAGCACTTTTTTTATATAAGACATGGTATGGTGTGTAACCCAATGAGAATTCGTAATTTGTTGATAAATTTTTAATGCCTTTATTGAAATAAGATCTCCTTCATCATCATTAAAATCGAGACATTACAAATTCTCATAAGACATATCAATATGTATAGAGTCATCGTAATAGTAATCAAGATCAAATTCATTTCAATCATTAGAATGAGTAATAGTGATAAATCAATGTCATCCATGAAATTATTCTACATATTGCCCCCAGAAAGCTTACTTGATATATCACTTAAGTCATCATTGTTGATGTCATAATCCTTATCATCGATCCAGCCATCATATTTTTACAAATGGAGTTGTATGGGTAATGGAGCATGACCCTTGAGATTTCCCTCTATATTCTTTAGGCTTTTTATGTGTGTGATTGGTAATAATTCCAAGAAAAGTTACACAACATTAGGATGTAACTCTTCTATTAATATTCATGCTTCTAAGGGAGTTATGTCATTATTATCCTCTTGTTGAATAGGTGACTCTTATAGTATTGTTATCCCCAAAAACCAACACCCTCTAATTTGTCATGAATGAATGGATGATAAATCATTGTTTTTTAGTAACATGGGATTATATCTAAGTGTGGAACCTTACTGTTCAGACAACCCTCCAAAGAAGGTTAGTTCTTATACCAAATCCTAACGCTAAATTACTCCTAAGAAGGGAAATGTAACTATATAGCTCTACTCTACGATTCCAAATGCATGAAAATGGAAATCCTAAGCTAAAGGGAGGTGATAGAACCAAGAAAAATGGTGAAGACACTCTAATGAGGGAAAAGGGAGAAGGAAAATGGATAAGGGAGAGGTCAAAAATGAGTGACACAAATCTGAAACCACATTTTTACCTTTTATTCTCAACGAGACATAAACAAATGAACCTACAAAAGAGAGATACATGCACAAAATACAACAACAAGAATGGAGAGGAAAGGAAATGCAACAAAACACAAGTTAGGGTTAAGAAACACTGCAAAAAAATATTTTATTGCATTCAAATTATGTACAAACAATTACATGTGAAGGAGAAGGCACAAGAACATGTTTCCAAGCTCAAATGAAGGTCTACAACTCATAGCTACTTAGGAACAATTTTGATAGAGTTCCTTTACATTTTAGAACATCCTCCCCTTCACAAACGAGAAATTTTAAATTATATTGAATATGGGAAAGAGAGAAGAGGGAAAATAGAGGGAAACTTGTATTTCTCTATTCAACCGCCAAAAACATGCATTAAACGTCTAAAAATAGGCATGGGTACCCTTACAATATCATTCCCCTATGATAATTTTCTTGTGGGAGAAGGAATGGCTACCATATTTCATCAAATGTGGTGGTTGGGCTACCTGGAACTATTATTTTTAATATTGGGATATTATTTCCAATTTTTCACATATCTAACATCAATAAAATTAATAAATCTAGTTTTCTTGGTGTAAAGGATGTTAAGAGCTCTCCAATGGTACCAAGTTTGTGAAATTTGGAGCTATAGGGAAAAATTTATGGCCATTGGAAGTTCAAATATTTGATAAGGTCGCAGAATTCTCTACACGATGCTACAGTCCACATTAATTTGGTTCTTTCCTGGTGTGGATGAACCAACCAGTTATAGAACTTGTAGAAGGGAGGAATAGTTCCTATTGTTCTTTTGAGGCCCACTTTTCCCACATTGGTCATTGTTTTGTGTGTTGGGCAAAGATTCAAGTCCAGGGTGGAATTGTGAAACAGTTCCACCTGCCTCCTTTGTGTTTGCAACTCACATTCCACCTGCAACTTTATCTCCCCACTCTATTATTCCCATGTTCCATTATTTAGCCACTTCAGCTAATCGAAGAACTCAAAGCCTGGTGGAACTATTATGACCGTTCTGTCGAGACCCATTTTATCTACCTTATACTATCATCCTTCACTTCACTTTGACATGCAGTTGGATCGCCAATGTGGGGACCTGTTGACCCCAAGGAATTGCTCCTCCAATGCCCAAAAAACCCACATTTCCCACATTACATTGTCTTTTTAATCCTTGCATCCGGATTGGTAATGCGGGGAACTCAAGGAACATGGGAACTATTTTGTTTGTTCCTCTCAGACCCAATTTTACCGTAATACACTCCAGAAGACCCAATTTTTTATTTTTGCCTAAGTGTTGGATTGAGGGGCTAGGAAATGAGGAAATGAATGTCCCAAAACTACTTTTTCTCCATTTTTGGTCAATTTATTTCCTAATTCCAAATGAATATGTCATTTATCAAAATATCCTGAAGAGGGGGATTTTGGATAACAAGTATTGCAAAAGTTATATAATGTGATATTGCATTATGTTCACTAAACATAAGCGGGGCAACTTAAGGAACCCATTTAGGGTTACAAATGTGAGATGAATGTGTAGTAGAATCTTTTGTAGCAAACGAAATAAAATATTTGTTCTCAAGTTGTTGGATTCTATGTGATTTAATCTAAATTGAATCAACTCTAATTTTAAAGTAACTAATACAGCAAATGATATTCAAATGGTAAAACACAAAAATATACAAGCAATGAACATTCGATAATGTAAAACCCTAATTACACAAGAGAAGAATGATGACTTAGCTAATCTCGAGTGAAATGGGAAGTGACTGAAACTGTCAGAAGGATGGATCTAGCTAGAAATGATGTCATAATGGTTTTCCAGAAAGTTCTAGGGACTGAACTATTTTAGACAAAAGTGCCCACAGGAGGACAGGAGCACCCAAGCACAAGTGTTTATTTTGGGCACTAGTGACTCTGTGAATATTCATGATCTGATCTTTTTATGGATCTGAAGGTCCTCACTCCAATATTTGTCTTTGTCACTACAACTTCACTATTAGGGTTCTGATCACACCTGTAATCTAAAAAACAAAACCCTAGCTATTTGCACAAGATCACAAACACATTAGGTCTGAATAAAATATGCAATAAGTGAAGTCAGAATGATGTCAGAAGTCACCCGATGAGTGAACTTAGTACCAAGAATTGCACTACATCTCAGACTCTATGTATTTCTTTTTGCTTGTATGTGTGAAATAGTGTCCTTAAGTTTTCCCTCACGCCAATGACGCCAAGATAATGGGATATAGCTAGCTTTGATGAAAATGTGTGGTATGGAATTCAACACTTCCCTTTCTATGTAGTGTATGCAACCCAAAATTCATTCCCTTTGAATAGTAGTGGTAGTATGTAGATATGATAGCCCCTTTTAAATTGCTATCCAGAATAATAGTGAGCATGTTGTGTATATATATGAATCTCTTGCTTGAATTTTGACATTAGTGACACAAAAGGCCGACTAAGAATGCGGGATAAGGATAAGAAAATAAATAAGGTTGACCACAAATGATGTAAAAGAATAATGAGGACAGGAGCACCCAGAAGGGACACAAGCGCTTAGGGCACTAGTGTCCAGAGACCAAACAATGATTGTGACAAAACAGACAGATAGGGATCCCTGTGACCTGACCAGAAGGTGAATGCAGAACTGAGAAGTGTAGAAGAGAGTCACAATAGAAATCAATCAAAGAACATACAAAGGATAAGGGAAAGTGTCACCAATGTGTACTTTTCTCACTTAAGATTCATGCATATAACAACATACCGATGACATAGTAAAGTGATACTATGTGCATAATTTTGTGTCTACATTTTCCCCCCCATTTATGTTATTTGAATGAAATTCAAGTAGTGTAAAGGAAGTAAGAAACATACCTGTATAGGGTCTGGAGAAGCCATGTTGCAGAGTGTACGTAAAACATAGAAACTTGTAGCATGGTGAACCATGGATCAGTGTTTTGACCCATGTGGCATAGAAGGAAGATAGCAAACCGTTGTAAGGAGTAACTTGGAGAAATAGTTGTGATGATATTTGAGATTTTTTTTCCAAAGATGATGGAAGAGGTAGGGAGTGATCAATTCCTAACCTGATTGTTTTAATTGAAGGATTTGGGCATCCTTGCCACCATAGGAAGAGTGTTAGGGAGAGAGGTCTATTTTTCCCTCCTTCCATGACACTTCCCTAAAAGGTCCAACCACTGCAGATTGATAAGGACAAATTGTTACGTGTTTTGTTCTGATTGAAGCTTGTTTATCCCTAATGAAGAACCCACATAGGAGTGGTATAGGAAAGGAAATGAAGTCTCATTACCCCCACTCCTACAGTAATGGGTGTTCCTAATTTGAATAGTATTGGATGGCTCCTAAGTTAGGTCATCTAGAAGTGATGGTGACATAATGTGGCTCCCAAGTTAGGTCATCTGGAAGTGATAGTAACTATTGATTATTGTATTGATTGATTGATTTGAGTTATAAGAGTTGATTGAATAAGATGTATTTGGCAGATATTACTCAAAAAGAGATTTTGTTTTTCCCCCATATTAGGTCATTTGGGGGGGAATGGATTTGAAATAGCAAAAATTATTGTTGTATAGAATAAATGTAACCATGTTTGAATGAGATCAGAGAAAATGTGATAGTAACGTATTAGGAGTGTTGATTGATTGTGTTGTATCCTAAGAGGGATTATAAGATGATCCCAATTGTATGCTCCCCTTTTGATGAAAGGGCGAGGTGTGGAGAAATAAGAACTGAGCTAAAAGCAAGGATGTGAAGGGTCGTAATAGTAACTGAGAGATAGTATAGGAGAGGTAGTAGTATTGACAAATTATGCATGTAGTATTGACTAGTACATGTGTTAGAATTTGAAAATGGAATGGTTAGAATTGTATAGTACGGTGTTAGACAAGACTATGATCTGAATGTCGTACAAATAGGGAGAGAAACTAGAGTAACGAGGCTCAAGATATGAGTTGAATCCATGTGTTTGTATTAGTTTAAGAATGGTAGCGAATAACGATTATACAATAGAGAAAAATTGAATTACTATATATAATAATATGAAATAGGTGAATAGTAACTTCATTTGAACCGAGAGTGATTGTAATTTTGAGCTCTGATCTGTGAGGATGCCATGTGTCAAGGAGGCTATTCAGAATGAGATTCAAGAGGGTGATAGAAGTCATGGCTATGCAGATGAAGAGGAGCTAGTATGTATGACCAAATTTGGAAATTTTTGTCAAATATGCTTGTTATTATTAGTTTTATAAAATTTTGAAAAAAATTTTTTTTAGAATTGGGTGAACCTAAGACAGAAGTGGATAGGCTATTTTTTTCCTTCGGGACACTAGCGCCCAGTTTTTATCATTAGTGACTTGTTATGGGGCGCTAGTGTCTCAGCTCCTGGGTGCTAGTGTCTAGGAGCTGAGTTTTGTTATTTTGTGAATTTAATGGAGTTGATTTTGATGTTGTTAGTGATTGATTTTGAATTATGAATTTGTGTTAATATGTGTTTTGTTGTTCTTTTTGTGTTGTGTAAAGAGATATACACTCGAGGGAGTTCCGTGTGGGCACGTCATTTGAGCACATTGCTTGGTTTGGGGTTGATTGATGATGAGTGGGATATTTGGACCATGTTAGCTTATGACACATCACTAGATTGGGGAGATACCCCATAATATGTCATTGTTGACAACTTTATGTGAGATATGGTATGCACAGATACTTGTACATTTTGGTTACCTGATAAGAGAGATGATGGTGACATTGGAGGATGTATATAGGATATTGTGGTTATCCTATCATCGATAGAGAGGGTATAGGTTATGGCCGTATTGGATTCCCATGGTCAGATGAGGGTAGCACAACTGGTATTTTATAGGGTCTTGAGTGTAGGCTGAGACATATATCAATCTTAGATGTGATTGTGAGGTTTGGGGTTCCGTAGTGACAAAATTCATTGTAGTATTTCTAGCTTCATCAGTGACCATAGAGGGTGGTGGAGTTGGGATTCTGTATATGATGCATGATATTTGTCAAAGTATAGAGGAGCATGGTACTAGATATGCATGGGCACGATGTGTGTTGGCCCATTTATACAGAGATTTGTATCATTTCACATAGGAGGATCATGGTGGTGGAGTAGGAGCTACCACTCTATTACATGTATGGGCATATGAGCATATAGCTATAGTGAGGCCACTTAGTGGGTCACGCGAGATAAGTGGGCTCTGCCAGAGATATTTGGAGCTAGATGGGTGGGGACCCAGAGTAGGAGGATGGACACGACCACATATAGGTCGATGTTAGATCAGATGGCCCTGAGGCCATTATATGGAGGCCATGTATAGAGATTACAGAGGATGGGTGGAGGACGGTGTTGAGTTGTAGTGCATTCAGACACACCATGTGGTTAGAGGATCAGTTTCCAAGAGTATCAGAGTTATTCTAGGGTGAGCATAGGAATCTTGACAGTTCAGGATGGTGCAGGATGTGCCCCAAGAGCCATATATATGGTGTTAATCTACTAGGGTTACAAGATGGACGACCAGGATGGAGACCAGGGCCCATGTAAGGAGCATAACTAGTGCTCCCAGGTCTAGATGAGGTAGATCCGTCCATATGGCCATTACAAGTGGATGACATGAGGTGTATGGAGGCATATAGGTAGCGGTGGCTGACACACCGATGGATTTTTTTGTTTCCAATGGTGAAGGATGGAGCAGGTGGAGTAACAAGTGGAGTCGCAAGTGGAGGAGTCATATATCATACACCCACTCCTGAGGTAGACAATGTAGCAGTTGTACAAGAAGAGCATAAGTACCATACATTGTGATTTGTGTATTTGTTAATTAGGTTGACGGTTATGATGATGTGTGGCTTCTAATATGAGGTGTGTGTCATGTGTTTGTAGGTGATACTTATTAGACGTTGATCATGGATACCTCCATATGCATGTTGGTGTGAAACATGCCCTTAGATGTGCTCGTGGGTAGAGGTATGCTAGAGTGAGTTGATGTGATCACGGGCAAGCATGCCCATTTATTTGAGTCAGTTATGATATCAGCTGCCACATGTATAGTGTTTTTGAGTTAGAAAGATGCGGCTCGTGTAGATATGGAACGAGTGAGATATACTATGGGAGGGGAAGGCCTAGCTTAGGATGTGTTTGCATAATATGTGGAGTTGTTGGGCTAAGAATGTTGTGTTGTGGAGCCAACTAGAGAGGCACAGGGTCCAAGATTGACGACGTAGAATTAGCGGTGAAGGTTCTAGTTCTAGAGCTCCCATAGAGGTAGATAGTGATAGTGAGGCACGAGGGCTTTCCCCCCATCGATTGTATGTTATAACTTTAAGTTTGGGTTATGTGTGTGTGTGTGTGTGTGTGTGTGTGTGTGTGTGTGTGTGTAATTTGATGTCATATCAGTTATTGATGTTCATTATATATTATGCGATTTTTTATTTGTACTTTCTAGTGATTGTATAGTTTTTTGGATTCTATATGCATTATTGGTATAGTTGACTTGATAGATAATGTTGATTGTTGAAAGTCGTAATGATACGTAAAGAAGTGTTAGGTGAGGAATTGAATATGAATGGAATTTTAATAACAATGAATAGTATAACATATGTATGTGTGTGTGTGTGTGTGTGTCTGTGTGTTTGTGTGTAATGCAATGTGGCAGATAAATATAGAAATGGTAATGTGATTAGATAATGTAGGAGAATAAAATAATGGTGCTATGATAATTGTATAATAATGAAATGTGGAATGTCATAGATAATTAAGTGTGATGAGGATGAAGGGGAGGAAGAAAAATTGCCCCCTAGTGTGAGAGTGAGGTTCATTTAAGGAACAATTTCCTCAATAGTCATGTATGAACCTTGAGAACATGAGTGCGTCATCGGGTAACGAGAAAAATATGGGGATCATCTACCATAGGTGAAGAGGCATGCAATGCTCATTAGGAACATGTGGAAAAATAACAACATGTGTATAGGTTCCAAATTGGATATCAAAAGAAATGGTGCCAACTGTAGACACCTAATATTGGTATCTCTACCCATGTTTGCCCGTGTGCACATATTCTACTAGGGTCCTATCTAGGTCCCTCCTTTAATTACATCTGTCCCCTTTAATATTTAAATGAAATGCCCTTATTATCATATCACCTTTAAATCGCACCCAATTCCCATTAATTAATTAATCTTAATTAATTAATTAATCAATCAATATCCATCCATATGACCTAACCAATTTTCCACTTGGGATCCTTTTATTCTAAATTTACATCTCCATGTTTTTCTATGTTTTTTTCTAACCTATCTATATCCCCAACTCGTCCATATCGCATCCCTCCCCACGTGTTTGCTTTAAAGCAGCTTTTCCAACCCTTAAATACACCAAATCCTGATCAAATCACAAAAACAACCCCTTTGGGGAAACTTTCCCTGTAATCGGCAGTGACCCAGCCTAGTCACTATCAACCCTATTAAACTAGGTTAATTCCTTTCCCAAAACAAAGCACAGTGGGAATATAGTGAGAACTCAACAAGAACATAACAAGAACGCATCAAGAACACAATGAGAATGTAGCAAAAGCACAAGCGTGACAAATGACACTTCTTTCGGATTCTCTTACATTTTGTAATTCCTTCTTCAAACTACATCATCTCAGCAACCCTCTTACAGCCCTTGGAAGCTTTTCTTGATCATCAATATATCATCGAGAGGTTTACATTACTTTTTATGCTATCTATATCTTTTTCATTTCTATCTTGTTCAATCTAACACATCACAGGACCGGATCATCTTCATCAATGCTCAGTACTCCATTATCAAGTTGTTCTTCCAGTTTCTATACTTGCAGGTTACATTTTTAGTCCTTCTACCTTCGACCTTGCCTTAATCTACTACAGTCACCATCTCAATTCTCCATCAACTTGGCCCTCTGTCACTGTGTTTTACATCTCTAGAGCAATCTCTAGCCTCTGCATGCGTTTTGTCTTTGTCTCAGCTTGTTAAGTCACCATCCAGTCCTTCTGTTACATTAAAATCAATATTTCTAAACCCTAGTCGTTGTCACTTCACCGTGGTCACTGTCAACCAGGGTATTGTTAGCCATCTACCCTTTTTAGCCTCTAAATTTTGTCACTTCTCTAGTTTCTCCTCCCTCAGATCACTTCTTTAGGTTGACTCCATCATACACAAGCCTCTACTACATTCAGATTGCTCAAACCCTTGCACCTCTGTATATTCAACTTACGTTCTAAATCTAGCCTCCTAGGTCACCCTCAACCTGTCTCTACATAGTTTGGGTCGTTGTTGACCCAGACTAGGTAACATTTGATTTACAATTATTTCAATTAAATCATTATCTAGATCAGATCTCAATTACTATCAGATTCTATATTTCTTCATTTTATGCATGCTATCAGATTATCTATCATTTATATTACTTTTTCTTTTAAACAGGGGGTTGACATCC
Source organism: Taxus chinensis (assembly GCA_019776745.2). Classification (NCBI taxonomy): domain Eukaryota; kingdom Viridiplantae; phylum Streptophyta; class Pinopsida; order Cupressales; family Taxaceae; genus Taxus; species Taxus chinensis. The sequence continues at coordinate 567,385,508 of CM034154.1, forward strand.
ACCAAGGAAGTTTATGCTTCTTGGATCCACTTTGTTGGGAAACCCCCACATATCCAATCTAACCAATTTTCTTTGGTGTCTTTGAGTTGCAGGTTTATCAAAAAGGATCCATCATCACTTTGCACATGTTAATCCACATCACATCGCATCTAAGGTACCTTAAAGCCTCTATTTTATGATTTATCTATTTTTATTTAGTACTAGATCATTTAATTGAAAAGGAACAAAAAATTAGATCAACATTCTTGACATGCCTGGTAGGGCCACCCTTTCAGTGATCCCTTGCATTTATTTCTATCTTTTGTGTTTCTTCTATCTTCTACTAACATTGTAGCTCAAGGCCCGACTTCTTACATGCTCGTGTTGGTTTGGATGATGGATTTCTCTCTACTAAATTTCAGATAAAAAGGAAGAGTTTTTTCCAGGTATTCCTCTTTTTGCACTATTTGCTCCTTTTTGCATTGTATTTCCCTTTCTTGTGTGTGTCCTCATCGAAAGATCACATGTGGATTTGGTTTAAAAGGAACCTTTCTCCTCTGCATCCTACTTTCTCACATAGTTTAAGTAGGAGTTTCACTTACTGCATATCACATCTTATCCTAAAAATCACAAATCAAATCACACATCAAAACACTTCCTTTCCTAGTAGACTGATTGGGATTTGATCACCAAACAAGAAGTCACCTCAAACATTCCCCAGCCATAACTACTTGAAACCAGCCTTAGGTTGTCATTCCTTAGGTACCTTTGTTATCCACTTTTTTTATTTTCACATATCCTAATTAATCATGATGATAAGAAACTTGTTTCTTTATTTATTTGTTAAGAAATTACATAAACAAGTGTTCATCTATTTCATGCATATTGTCATTATTTCTCAAGTCAAAATAACACAACAATCCACTCCATCTAGTGAAATTCCTTACTCTAATGATCTCTCCCAAAAATATTCTATATTTGAGACCACACCTTTGGTTACCCAACCCCTTGTCTCCATGGTATCACTTCTTGGGGACCATGTCATCCAAAATCATCCTTATCTTGAAACCAATCCTCGTATCTCTCATCAATCAAACCTTTCTAGACCAACTACGCCACCATCTCTGGCTCCTTTAGAAACTCTTTTTCCTCCCTCTAGCCCCATATATGAATTCTTATTCTGTAAATATCCCACAACCTTTCAATCCTATCAATCTACTCAATTGTTATATCCCATTCCACCCACATCACTTTATATCAAATCTATCTCAATTTCATCTACTACTGTCACTAGTATGCATATCTAACCACCTCAAACTCTTAACACTCATATCTCCACTCATCATTTACCACAACAACTTGCTCAATCTCAACAATCATATCATGTCCCTATTTCTCAACATCAATCATTGTAGCCACTTATCCAATCTTAACCCATGACATATAGTAATCCTTATCAAATAATTCCTAAAACATTCGCACATCCACAAACTTATCAACCGCCTTATCAAGATACTTTTCATGCCACACAACCAAAATCCCAGCCTATCATCACATCAAATGATCCTATTCATGCCTTAATGAATAGGTTGGTTAGTCTAGAGGCCGCTACCTTGGGATCTAAGGCTACATTATCTTACGAAGAAATATGTAATGAACCCATTCACCCATTTGTTCCAATCAAAACTTACCCTCCTCATTAGGAGCTTCCTAATTTTACCAAGTTCAACAGCAAGGAAGATCCACAATAGCATCTCCATGCATTTAAACATGCATATTACCTTATCATACATGATCAGGAACTTATACTTTGCACCTTCCCTATATCTTTGGTCAGTCCAACATTGGATTGGTACAGCAAGATTCCTCAAAATTCCTTATTCTCCTTTACCCAACTCGCACAATTATTCCTAGAGAATTTTTTGATTAATATCACACGCAAAATCACTATCAATGACTTTTACGCCATTATACAGCTCGACAATGAGTCTATCACAGAATTTTTCACACGATGTCGTGGTATTGTCAATTAACTATCATTTACTCTGCCACAGAATGAACTCATCAAACTCTTCTCATGTTCTTGTGTAAAGCATATTTCTTCTACATTGCAAATCCAATCTTTCCAAACATTCGAAGAAGCCTTCACCATGGCTTTCAATCTTGAAACTCACCCCCTTGAGCAAGGACAACTCAATATTTGATCAAAAAATCCCAAGACTGAGTTCATCAAGCCCACTACACATAATGACAAGTCTAAAATTACCTCCAATACCATCATCATTCAATCTCCATCCAAATTTTTCTCTCACATGGAGTCTTTGCAAAGAGACTTTAGACCATCTCCTAACTACACCCCCTTGGGGGAATCATATAGCTCCGTATTTGACAAGTTGATGGTAGTACACTCCATCCAAATTCCTCCCATATGACCCGTGGATGACTCGTGACCCAAGTACACTTGGTATCACAAAATCCGCTATTGTAAATATCATCAAGTCAAAGGTCACAACATTTAGAAGTGTCATTCCTTCAAAGATCACATCCAACAACTTATAAATTAAGGGGATATCTAAATAGATAGCTCCACCGCTTCACCTAGTCAACCCCTAGATAGAATTAAGCAACCTTTTCTTAATCAACCACCAACAAATCAAGCTACCCCTTCTACATCTCAACTACCAAATTCTTACACCATTAACATCGTCAATCAAGATCTTATCTCCTCAATGACTCTACATGTTCCTACCTTAGGCATTATTCCCACCCCTTATTCATCACCTATCATATTCATGATTATCACACCTATGTCAACTTATATTACCTATCATATACCTACACCTACTCCTACCCTTACCACATCCACATCAACTTTGACTATATCCCCTACTTCATCCACTTTGAGCATGCCCCAATCTATCACATCATATTCATCCTTACCACATATGTCTACAGCCATCTCAACCATACCTGTTATCACTAAATCCCAATCTCCCACATCTACGTCAAACACACCTATTACTACATCTACCTCACTCATTTCCACATCAATCCCAACTACACTCATTTCTACCTCATACACCTCTACAATCCCACTTTCAACTATCCCAAAACCTATCTTGACACATGTAACTACATCTTTACATATGACTACATCATCCATTCCATCCTAATATTTTACACCCACTCCTCCTCTAACATCCATTCCTATATCTACATCTATATTTGATATCACACCAATCACATCCTCTCAATTTGCAAGCATATCAATGATATCCATTACAACATTTATGAAACAAGCACCTCCATCATAAACGAACATGAATGGGATTCATTCTCCTTCATCAAAATCAATTGTTTCTACATCAACCAGTTCAAAACTTACACCAAAACCTTCAGATCCACCAGTTGAGATTATAGTCATTCTCACAAAGGGTAAATCTTCTCAATCAAAATATAAGACTCTTGGTAAGCATCTCCAAAATTATCCCATGCACCCTCGTAAGAAATTAGACCTTACCTCTCCTCAGCGATCCAACATTACAAAACCCATCCCATACATATCTTCATCCATTTCAAGGCCGCCCCCTTCATCTAAGACACATCCCTACATTCAATCCAAATCCAAACAATTTAATCCCCCTCTTAAAATTGGTTTGTCTTCCAATATGCTTAATCCACCCATCCAATCTACATCCACCTCTTCCCCTAAATCCAAGTCAAGATATTCTATTAAAAACCACAAGATATATCTTCCTTCCAATACTTTAATCGGGTCCTATGTAGATACCCTTTGATATTTAATTCAAATATTTGTCCTCATGTTTCCTCCCATTAGACATTTTAATCCTCAAAGTAAGAACACATCATGGTTCAATCCCAATTGCATTTGTGCCTATCACCATACCCTAGGTCATGATGTTGAGCATTGTAAGGCCTTTTAGACTCTTGTCCATGATCTTGTCGAGAAAGATGAATTTCTCATCCAGAAAATCCATCCTTCTCCATCCACCGTAACCAATTCAGCTCCAATTTTTACTTTTTCATCCATCAAATCCCCTCCTTCATCTGGACCATCCCTTAGCATCTCTCCTACACATAGCATTCCTCCTAAAGAGAGTCCTCCCTTATTCATTTTTTTTCCTTTTCAATAATCCATATGATCCTCAACCATATATCCAATCTAAATCCAAAGGAATGATCGATGATCCCATTTAAACTCCTTCGACACCCACTAACTAATTCATGTCTAATTTGTCCAAAGTGATATAATCTCTTTTACTAAGGGGAATTGGGGCATCCTCACCTTGTTTTTAACCCCCTTACGTCTAAGCATCCCATACACATCAATCCAAACAACCCCCCTTGATGTCGGGGGACTTCACTTTTGACATTGTTTTAATCTCATCTAATCTTACCCAACCCATCTATTTATCATCTTAGCCCACCTTTGTGGCCATGTCTATGCCTCTCTTGGGGAACCATACCTTTTTTCCTAAATCTCACCTTTATGGCCATATTTATACCTCCGTTGGGGCACCTTCACTTTCAATTCCATCCTTGTGGTCATATTTATGCCTCTTTTAGGGCACAATCTTCATCAAAGGCCACCTTTTTGGCAGCCGTACTTGTGCCTCTCTTGGGGCACAATATTTTTCTTCCCAAATTCCACCATTTTGGCCATATTTTTCCTTCTCTTGGACCATTCATACGTATCCTAAATCCATCATTGTCGTAATTTTTTCCCTCTCTTAGGGGACCACTTATTTTTCATCAAAATCCCACACTCGTGGCCATCGACATTACCCCAGCTCTTCTCTGATGACCCTATTGATAAGCAGGGGTAGGTGGTGGGTGTGAGTTTGTTGATCGTTAGTCGACCTCGACTGTGTCACAGAGAATGATTAGTGCCCTTCCTCCCCGTCTGGCCTCCCCTTGTCCGTGTCTTTGCTGATGTTGCTAGTGGAGGGCCTCTGCAGTGCCTTTTCGATTACCTTGTTAAGGAAAATCTCGTTCTTGAATTCTATAGGTGGTTTTAATGATGTCTTGATGTTGTTAGGGCGTGTACAGCTAGAAGGAACATCTACATAATAATTATTATATTGAAGTGTCGATTTGTGATTATTATTATTTTACTCATTGTTGATGGGTGATCATTATTAGTATGGTTAATAAATTGGTGTGCAGTAAATAATAATAATAATAACGACATTATTATTATTATTTTGTATGTCAATAACGATTTTGTTTTATTATTATTCTATCGTCGAATGTTATCAACATTAATATTATTTATCCTTATGTTATTTATTTTATCTTTCCGATCGATCGATCCTCGAGTCGCATAAAAGGAGAGCTTGTTTGTTGGTTGGTTCCATTATTGCAGAAGTGGTATTCATGTTTTATTTTTTTAGTTAAAAATGAAAAAATAAAAAAATAAAATAAAAGAATTAAAATTTAAAAGCCTGTGAATTTGGGGTGGTTTAGGGCAAAAGGGGGCTCGGGCTCCATTTGTCATTTTTCTTTTTTTATTTTTTGTTTCATCTTTTTGGTTTTGTATGTGGGGAGAAGCCGCTGCCATGGAGGGAGGGAGGAAGCTCTAGACCTATTCTGCGCACCCATAGAGATGTTGAAGAATGTGTGAGGGGAGCCTTTGAACCTGTGTGGGCATCTAGCAGTTGCATAAAATGTAGTGAGGAAGCCTTATCCTGGTGATATTATCCATGTTTTTGTCCATGGTGGTGATGGTTTCTGGCAAGGGCATCTCATAGGAATTTGACATTGTTACATTTTTTACCAAATGAAAGAATGGAGACAGCTTCTCATGGAGCCTCGGGATTACGGTAGTGTACAGAAGACGTGGATTTCATCGTGCAAAGTGCAGTCTTGTTGTTTCAGCGTAGGAGAGCAAATGAGGGCTCTAACCCAATCAGTTTACATTTTCCAACGTACTTCCAGCCTGTGCCAAAATGGAAGCTTTGGAGCAGGGTATGATATCCATCAAAGCATAATGGAGAGAGAATTTTTGTCAGATGTTGTAGTTGCAACTGCCCTGGTAGACATGTATGTAAAATGTAGAAGAATAGACAAAGCACGTGTATTATTTGACAGAATACCCCAAAAAAATGTGTTCTCCTGGACTGTAATGATAGCAGGATATGCACAAAATGGATTTTTTGAGAAGGATGCATGAACTGTTTGATAGAATGCCTCAAAGAAATGTTGTCTCATGGAATTCCATGACTTTGGCAAGATATGCACATAATGGATCTGTTCAAAAGGCTTTAGAAACTTTCAAGCAACTACACTTGCAGGTGTAGAGCCTCCTATCTGTTGCCAATAATTCTCTCAGGTGTGTGCAAGAATGGAGCCTTGTGACATCCTAGAAAATTGTCAGAACATAATGGGTTTCAACGTATTCTGTTGGAGAACTTCAAGTGATTGAGAAGTTGACGTGTGATGTTGTGGAGGTTAGATCGAGGCTCGTGAACTGGTTGACGAAGTGCCCAAGCAAGATGTTGAACCGAAGCCTGTGGGTTTGACCGACTCCATTCCTCCTAGGCATGGTTCATCTCCCCTTACCTCTCATAATTCTCGTGCTTTAGTTCTCTTTTGCAACTTAATAGAATTTTAAAATATTAGGATTTTAATACAGTTAAATGTTTATATCAACTCGTTGCAAAAACAATGAAATGTCATGTGTCGTAACTCACGAAGTCAAAATAACTCGTTTGCATTAAACCATGAACTTCCACCCTCATTCTGAGGTGATTTAGAAAAACTTCTACCCAACTAGATCGCTACAATATTGTTTTATCGACAAGATGAAATTGACTTCCCAGTAATAAAGTTGATCATCTCCCTGTTTAAATAGTTAATTTTTACATTTTTCAGAGACTCATTAAGTACCCTTCGTAACTCTGAAAATGAGATGTTAAGCTTCATTCGTGTACCTTGTTATGTGAGGAGTCACCTTGACCTTTGGATTGACCCCAAACGAACATATGTGATCTTTTTGACGCTCTTATAGGAGCCCTGTTACACTGGTTTACAGCAGTAGAAAGTTGTCAAATCTAGAAAGTTGGCTTTCGTTTTGAACCGCCATTTGAAACCTGGATAGAGAAATTATTTCCCGTCTTCACAAACCTCTAGTGTTTTTACTAGACAATTGCATGGAACTTTCAGTTTAGGGAAAAACACTTTTCTGGATAGTTTGAAAATGGCATTTTGTAGGCCTCTGGTCACAGTTTGACAAGGTCAAACTGGACCAATTAGGACCGGTGGCTTCAGAAAACTTGTCGCCGTTTGAAGATTGTTTTCTAGTTCTGAGTTTTCGTCGACTCTGTTGAATTCTCCTTATATAAGGGAAATTTGTAGGAAGTTTCTTGTTGCACGTTCATCCATCAAACGTCAATTTTGGACGTGGTTTTCTGAGCCCTCGAGCTAACTTTTGTTCATTTACAACTGGGTCAACTACGACCAGTGGCCCCAGAAAACTAGCCGCCAAACGTAAACCGTTCACTTTTTCCAAATTCCGTCAGTTGCTATGAACTCTTGGTATATAGGGGACACGTAGAAATTTAATCGTGGTGTGTGTTCTCATCGGAAGACAACTTTTGGAAGTGGTTTCTTAGCCTCCGAGCCCGTTTTGAACGTTTTTGTAGCTAGTAAGAAAATGTAAAAATAGAAGTTGTGGGACCCTCGTCGGGTTGCCAAACCACCTGGAAACTTTTGACACATGTAAATAACTGTTTAAAACTCTATAGTGTAACTTTTTTGTGTGAAATAGAACTTTTGACAAAATGGTGTTTTCTCTCTCTTCCCTTCTCTTTCTCTCTCCTGGGTTACAAAATGAAGTAAAATGAAATGTAATGAATACATGTCTCTAAACCTTTTATTTCGATTGCAAATTGTAATTATTATCATATGTAAATGGGAAACTGAAAAATGATAATTATGTTAGATTAGGGTGGATGCCATGCCAGCGAATTATCACTGATATCATGCTCACGTGGTTTTGCAGGATGAAAGAATGATGATGAAAAGGTGATGTGTAATTCATTTATTATCATTGTAATTTATATAGTTCATTGTTAAATGAATAAATGTATAATTTAGTCTCATGTTACAGAAGGTTATATTTGATAATTTTTTGATATGTATGAGATGCTAGTTTCAAGGACATCTAGGAAATGTGCATTTAATCATAGGTTCAATTTGATTCATAGTACACCTGGTAAAAAGGTTTGATATTTATATAAGGTAAATGAATTTGAAGTAATATCTTGTAGTGCATATTTAGTGTTCAATAAATGATTAATGAGTCATCTTGTGCATTCATACTTTGTAAATGTAATAAAGAGATTTAATCGAAACACTCTACCCTTGTTCAATATCGGAGCATAACTTGTTTTCATGTGTGATACTCCTTACCGTAGAAGACATTGAAAACCGTAGATGAACTTAAACTCTACACTCGATGGAACCTCCTAGTTTGAGTAAACAAGAGCCCAAGAATGGGCTTATCATCTTAGTCAGTATGTTTAGTGACATTGTCATAAACCTGTCTGATAGGAGTGACACAGTCAAACTTTTCTTGGAGTATGTAGAGCTAACTCCTCCTTCGTAGCCTAGTGGACTACCTTGTCATCCGAAGATAGATTTAAAATTAAAGTTCTTCATCGAATGAAATCCCTGTTGGATCCAGATGACATAGATGGAGGTTGTGACTTAGTTGTTCTAGGTCTTAAACTCTTGTTAATGAACCCCTTAGCTCCGCTCAGCTAAATGTGTTACCTTGGTTTCTCTCAACATAACACCTTGGTCCTTTCTGAAGGTGGTTTAGCATAAATTTGTCCTCTCGCTTAAAACTCATATATAGTTGAGGGGTAGACCCTTAGGTGAAGTTGGAATTAATCTAAACCTCAGTTGATTTGGATGTTAACTTAGGGTTCGTGTGTAGCTTCAAGTCTTCTAATCATTTATGTCTTCAAGAGGTTAGACAAACATTTCGTAACTCCTTTTACAAGACAATGCTAATAATAAGACCATAATGTGACGTAGAAAATAAAGCATATAAGAGTAAAAATGAGATTTGAGGTTCGGAATAATGCCACTCTTGAAGACCTTATAACTCAATTAAATATATTCTTTTGTTTCAAAGAATATGAATTGCCTTGGTGTGATCAACCTTCGAGAAAACAAAATACATATATAAATCAAAATGGAATTCCACAAGTCATTGAATTAGAATAACTATGGTAGGGAAATAACTAACCCGTGATCGAGGAATGTTTTTGGTAAAAAGCTATCTTGTATCTAAATCTCTGTTAAATCCTAATATCGCTATATGGACACCAAGTCACATTCACTTGAGTTGTAAGAGTAAAAAGGTAGACATTGAATATATGTTCGAGAAGAATATTCTTAACATAAGAACAAGATAATTAAGTATTTTATATGCATTTGAATTATGCCAAATAAGTATGCAAGTTATGGAAAATTTTGTAAAGAATAAGAAGCCAACTTAAAAGGGTCGAATGGTAATTTAACCGTGGAATGAACTTAAGAATCTGTAGGTGGACAAATGAGAAATTTATCCTTGCACAATAATGTTCTTGGAATGTTAATCGTAACTAAAATACAATTAAAGAAATGATGTGTTGTGGGTTCGCCATTCCTGAAGTCATTTTTCTTGTGGTTGGGTCATTACTAGTAACCATTCATTGGGAAAAGTGTGGCATCGACATGCCTATGTTGTTTTCATGTGTCTATGTGAGTCGATGACTTATGTGATTGTCGTATGCGAGTCGAGTTTCTATACTTGGAGCCCTTGTTGTGTTGTGTGTAGTGAGCAATGTAAGTCAAAAAAAATTATCCTGGTATTTTACTGTTGTAATTGTGTGTGTAAAATGTGGGCACTACATATGGTATCAGAGTGGAGGTTCATGCTCTCGAACCTCTGGGATGGATTGGAGTTGTGATGATTCTGCATGATGGTGGTGGATATTGGAAGAGTAATGTGATATATGTTGTAATGTGAACAATGTTGTAATTGTGACCTTATGGAAGCACATGTGGTGCATGTCACTTAGTGCGTATTTGTTATCATATTGATGTGCTTTGTGATGAGAGTATTCACTCTCTATTTGTGGATTCAATGAGGAATCTGTGTGTGATGTACCACCTTGTTGTTTGTGAATGGAATGTTATTGTGGATTGCAGAGGGTTAAAACATTTTGGCTTTATGTGATATGAAGGTGTATTGATGTATTGCATGACAAAATTGATGTAAAGTGAATGGAATTTTATCGTGATGTCATCACCGTATTGTGATTAGTTGTGTGCATCATCATGTTGTATTGCAATTGACTATATGTTGTAAGGTTAGACATTGTGTTCCTCATATGTATAATTCATGTAATATGTGATGGTTCATGTCGTGATTTAGGGGCATATGGTGAGTATGATCCCTAGTGTACAGTGATTGCACTTTGGGTGCAGGATGTGGTAATGTGATGTATCGTAACCCATGAAAGTATGATTGTGTTATACCCTATATATAAATACCATGCGTAAGACGTTATGGTTAATGTGTGTGAATCACCATTGTGTTAGTGATGTAGTTATGTGTATGTTGTGAACCTTACACTAGATGACCCTAAGGGGATAAACTGTCAAGAGTGTATGTGTGGAGAGAGGAGGCATGGACCAGGTTTTCATAATCTTGAGCTGAGTACGAGTGAGGAAGTGGAGTCTTATATAGACTGAAAACCCACTTCTATCTGTTTAGTATACTTCGAGCTTTCTCAGTATATTGTGGGTGTGCACCACCTTAGGCTCAACTTATGCAACTAGAGTTCCCTGCTCTTTCTTATTGGATTGTTCATTGGATAATCCTATGTAATTTTGACTATGTTGATCCTTGTGGGAGTATGGAGGAATGATTCAGGTAGAGATGATGACAGTTACATTATTTGATATACTCATTTCTGGTTACATGTATATTTTTATGAGCTGAGGCTCGATGTCTGAGTGCCAGCAACTCGATGAGTACCCCTTTGGTGGTGGTATGAGGCCACATAGTGATTGTAATGTGCTATTTCTCAATACGTATTTTTATTCGTAAATTAATCATTATCTCTTTTAGCTAGAACCAACCATTTTCTTGATTGACATGTTCTTATATTTTGGGCATTTATTTGATTGTTGCATTAACATTTGGATTTTGCACTAACCATGGCTAATTAGCCATTTGTTTTTCTTAGTTTTAAAACTTTCTTTTCATATTTAAAAGTTTTGTAGCCTAGCCCAAGGCTTTTGATTTTGCCACTTGGCATTTGAATGGATTGTTATGTTGGTTCTAATGTCGTAATGTGTTGGAATAGGGTCATGGGATTAACCATGGAGTGGTTGAACCTATGGGCCCACTTCATTGTATGGGGGTATGCCCCAAGGAGTTACAGATAACTAGCGGGTTGTTGAACCACGAGTTATTATGTCACTTGGGTTGGGGGTGACGGGGCTCTATGTGCCCAGGGCCATAGGGTGACCCGGCCTCATTAAAAGGAGAAAGGAGATGGGCCTCTATGGTTGAGTGACCTGATATTCTTTATGGCACTCTATGGTTGAGTGACCTGATATTCTTGATGGGGCTCTATGGTTGAGTGACCCGACTTGGTTTTGACACTATGATTCTTTCTCTTGGGAGGTATATGGAGATTATTTGGTGATGGTTTGGGAGGTATATGGAGTTTATTTTATGATACTTCAGGAGATATATGGGGTTGTTTCTTGATGTTTTGAGATGTGTGGAGTTGGTATAATGAGTTATGTGTACTCTTGTGAGTCTCATTAGACATTGTTATGTTTGAGGATTGACATTTCCTTGGTTGGTATGGACTATTGGATATTGTCTTGGCACTATGTTGGTACAGTCATGGATTTTTTGGGTCATGTGATACTCATTGTATATGTATCAACGTGATGATTATGTTTGTCAGTCACATGTGTGTACTAGATCTATGTCTAGGACATAATTGTTGGAAATTATTTGCTATGTGGACTACTTGTTGTCATTCCATGGAGGAATTAAAAGACCTTGTGATGTGATACAGTCATGAAAGTAGGTAGCAAGATGTCTCGTGGGTTGTTTGTGTTGTGTTAAGTTTTGTGTGACATCTTGATGTTAGTTATTGTTGGGCACCCATGAACTTAAGACAACTGAAAAATTCTAAACAATGAATATTATAATCTTGAGATAAGAAATACTGTAAAAGAAAATGCTAACTAAGTAATAAGGTAAAATGGAACTACCAATCTTCACAGAACCTTGAAAGTTAAAATTTCTACCTGATGTTCCTAGGGCCACCCCGTGGCCATGATTTTGTGTCTGAAATCTTAACCTTAGAGCGTACCTTCACCCATATTTTTCCTTGTTGCTTACCATTTCTCTTTCTTCTTTGTATGTCGCATCGAGGACGATGCTTTCTTAAGGGGAGGAGAATGTAATGCCCCGTTTGACATTACGAAAAGCTTTTATGACGACCCTGTTAATAAGCAGGGGTAGGTTGGGTGTGAGTTTTTAAATCGTTAGTCGACCTTTAACCTTGTCACAAAGAATGATTTAGCACCCTTCCTCCTGATCTGGCCTCCCCTTGTTGTGTCTTTGCCAATGTTGCTAGTGGAGGGCCTCCGCAGTGCCTTTTTATTACCTTGTTAAGGAAAATTCATCGTTCTCAAATTCTATAGGTGGTTTTAATGATGTCTCTTGATGTTTTAGGGTGTGTTTAGAAGGAACATCTACATAATAATTGTGATTATATTGAAGTGTCGATTTGTGCTTATTATTATTTTACTCATTGTTACGGGCTGATCATTATTAAACATCATTTAATAAATTTAAAATGTGCAGTAAAAATAATAATAATAATCGACATTATTATTATCAAAATTTTGTATGTCGATCAACAGGATTTTGTTTTATTTTTTCTATCATCAAATGTTATCAACATTAATATTATTTATCCTTATGTTATTTTATTTTATCTTTTCCAATCGATCGATCCTTGAGTCGCGTAAAAGGAACCTTGTTTGTTGGTGGTTCCATTATTGGGAAGTGGTATTCATGTCTTTTTTTTTTTAGTTAAAACAAACAAAAATAAATAAATAAAATAAAATAATTAAAATTTAAAAAATGTATGGAAAATTTGGGGTGGTTTAATGTTTTTGGGAAAAGGGGGCTCGGGCTCCATTTGTAAAAAATTATCAGTTCCTTTGACCTTTTTGGGGGAGAGCTAGTGGAGATGCCACCATGTTAGGAGGGAGGGCAAAAAAAAAGCTCCAACGTTTGTCTCCTGTGCACCATCAATTTAAAGAGGTAGTTGTTTTCAGCCTGAAGGAGGCTTTGAACCTACGTGGCACAGTAATGATCAAAAGTGCATTGCTAAGAGTGTTTAATGAAGATATTCAAAGAAGAGTTTTTGAGAGATGTGCCCTTCTAGAATGGCATTCATAGGATTTGAACAGCATTGTTATAGTGTTTGACCAAATGAAAAAATGAGACATTTTCTCATGGAATATGTTTAGCAAGTATACAAAGATGTGGATTTCCTTGTCAGAGGCTAGTTTTTTTGTTTTGTATGAAATGCAAACAGGGCTCCAACCCAATCAGTTTACATCTTGCCAGCGTTTCCTAGCCTGTGCCAAAATGGATGAGCTTTGGAGCAGGGTATGATATCCATCAAAGCATAATGGAGAGAGGAATTTTGTCAGATGTTGTAGTTGCAACTACCCTGGTAGACATGTATGTAAAATGCACAGAAGAATAGAAAAGCATGTGTATTGTTTGATAGAATACCCTCAAAGAAATGTGTTCTCCTGGACTGCAATGATTGCAGGATATGCACAAAATGGATTTGTTGAAAAGGTGTGTGAACTATTTGATAAATGCCTCAAAGAAATGTTGTCTCATGGAATGCCATGATTGCAGGATATGCACATAATGGATTTGTTCAAAAGGCTTTAGAAACTTTCAAGCAACTACACTCGTAGGTGTAGAGCCTCCTGTTGTTGCCAACATTCTCTCAGCCCGTGTGCAAGAATGGAGCCTTATGCAGGCCCTAGAAAATTGTCAGAACATAATGGGAAAATATTCTGTTGGAAAACTTCAAGTGATCGGGAAGTTTGTGTGATGTTGTGGAGGTTAGATCGAGGCTCGTGAACTGGTTGACGAAGTGCCCAAGCGAGATGCTGAACCAAAGCCTGCGGGTTTGACCGACTCCATTCCTCCCAGGCATGGTTCATCTCCCCTTACCTCTCATAATTCTCGTGCTTTAGTTCTCATTTGCAACTTAATAGAATTTTAAAATATTAGGATTATAATACAGTTAATGTTGTTTATATCAACTCGTTGCAAAACAATGAAATGTCATGTCGTAACTCACGAAGTCAAAATAACTCGTTTGCATTAAAACATGAACTTCCACCCTCATTCTGAGGTGATTTAGAAAAATTCCTACCCAACTAGATCGCTACAATATTGTTTTATCGACAAGATGAAATTGACTTCCCAGTAATAAAGTTGATCATCTCCCTGTTTAAATAGTTAATTTTTACATTTTTCAGAGACTCATTAAGTACCCTTCGTAACTCTGAAAATGAGATGTTAAGCTTCATTCATGTACCTTGTTATGTGAGGAGTCACCTTGACCTTTGGATTGACCCCAAATGAACATATGTGATCTTTTTGACGCTCTTATAGGAGCCCTGTTACACTGGTTTACAGCAGTAGAAAGCTGTTAAATCTAGAAAGTTGGCTTTCGTTTTGAACCGCCATTTGAAACCTGGATAGAGAAATTATTTCCTGTCTTCGCAAACCTCTAGTGTTTTTACTAGAAAATTGCATGGAACTTTCAGTTTAGGGAAAAACACTTTTCTGGATAGTTTGACAATGGCATTTTGTAGGCCTCTGGTCGCAGTTTGACAAGGTCAAACTGGACCAATTAGGACCGGTGGCTTCAGAAAACTTGTCGCCGTTTGAAGACTTTTTTAGTTCTGAGTTTCGTCGACTCTGTTGAATTCTCCTTATATAGGGAAATTTGTAGGAAGTTTCTCGTTGCACGTTCATCCATCAAACGTCAATTTTGGACGTGGTTTTCTGAGCCCTCAAGCTAACTTTTGTTCATTTGCAACTGGGTCAACTACGACCAGTGGCCCCAGAAAACTAGCCGCCAAATGCAAACCGTTCACTTTTTCCCAATTCTGTCAGTTGCTATGAACTCTTGGTATATCTGGGGACACGTAGAAAGTTAATCGTGGTGTGTGTTCTCATCGGAAGATAACTTTTGGAAGTGGTTTCTTAGCCTCCGAGCCCATTTTGAACGTTTTTGTAGCTAGTAAGAAAATGTAAAAATAGAAAGTTGCGGGACCCTCGTCGGGTTGCCAAACCACTGGAAACTTTTGACACATGTAAATAACTGTTTAAAACTCTATAGTGTAACTTTTTGTGTGAAATAGAACTTTTGAAAAATGGTGTTTTCTCTCTCTTCCCTTCTCTTTCTCTCTCCTGGGTTACAAAATGAAGTAAAATGAAATGTAATGAATACATGTCTCTAAACCTTTTATTTCGATTACAAATTGTAATTATTATCATATGTAAATGGGAAACTGAAAAATGATAATTATGTTAGATTAGGGTGGATGCCATGCCAGTGATTTATCACTGATATCATGCTCACGTGGTTTTGCAGGATGAAAGAATGATGACGAAAAGGTGATGTGTAATTCATTTAATTATCATTGTAATTTATATAGTTCATTGTTAAATGAATAAATGTATAATGTAGTCTCATGTTACAGAAGGTTATATTTGATAATTTGTTGATATGTATGAGATGCTAGTTTCAAGGACATCTAGGAAATGTGCATTTAATCATAGGTTCAATTTGATTTATAGTACACCTGGTAAAAAGGTTTGATATTTATATAAGGTAAATGAATTTGAAGTAATATCTTGTAGTGCATATTTAGTGTTCAATAAATGATTAATGAGTCATCTTGTGCATTCATACTTTGTAAATGTAATAAAGAGATTTAATTGAAACACTCTACCCTTGTTCAATATCAGAGCATAACTTGTTTTCATGTGTGATACTCCTTACCGTAGAAGACATTGAAAACCGTAGAATGAACTTAAACTCTGCACTCGATGGAACCTCCTAGTTTGAGTAAACAAGAGCCCAAGAATGGGTTTATCATCTTAGTCAGTATGTTTAGTGACATTGTCATAAACCTGTCTGATAGGAGTGACACAGTCAAACTTTTCTTGGAGTATGTAGAGCTAACTCCTCCTTTGTAGCCTAGTGGACTACCTTGTCATCGAAGATAGATTTAAAATTAAAGTTCTTCATCGAGTGAAATCCCTGTTGGATCCAGATGACATAGATGGAGGTTGTGACTTAGTTGTTCTAGGTCTTAAACTCTTGTTAATGAACCCCTTAGCTCCGCTCAGCTAAATGTGTTACCTTGGTTTCTCTCAACATAACACCTTGGTCCTTTCTGGAAGGTGGTTT
The DNA here is from genome assembly GCA_019776745.2 of Taxus chinensis. Classification (NCBI taxonomy): domain Eukaryota; kingdom Viridiplantae; phylum Streptophyta; class Pinopsida; order Cupressales; family Taxaceae; genus Taxus; species Taxus chinensis. The sequence continues at coordinate 567,402,058 of CM034154.1, forward strand.
AGCATAAATTTGTCCTCTCACTTAAAACTCATATATAGTTGAGGGGTAGACCCTTAGGTGAAGTTGGAATTAATCTAAACCTCAGTTGATTTGGATGTTAACTTAGGGTTCGTGTGTAGCTTCAAGTCTTCTAATCTTATATGTCTTCAAGAGGTTAGAAAAACATTTCGTAACTCCTTTTACAAGACAATGCTAATAATAAGACCATAATGTGACGTAGAAAATAAAGCATATAAGAGTAAAAATGAGATTTGAGGTTCGGAATAATGCCACTCTTGAAGACCTTATAACTCAATTAAATATATTCTTTTGTTTCAAAGAATATGAATTGTTCTTGGTGTGATCAACCTTCGAGAAAACAAAATACATATATAAATCAAAATGGAATTCCACAAGTCATTGAATTAGAATAACTATGGTAGGGAAATAACTAACCCGTGATCGAGGTATGTTTTTGGTAAAAATCTATCTTGTATCTAAATCTCCGTTAAATCCTAATATCACTATATGGACACCAAGTCACATTCACTTGAGTTGTAAGAGTAAAAAGGTAGACATTGAATATATGTTCGAGAAGAATATTCTTAACATAAGAACAAGATAATTAAGTATTTTATATGCATTTGAATTATGCCAAATAAGTATGCAAGTTATGGAAAATTTTGTAAAGAATAAGAAGCCAACTTAAAAGGGTCGAATGGTAATTTAACCGTGGAATGAACTTAAGAATATGTAGGTGGACAAATGAGAAATTTATCCTTGCACAATAATGTTCTTGGAATGTTAATCGTAACTAAAATACAATTAAAGAAATGATGTGTTGTGGGTTCGCCATTCCTGAAGTCATTTTTCTTGTGGTTGGGTCATTACTAGTAACCATTCATTGGGAAAAGTGTGGCATCGACATGCCTATGTTGTTTTCATGTGTCTATGTGAGTCGATGACTTATGTAATTGTCGTATGCGAGTCGAGTTTCTGTACTTGGAGCCCTTGTTGTGTTGTGTGTAGTGAGCAATGTAAGTCAAAAAAAAAAATTATCCTGGTATTTTACTGTTGTAATTGTGTGTGTAACACTTGCGACCATTCTACTATTAGCATGTGTACTACTGAGATCTTAGTCATATATTTAGATCATTCCTCCATCTTAACCTCTTCCATCTTTCATTGTGATGATGTGGTCTTTCGTCACTTCCTACGTGTGACCTTAAATATGGGCACCACATCTCTGCCCGTAGCATATTCCTTATGGAAAAGTTATCCCCTTTAGTGAGAACTCCACGATCATTACATCCATCACCTTCTTATTCACCTATTGGAACCGTGTAAAGGGTCCACGGGTGTCTCTTATACACTTATTATTACCTCCTTAGTGGTCTACCTAGCTAGTTCCAACTCTCCCCCATGTAAAATCAAAATTCAAGGATGCTCCAATCAAAAGTAAAAAGCACTCAAAAATAGATTGATCCTTTAAAGGATAGTTGTTCATGCAAAAAAAAGAAATAAGAAGAAAGAAAAAACATGCAAGTCAAAATCAAAAGAAATAGACTGATCCCTCGAAGGACAACTATCATATGTATTATTATTCTTGACATATATATTATGTCTAAAGTAGACCATACCCTCGAAGGATGACTACTCTTTTATGGAATTTGAAGGCTTCCCGCATTGATCAACCTTCCACTTTATTATCATCCAAAGAAATCATCCCTCATTGATCAACTTTATTTTAGCATACTTCTCGCATTGATCAGTTTGCTCTTTCCACTTTCCAGAACTGGGGAATAGTTTTAGAGAACACCACTTTTGGGGAACCCTCTTTCCACGTACAAGTTACATCTCAAACCCTTTTTGTCATATCAACATTAGACTTATAAGTTCATTTCATCTATGTTCCTTATGATCTTTGGTATGACCAATTATCATTGGTTGCATACTAACATATGTTTTACTCGCATGTGCCTTGTGTTACCTAGATCCCTTTCTGTTTACCTCCAATACAATTGGAGTCATCTTTTCCTTGCACGTACCTTGATATGATGTAGTTTTGTTCATGTCCATAGGTCGTCGTTGTTAAGTCGCATCTTATCCTACACCTCATCCAATATTATTCAATCTCTTTGACATTCAAGTCCTCCTTTGAGGCCATATTTATTCCCCCCCCAAGACATTTTACTTAATTATTCCTTTCTTTCTTTGCCTTTGTGGCGATATTTATTTTTTTCCTCTAGGCATTTTAATCCAATCTACCCTCAAAGTCCACTTTTGTGGCCATATTTAGTCCTCCTTGGGGCATTATATTTCAACATTCACTTTATCCAATTCTACTCTCAAAGTCCACCTTTGTGGCCATACATACTTCCACTTTTAGGGCATATTATTTCATCACCCATTTTTTCATTTTTCCTTCTCGACCCTTTTTGTTTGTGTCATGTGTTAGGACACCATAACTTTTCATCCTCATCCATTATAGATGCATACCTTTTCGCTCAATTCCTTGTGTATGAAGGATTTTGCATACCTTTCGCATTTAGTTACGCATACTTTGATGTTTTGCTTATGATTTGTTGGTCATCATGGCTTGCATCCATAATGTAGTGACCTTCACCCATTCATTGGCCCATAGAACGTTATAGCTTGTCTCCTTTGAGAGACAATTTTCCTATACCGATGTGATATTGGAGTCACTGCCATAGTTTTTATTATTACTGCGATCCCTTTTTACTTGGGGCATATTTCCTTGGTAATCCTTTTACCCATATTTCTTTCTCCACCCACCCTTTATCATCTACCTTTTTTCAAATGTGTCATTGATTCCCCTTAGCGTCATCGATCCCCCATTTTAGGGGGAGCTAATCATCAACCTTTCGTTAATCATCATCATACCATTTTTCTCTTATCATTTTTATCTCATGGCTTGCTAGGAATAACCACTCAACAAAAAGGGGAAAATGTAGACACCTAAAATCGGTATCTCTACCCTTGTCTGCCCACATGCGCAGATTTTTCTAGGGTCCTATCTAGGTCCCTCCTTTAATTAAATCCATCTATTTTAATATTTAAATAAAATGTAGATATTATCCTATCACCTTTAATGCCCACCCAATTCCTATTAATTAATCAATCTTCATTAATTAATTAATCAATCAATATCCCTCCATATGCCCTAGCCAATTTTCCATTTGGAATGCTTTTATTCTAAATTTGCATCTCCATACTTTTATGCTTTTTCTAACCTATCTATATCCCCAACTCATCAATATCACATCCCTTCCTATCTGTTTGCTTTAAAACAACTTTTCCAACCCTTTAAAACACCAAATCCCGATCAAATCACAAAAGCATCCCATTTGGGGAATCTTTCCCCGTAATCGGTGGTGAGCCAGCCTGGTCATCATCAACCCTATTAAACTATTTCCTTCCTTTCCCAAAATAGAACACAACAAGAGCATAGCAGGAACACATCGAGGACATAGTAAGAATGCAACAAGAGCACAAACATAACACAAACATAATAATCGACACTTCTTTCTAATTCTCTTGCATTTTACGATTCCTTCTTCAAACCAGATCATTTCAATAACCCTCTTGCACTACCTAGAAGCTTGTCCTTATCATCTATATAAAATTGGGAGGTTTACATTGATTTTTATGCTATCTATATCATTTTATAACTATATTTTTTAATCTAACACATCATTGGACCAGATCATCTTCATCAGTTCTCAGGACACCATTATCAGGTTGTTCTTTCAATTTCTACGCTTGCAAGTTGATTTTTCAATCATTCTACCTTTAGCCTTACCTTAATCTGCTACAATCATTGTCACCTAGCTCGAGTCACTATCGACTTGACCCTCTGTCATTACGTTTTCCATCTCTAGATAAATCTCCAGCCTTTGCATGTGTTATGTCTTTATCTTAGCTTACTAAGTCACCATCCAATCCTTCTTCTGCATTAAAATCAATCTATCTGCACCCTAGTCATCGTCGCTTCACCTTGGTCTCTATCAACTAGGGTCTTGTTAGCCATCTACCCTTTTCAGCCTCTAATTTTTGTAACTTCTCTAGTTTCTCCTCCCTCAGATCCCTTCTACAGGTTGACTCTAGCATACACAAACCTCTTCAACCTAGACCAAGTAACATTTTATTTACAGTTATTTTAATTAAATCAATATCTAGATCAGATCTAAGTTACTTTCAAATTCTGTATTTATTCAGTTTCTGCATGCTATCAAATTATCTATCATGTATATCACTTTTCCTTTTAAATGGGGGGTTGATATCCATCATGGAAGTTAACACTTCTTTGATCTACTTTTTCAGACCATCCCCACATATCCAATCAAACAAATTTTCTTTAGTATCTTTGAGTTACAGGTTTATCAACTTGTAGCAGCGAGGATCCATCATCACTTTACGTCCTTTCATCCACATCACATCGCATCTAAGGTACCTTAAACCCTCCATTTTCTAAGTTATCTAGTTTTCTTTAGTACTAGGTCATTTAATTGAAAATGAACGAAAAATAGATAAACACCAACAATGAGATATGTGACAGTGGGAAATGCAAAAGTGGTTTGCTTACGAAGTCAATGAGATGTAGTAGCAATGTGGGTGGGGTGAGAGGATGTGGTAAAATGTGGGAAAACTGGAGGAGGTGGATGAATGATGAACTTAGGAAGTGGATAGATAATAACCTTAGGAGGAGGTGAATGAGACAGGATAATAGTTACAAAGGCTCTCCTATGTGGAATAGGAGAGAGAGAATGCTTGCGAGAGAGGGTACAGAAGAAAATGACACCCTTATCTTATAGTTGTTAGATTATATCATGCAGGGCATATCAATCATTGTCACAGTGGTCATTAATGCGGTGAAAATTACAAAAAGGGCACTCACGATGGTGGTCCAACTGGTGACAAGGATGATGTTGGTTGGAAGGTAAACGGATTAGTCACTTATTAACTAACGTGTACAAGACATCATGTGGTTTAGCAGCATGTGAAAAGTATAATGGTGCACACGTTGGAGGTGAGGAAGATTAAGGTGAATGTCGACGCAGTGGTGGTAAAGGAGGACACTTATGAAGAGGAGGTGATGATGACTGTGAAGGGGAGTCAATAGATGGAAGAGTAGAGGACTTAGTAGGTGAGGTAGGAGTAGAAGTAGGAGGTATTATAACATGATTCACAATTAAGTATTTTTCTAAATTGATAACCTTGTAGCAAAGAAGAGTAAATGAATCACATGTATCATATAATATCTTTTCTTTTAATGGAGGAATTGAGCTAAAACAAAATACATATTGCATTTCTATCAATACGTTGAAATAGTAAATGGTGCATGTAAGAATTAAAGCATAAAATATAATCTAAGATCGGTTTTTTTTCCTTGATGCAAAGAAGGTAAGCATTCATCTGTAACTTTAGGCTCATTATTAGAAATAAAACGTCTAAGAAAAGCATCCTCCATATCATAATAAGTATTAATAGATCCATTAGGTAAGTGAGAGTACCATTGGAAAGCGATATCAACAAGGCTATGATGAAAGGATTTTAGTAATAATCTATCATTGAAATAAGAAGCCATGGCTATTTGGAAAGATTTTAGATGTAAATAAGGATTACCCATGACATCGAAACATGAGAAATTATGCATAATGAAACCCTTAGGGAAAATAGAAATGTGAATCGAATTGTGAATCTTCTTAGGAATGGGGTTTTCGTGAAAGGTATTATGGTCAAAAGAAGCATAATAAGCTTTGCTTTCTAAGGTAAGGGTGTCGACCTTGTTTTTCTAATCACTAACAACATGCATGAGGGATATGATGTTTTATGAAGGAATGGTTTGGGCAGAGAGAATCCCATTGAGGGGTTGAATCTTGTCGTTATGAGTAACCTATTATCCAATTTTACTCCTTGGGGAAAAATTGGACAACACGAGCCAATTGTACGCTAACACTAGAAAAGGCCTTCATGAGATGTTTTGGGACATTTTGAGTTAACTTTGTGTTCAAAGAGTATTTATGATGTCACTTGAAGGTTCATGGTTGTCTTGTACTATTCTTCCCCCTTTCTGGGCCTTCAGGACTTAGTTTTTCTCAGGGTAATTAAATCGTCCTCATGGTGCCAAATTCTAGTAAATACAGATTAAATGATTAAATCAATAATTTACCTTTGAGAGATCTTACCATGTTCCTATGAATCAGTTAAAAGAGGGTAATCGGATCTAAAAAAATAGCTCACTGAGCTGAGCATCGAGTTAACATACAAATAAAGGTGGCTCAATTAATTGAGCAAGGAACTTGATTCGTTGTGGAAATAGCTTGTATCATTGAGCTATAGTTTGAAATTTGATTGAATGATTGATATCCTTAGCACAGTGGATAGGAGTTTGAGCTTGGAAATGGCTCATAAATCGGGTGAGCCAAGGCATCGGCAAATATTTCTAAGAGGATCTCATACCATGGACTTGAAGATGGTTTAACTTAGTAGCTTAAGGACAAGTTACACTCAGATAGCTCAGACCATGTGTGAAGCCGTGGGAACTGACATCGACCGAGCTAGATTTTGAAGGGGCTTGTAGTGTTGAGTTCGAGTAGAGTTCGGTGGATGATTGACATAATGTGGGAAGTTCAGTGTTTAAAACAATATTAGTGGAAGTGATGAAACACCAAAGCAAACAACAAGCTCGTGAATGTTTCGAATCCCATGCTAAGAATGGGATCAATGTGAATGGCTTGGTAATGTGCAAGTTCAAGTGCTCATTACATTCAACTCAGAATGAAATGAGAATTGGCAGGCATGAGTGATTAACTCGTTCCAGCAAGTCTTAGATCAAGTCATCTCAGTTATGCTTTGCTGAGTTAATCAGGAGGATCCTGGACCTAAATGATAACACCAAAGATGGAGATGGTCATTGTTGGTTTAACTTGGCATATGTGGCTCACTCAACACGGTTGGGGTGAAAACCGATTACATTTGAACGATAAACTTGCGAGATTGAGTTGTGCCTAGTGATTATTTGATGGCTCGATTGCAAAAGATGTGGCTTGGTTCATGATAGAAGATTAGCTCATGGAGCGAGCTAGCAGGAGATTACATAGTTGAATCATCATAGTAGGAGGATGAAGATCAATGTGAGTTTCTCACATATGGTGGAGGATTCATATTGGCTTGGTGTTGGAATAGAACTCAGAAGTGGAGTAAGTTAGGGGATTCTCAATGTGGTGAGCTCGTGAATGGCTTGGTGATCCCGGATGGTTTTACGTGGGGAAACAATTAATGCATAACTCGACACATTAGCATAATCACACAATTAAATGAAATTACACGGGTGAGCTTGAACTCAAGGAGATCACCAAAGGAGCTTGGGTGACCTCGAAAATTAATTCAATGACAAGCATAAAAGGTTGAGGCTTGGGGTCGTCTCGATTGAAGTGAAGAAATGTTACAAGGGCCCCGGCAATGTTCATGACCGAGTTAAGTAAGGCATGGGGGAAAAAATGTAGAACATTGAACGCAAGACTCAAACCTAGAGCTTGACGTCAATGGAGTGGCAAAGGAAACTACGTGAGTTGGAACTAGGACACGCCATGGATAAGTTAAGCACGGTGGATGTCTGTTGGAATTGGTGAAGAGATTGGGCCCGAGACCGAGCTGGTTCGAAGTTGGCTCGTTTGGAAACGTTTCGGCTTTTCGGAGGTTTTAGGTTCGGAACTCACCACAGACGAGTTAATGAAAAATGGACAAAGAGCTCCGAAGCCCGAACTCTGAAAATCGGAGTTTGGAGCTTTTGTTTTTCAGAATTTGGGACTATGGTTCTTCAGGGTTACATTTCAAGTTTTGTTCAAAGTCGATTTTGGGAGCTCGGAGTCTGAAATCCCGACGCATGTCAGATCGGGGATCAAATTTCTTGGTCAACTCAGAATAGGAGGCCCAAGTCTAATGTCGAGTTGGCATGACAAGTTAAGTGGACCAAGTTGTTGGATATTAATGCAAAGTTGGAAATTTCTAAGGGTTAGTTAGAATTAATAGTCTGCCACGTGGAGAGTTAGTGGAAAGTAATGCAAGAAGGATTTTCAAGGAGATTAAAATGTGACTTGACCGAGTCATTTCTAGCACAGTATGCCAAGTTATATGTGGAGTTGGATGCACGATGGAAATGTCGGTGGAACAAAGCAAGTGGCAAGCCAATAAAATTAAAAATGTGGCAAATGGTTCAATGGGAGTTGAAAATACAAAGCGTCATCCAATGCAAATGTTTGTAAGATCGAGTAATTCGTAGTCCATGAGGATATTTTAAAATGTTGAGCTAAATATGAGGTGGTAAAAATAAACATGGTGGTTTTAATGAAATTAGCTCGTCGGTAAAAACAAACATGGTGGTTTTAATGAAATTAGCTCGGTGGAAGATAAGTGGCATATTCAACCCATAAGGTGGGGAAGTTTAAGTGAAGAATCCACCGAGTTAAACTTGGGAGCCAACTTAATTCAAGGTGCTTCGGGAAATTTATTAAAATTTTAATTTTAATCATTTGGAGGGGGCATTTGCATAAATGGAGAAATTTAAAATTGTTGGGCTATTATCAAGAATACTAATGAGAACGATGCCCTGGAAACCCTAAAAACAACTTTTTCTTGGAAGACCATAATTTCCTTCCCGGTTGCCCCTTTTTTACAAAATTATAAACATTGGAATCGGGAGAACAAGAACTACACAATGGAATTATCAGAAAATGGATTTTTTTAAAATGTGTTGTATATTTTTTATACTGTATACCTAGGATTACTGTACACCTCTTCCATGAGCGTTAGCAGGGGTCCGGTGTTGGCCCTGGCTAAGGGGTTTGGGGGGCCGGCCCCCGAGAAAATTTTTTGGAATCCCTATTTTTCCAGGAGTATAGATATGCAATTTTTATCTATACGTATATATGGGTGGTGTCATAATCCATGAATTATGGGGAACTGCTATGGGTGTTTATTAGTCCATGGTTTTGGTACCCATTGTATTGTAAAACCACTTTGACGATTTCTTATTGTTTTACTTACAAATAGCTAGAGATGTAGTATGGTAATGTAGAACTTGGAAGTACATTATTATATTGTAAACAATTAAGTTAATGCAATAAGGAGAGAAGTTATTGTGTTGGGTTTTTTCCCAAAAGGGTTTCCCAGGTTAAATCTTGTGTTTTGTTATTTGTTTTCTTTGATTATCTTGAATATTCTTTTCAGTGTAGCTTCTTGTTTATTAGTTTATCGGATTGATTCTCTTCATTTTTGGAATTTTTGATTTCCAAAATTACAGGATTTTCTCATTTCGTAAACAGTGCCTCGAAAGGTAGAGCTACAATTAATGAGGCAAACATGCCCAACAACAATGATTAATTATCTACTACATTCTAGCCTAGATTATAGGTTTTTTCCTTATTTCTCTCAACAACTTAGAATTTTCTATAAATGTAAATGGGGTGCTTATTTAAAAAAGGGGTTAGAAATTTTCTAAGTTTCCCCTCTCTTCACAAGCTGAGTTGTGAATTTTCAGGCTCTCAAGCCTTTCTTCTCAACATTGTAATGACAGCCTATGCCTTTCCCCACTGTAATGATGTACTATGCAAGTGCTGGAAGTAATAAAATTTATGTTTTGTGATCATTTATATGTCCTTACATGATTTTGTTGCTTCTATTTTCCTCTCTCATGTTTGTAAGTGAACTATGCAACTAGAGTTTCTTTTGCAAGTTTTGGAGGCCATTGTTCTTATCAATGAGTGAAGTATTGTATATAAATTGGGTTTGTAATGCATGTTCCTTCTTCCTCATGATCATCTCTCTTCATTGGCAAGCCAAAATTTTGTCTAGAAAAACCCTTTCTTGGTGCATCACCACTTCTAAGTTTAGGTTTATTTCTTACAAATCTCTCTCCCTAATCCCTTTGAAATGTTAACATAGGTCTAGTTAGCCATTTTTCTTGCATTAGGAGTAGTGTAGTGCTTAGTTTAGGAAGATTAATTCAGCCTTCTACGGAGGTTCACCTCAAGTCGTAAGTCCCACAACCTGAGAGGTAATCCCATTGTACCCAATCACACTGAATGTTGTGTTCACCTTTAGGCCATTCGATGGGTGCAGTGATTTGGCGATAACATAACCATAAGAGCTTGCAAAAGGGGAGGGGATGTGAAAGAAGGACATGAATGTGGAAGCTCTACGGATGTATTGTGTGTAGGCTCATCAAGCATAATAAGAGGTGCACTAGGGGTAACATTGGTATCAACATGGTCATCATTGGGAATAATTGCAACATTAAAAGAGATATTAGGTGTAGATCCAAATTCAACAGTCTTGATGGAAGAAACATCATTAGTAACATGTACATTATCATTATCATAATCATAATCACTATCATCCATGTTTTTGCAAGCAAGAATATCATAAAGACTATCATCAGTTTATAAAGAATCTACATTAGTATTATCATTTATTATAGTATAAGGGGGAGAGTGTGGAGCAATGTTCATGTCGGTAGTGGGTGGCGAGGAATATTTATCAAGTGATTGTATAGGGAAAACGATGTAAGAATCAATACTTAGGAGATCATCAAGAGTAGATGCTTGGAATGCAAGGAGTTGTTGGATAACATGTGGGTCATATAAATGATTTTTGCATGAGGGTACAAAATTCAACTTCTTCACAAGAGTTGGAAAAAATTGGTTACATGATCATAAAGGTCATAGGGTGATCTATGGATGGGTACCTTTTATTAGCCATGAGGGAATTGGATCCTAGGGAAAGGAGTTTGAGTAAGGAGTGGTTTCACCAAATGATTTAATATAAATTGAATTAAATCTAATTTCATAAAAACTAATGTAGCAAATGATATTCAACTGGTAAAACACAAAAATATACAAGCAATGAACATTTGATGATGTAAAACCCTAATTACACAAGAGAAAAGTGACAAATTAGCTTATCTCAAGTGATATGGAAATGTCTACAACTATTAGAAGGTTAGATTTGTCTAGAAATGATGTCACAATGGCTTGCAGAAAGTTTTAGGACTCTTAACTATGCTGGATAGAAGAAACCATAGAAGGACAAGAGTTCCTGGGTGTTAGTATCCATTTTGGGCGCTAGTGACTGTATGAATATGTTAGGAAATAAGAGATAAAATATGCAGAATAATCCCTCACAGAATCACAACAATAGAAACTAATATGCATAAATTATTACAGATCTGAAATAAAATTGTAGAATAAAATAACACAACACAAGGAGACAATATTTAACGTGGTTCACCGAATTTGGGCTACATCCACCAAGAATCACTTGCTTAGATTTTATTACAAGCCACCACTCTCTCGATACAATACCTAGATCTGTTTGGATCTATGCTCAAAAAACTCTACAGAATTCACAGCCGAATTCAAAACACATCTACAATGTTTTTCATTTACCTCTATCATATGCATAAAACCATATAAATAGATAATTGCTTAAGCAGTTTTACAAAACCGTGGGTGTCAAAACCATGGGAAAAACCCGTCCCATAAACCTATGGGTCAAAAAACTCACCCATATGAGAAGAGTGCATTTCCCAATATGACGGGTGCATTTTTTCGAGGCCAAAAAAGTTTACGCCTAATTTTTTTTTTTTTGGGGCTACGCCCCCAAACCCTTGCTACCAAGGGCTGTCGACCCGACCCCGAACCCTGATGAGGATACATGAAAAGTGTATAGTACTCTTAGTGTACAGTCTTCACCACTTTCACACATGAAAACAAGCTCCACAACCTAACAATCTCCCACTTGGAGACTAGTTTTCCTCTGAGCAAGCTTCTCAACCCTTCACTAGTTTCTGTGAAGACCAACCAAAGCTGAACACAACTTCAGTTTTTCTCTTGTGACCACCTTGGTCATCATGTCTGCAGGATTCTGACTAGTATGAATCTTCTCCAACTTCAACTTCTCTTCCTCCAAAACTGTCCTGATGAAATGGTACCTTAACTGTATATGCTTTGTCCTAGAGTGGAAAGCAGAGTTCTTAGCTAGGTGTATAACACTCTGACTATCACTATACAACTTTCCTTCCTCTTGCTTATGCCCCAACTCCTCAAGTAATTGTTGTAACCAAATCATTTCCTTGCTTGCCTCTGTGGCAGCAACATACTCAGCCTTCGTGGTTAACAAAGCCACCAACTTCTGTAGTCGTGAAATCCAGCTTACTGTTGTTCCACCTACAGTGTAAGCATAACCTATTGTGCTCCTCCTACTGTCTACACCTCCAACCATATCTGAATCTACATAACCACACAAAATGGTGTTTTATCCACTGTAGCACAAAACTGTCCCCATGGTCCCTCGCAAATACCGAAGGATCCACTTTACTGCCTGCCAGTGATCTCTACCTGGATCACTCATAAATCTACTCACCACTCCCAGTGCATGGGCAATATCAGGCCTAATGCACACCATGGCATACATCAAACTGCCAACTGTTGATGAGTAAGGTACCTTGGACATTTGGTTTCTCTCCTGCTCTATCTTGAGACACTGCTCCTTTGATAACTTGAAATGGCCTGCCAAAGGAGTCCCAACCAATTTAGCATCCTACATATTAAACCTCTCCAAGACTTTCTTAATGTACTCTTCCTGAGATAAAGTCAGCTTTCGTTCCTTCCTCTCCCAAGATATCCTCATACCAAGGATTTGTTTGGCTACCCCCAAATACTTCATAGCAAAGGATACACTTAGCTGCTTCTTGAGTTCTTTTATTTCTTGCATGTTTTTACTTGCAACCAACATGTCATCCACATACAGATAAAGGATAATATAACTGCCATCCTCAAATTTCTTTGTATACACACAATGGTCAGAATGACATCTAATATAACCTTGCTCCATCATGAAGCTATCAAATTTCTTATACCATTGATGTGGAGCTTGTTTCAAGCCATACAAGCTCTTCTTCGGTTTTCACACCATCTCCTCTTTACCTTTGACCTCATAGCCCTCTAGTTGCTGCATATTTAGTTCCTCCTCCAAATCACCAAGGAGAAATGCAGTCTTTACATCAAGATGTTCTAAGTGCAAGTCTTCTGCTGAAACTATTCCTAGAACAGTTCTAATAGAAGTCATTTTTACTACAGGAGAAAAAATTTCATCAAAATCTATACCTTTTTTCTGTGTAAACCCCTTAACCACCAACCAGGCCTTGTATCTTTTCTTGCCTCCTTCTTCCTCTTTGACTCTGAACACCCACTTGTTTTGTAATGCTCTTTTTCCTTCGGGTAGCTTTACCAAATCCCATGTTTGGTTCTCCATGAGAGTCTGATGCTCCTCATCCATGGCTTGCTCCCACTTCTTCCTGGCATCTACCTACATTGCTTCATCAAAGCTCTTTGGTTCTCCACTATCAGTGAGTAATAAATAATAAAGAGAAGAATAAAAACGTTCAGGTTCTCTTCTTACCCTAGAAGACCTCCTCAATATAGGAGTTTGGGGTTCCTATTGAGGAGATTCCTGAATTGATTCATGTGTCACTTTTCCATCCAGAAGATCCTCTACCGCTACATATTCTTTCTTGGAATCTTCCCTATTTTCTTACAACTGCTGCTTATACATGACTTTCTCATTAAAGACCACATCCCTAGATCGAATGATTTTTTTGGTCTTTAATACTCCAACATTTATATCCAAAGTCATCACCACCATAACCAATGAAAGTACATTTTTCTGATTTAGCCTCTAGCTTGGTCCTATCATCCTTGTCTATATGAACAAACACCTCACATCCAAAGACTCTAAGAAATGAATAATCAACTTTCTTACCATACCAAGCCTCCTCAGGTATGCCTCCATCCAAGGCACTTAAGGGTCCTCTGTTTATCAAGTACATAGTTGTGCTCACCGCTTCTGCCCAAAAAGAAAGAGGCAGTCCTGCATGTAACCTCATGCTCCTAGCATGTTCCATTATTGTTCTGTTCATCCTTTCTGATACCCCATTCTGTTGCAGAGTTCCTGGAACCATCTTTTGCCTATGGATTCCATTCTTAGAAAAGTAATTATCAAATTCATTGCTGCAATACTCCCCTCCATTATCTGACCTGAGACATTTTAGCTTAAGACATGTTTCATTCTCTACCAAGGCTTTCCATTTAACAAAAGTGTCAAATACATCAGATTTTTTTCTAATAAAATAAACCCAAACTTTCCTTGTTGCATCATCAATAAAAGTAACATAATAACTTAAACCCCCAAGAGATGATACGTGAGCTGGCCCCCACACATCAAAATGCACCAGCTCTAACTTACTCTCTTTCCTTGTAGGTCCAACCTTGAGAAACCTTACTCGCTTCTGTTTCCCATATATGCAGTCCTTACAGAACTCCAAACATGTTTCTGTATATCTGAGAAAATCCTTCTTTATGATCTCCATGCCCTTATGGCTCATATGACTGAGCCTATAGTGCCACAATGTTGTATCTACTTCTAAAGCCACAAGATTACAAACATTAATGCTATAAGTGGTTAAATACAAGGTTCCAACCTTCTTACCTCTTGCCACCACAAGAGCACCCTTGGTAACCTTCCAAGAGTCCGCTGTAAATATCACAGTACAACCATCACTTCCCAATTGCCCTGTCGATATGAAATTTCGTCTTAATGTAGGCACATGTCTGACATCCTTCAATAGCCAAGTATTCCCATTTTGCATCTTAACCTGAACATAACCTTTTCCAACTATGTTGTAATGCTCATCATCACCAAGAAAAACATGCCCAAAATCTCCTTGAACATAATCAACAAAATAATGCCTATGTGGAGAAGCATGGAAAGAAGCCCCTGAATCTAAAACCCAAGATTCAGTAATATTGTGTAAAGAAAGAATCAAAGCATCCTGACATACATTACCCGTTGCCACATTTGCCTCCTTGTTTTCTTCCTGTTGTTTCTTCTTATCCTAAGGCTCCCAACAGTCCTTCTTTGCATGCCCAAGCTTTCCACAATTCCAACATACAATCTTGTTCTTGGATTTTGACCTTGCCCAATCTTTTGATTTTCCATAGTTTCCTCTGATCTTTTGTCTCCCTCTAGTTTCCACTGTTAAAGCATTCCCTGAAGTAGAAGATTCCCTAGAGCTTTTTCTTCACATTTCCTCGCTTAGAATCACCCCTACAACATCCTCAAACTTCAACTTCGAGTTAGCTGGAACCGAGTTGCTTACCGCCATTACCAGGCTATTCCAAATTTCAGGTAAAAAGCACAGAATTAATAAAGCCCTAACTTCTTCATCAAATTCTATTGTAACTGAAGCTAGCATATTCACAACCGTATTGAAATCATTTAAATGATCTGCTACTAAACTATTCTCAGACATCTTCATATTAAACAACTTTTTCATTAAAAATATCTTATTAGAGGCAGAGGGTTTTTCATACAACTTCCCTAATGCATCCATTAGATCTTTTGTAGTCTTTTCCTTTGAAACATTAAATAATACCAAAGATGCAAGACACGGCCGGATTGTCCCAAGTGCCTTCCTATCTAGCAAATCCCATTCCGCATCTGTCATACTCGAGGGTTTGTTCACCTTCTCAGACAACGGAGTATAAAGATCCTTTTGATAAAGGTAATCTTCCATCTACATCTTCCAAAGACTGAAATTCTGCCCGTTCAATTTATCAACCCTAGATCTTCCATCATCTGTCATAGCTCCCACTCAGGCTAAAAACTTTCCCTGCGATTCAACACTTCAGCAAACCAAACCAGGATCTGATACCAATTGTTAGGAAATAAGAGATAAAATATGTGGAATAATCCCTCACAGAATCGCAACAGTAGAAACTAATATGCAGAAATTATTACAGATCTGAAATAAAATTACAGAATAAAATAACACAACACAAGGAGACAATATTTAACGTGGTTTACCCAATTTGGGCTACGTCCAACAAGAATCACTTGCTCAGATTTTATTACAAGCCACCACTCTCTCAATACAATACCCAGATCTGTTTGGAGCTATGCTCAACAAACTCTACAGAATTCACAGCCGAATTCAAACACATCTGCAATGTTTTTCATTTACCTCTATCATATGCATAAAACCATATAAATAGACAATTTCTTAAGGAGTTTTACAAAACCATGGGCAAAACCCGTCCCATAAACCTATGGGTCAAAAAACTCGCCCATATGAGAAGAGCACGTTTCCCAATATGTTGGGTGCACTTTCTCGAGGCCAAAAAAATTACGCCTATTTTTTTTTTTCAGGGACTACACCCCTGAACCCCTACTACCAGGGGCTATCGGCCCGGCCCCGAACCCCAGCAAGGATACATGAAAAGTCTACAGTACTCTTAGTGTACAGTCTTCAACACTTTCACACATGAAAACATGCTCCACAACCTAACAAAATATTCATGATATGATATTTTCTGGGTTTAAAGGTCCTCGCTCCAATATTTGCTTTGTCACTCTAATTTTAGTGTTAGGATTCCAATAGCACATCTAACCTACAAAACAAAACCTTAGCTATCTACACAAGCTCACAAACACATCAGGTCTGAATAAAATATGTAATATGTGAAGTTGTATTGAATCTAATGGTCACCCAAGCCAGGAGTGAATTTGCTCACTAAATGGATGTCAACCATCCCACTGATCCATCTAAGTCATCTCTCTATATTATAGGAAACCATTGATCCATCTAAGCCCCTCTCTCTACATTATGGGAAAGTATTTTCCCCATATGAGTGAACTTAGTACCGAGCATTGCACGACATCTCATACTCCATATAGTTCTTTGTGCTTGTGTGTGAAATAGTGTCCCTAGGTTTTCCCTCGCGCTAATGACACCAAGATAGCTATCTAAACTAGCTTTGATGCAAATGTGTTGTATGGAATTTAGCACTTTCCTTGTTATGCAGTGTATGCAACCCAATATATAAACCCTTTGAATAGTAGTGGTAGTATGTAGATATGATAGCCGTTTTGAATTGCCAACTAGAACATGGGCATGTTGTGTATATATATGAATCTCTTGCTTGAATTTTGACATTAGTGACACAAAAGGTTGACTAAGAATGTGTGATAAGGATAAGAAAATAAATAAGGCTGACTAAAAATGATAAAATGTGCAAAAAGAATAAGGAGGATAGGAGCACCTAGAAGGGACACAAATGCCTGGGCTCTAGTATCTAGAGTGGGCGCTAGTGTCCTGAGACAAAAAATTATTGATGTGACAAAAAAGACAAGTATCCATGTGACCTGACCAAAAGTGAATGCAGAAATGAGAAGTGTAGAAGAGATTCACAATAGAAGTCAAGCAAAGAACGTACAAGGACAAGGGAAAGTGTCACTAATGTGTATTTTTCTCACTTAAGATTCATGCATATAACAACATACTGATGGCATAGTAAAATGGTGATACATGCATAATTTTTTGTCTACGCTATGTTGTAAAACATAACAATCATTGTTGCATGTCTTTTAGTTCTATGATAATTATAAAATGGTTTACCTTTGATTCTTTCGAGCCGGTAGTATGAGTAGCAATGTGTGGGTAACAAATTTATTCGAAACAAATCAAGTAGCATAGGTAGGATATTACATTGTGTAGCATTCTTATCAAACCGAAGAGGTTGATCTTGTAGAACATACACATTATTTCCTCTACTTGTATGAGCACATGTAGTAGACATAAAACATGTATCAAATTGATTAGTTCTGGCCTTAGAAATATCATGATGCATAGAAAGAGAACTAAGATGTGCATTTGAAGTATCCTTGAGATGTTATATCTCATCCTTAGGAGATGTAATCTCGATATTCATAGATTGAAATTTATCTTGAAAGGCATGGTGTAAAGATTAAATAGACTCTAATATAGCCTTATGAAAGGTGTCATCATTGTTAATAGAAGGAGCTGAAATACGACTCAAAATTGAATTCACATGGGGAGGTGTCATATTATTAGGGAACTTTATTTTGTGTACTACCTTGGTGAGAGTATCTCTACATGCTAGGTGTTGTTAAAATAAATTGTATAAGGAGACTTGAGAATTTGGAACATGGTCCATGATGGAGGGAAAAAATGATATATTAAACTCCAATTAGGTAGTAAATAATAAGAATCAACACAAGGAGGACCGACAATGGAAAGATCATAGGAGATAAGACCTAAAAGTGATGTTGAGAAAAACATGACCATCGTCAAATTAATGAAATGACCGTATATGAAAATAGAAATGGAATTTAACAAAAAAAAAAGATATCTTTGTATCTGATCATATTCAAGAAAAAAATCCAAGGATTTATTTCCAAAAGTGTAACATTTTCCGATTTTGCCCTAATTACTAAATATAGTAATTTCAAATTTTTGAAAATTGTGCTAAAAATAAGGGAAAACAAAAAGAGATTTTCATTAAATATATAAATGTAAATAATAACCTCAAAGTATTTTGAAACTAGGGTAGTTATACTTGAGATATGAAATAAAAGGTGATTTTACAGTTAGGAGCCCTAAGAAGTGACCCAAAGAGTAGAACCAACCATGACACCCAAGGAAAATTTGTGCAAATCAGGTTTAGGGAAGATAATAGATAGAAATTAGGTGTGGATATGAATATAAAATGCAAATATGTAACCCTATGGTAGCTAGGATTTTGAGATCAACATGCCTAATACACAAGGAATAGATCTTAGATTAGGTGAAGGGTTCGATCGAAAATAGGTTCAATAGAATTTTTAACCCTTAATTAAATTTTAAGTCAATTTAATTAGGTGTAGGATATATTATAGTTGATTTATAAATCTAAAAAATATGATACAATACAAGAACTAATTCAGATTTACAACTCAGATCAAATAGGAAGAATTTGGATACACCAAATAACCTAACATGCAATCAAAAACACAAAATAAAAATATAGAAACACTTAGTTAATTCTTGATCTATTTTATGGAGAGATATGAGAATGTGAAACAATAAAATGGGGAAATATGAACATAATTGACCTTAATAAATTGGATTGGAACTGTGACTGTACCTGGGTCAGGACCGTACCATATAATCTAACCCCTTCTATAGAGTCTTGGACCTACTTTGATTGTACTCATGTAACTTTCTAGTTTGCTAGCCTCCCTGGATTTTTATGTTACTATCAAACCCTTGTTGTTTCACATGCAACAAAGCTCTCTGAATGGACTGAACATCGCCACAAACCCTAGCCATTAATGAAAAATCATACAAAACAAACATTAGAAGGGTTGGTGAGCACCACTGTGCACCACTGATGTTGGCATTATTTCAAAGAGGCCTCAAACTACACATTGTTCTCCACCTAGCATGTGATATCTTAATAGATCAATCAATTTTGGCATTTTCTTTGACCATGTTTGCTTTTACTTGGCTCTTGCTAAAACACTTAGAGAGAGGATGTTTAGATGCTTTTAGATGAGAGATATTACTAACTTGACTTGGTTTGTAACTTCATACATGATGTGGGTGTTTCCCTAATGATTGTAGATGTGTGATTATGAGGTTTAGGGAGCTTTTGATGTGTTTTTGCAAGTGTAAGAAGTGAGTACTCTAGTACATTGCCTTACGATTTCTTGATTACCAAATGAGTTAATGTTTACTTTCTTACGTAGGGTTTCATATATGATTTATCTAAGGAAGGCCAACACAGATGAAGTATAAAACCCAATGAAATATTTCAAATTGAAATTGTAGTTGCAAGACATGTTGGTCCAAGATTGTACATAGAATTCAAGAATGTATGGTACGACCCTGACCAAATTGCATGACCTTGACAAGGAGCAAAAAACTTGTAAAGTGAAGTTTTAGAGATAGTAAGATGATGTTTCTATATTGATTTTGTGCATTATATTCCCAGAGTTTGTCAACATTTAAGTGTGTAAGGATAAACAAGCTAAACAATGGACCTCAAAAAGTTCTAAAATGGAATGAAGAAGTATCATTTATCATAACAAGAGTGCATAGTCAAATCAAGGGTTTCCGAAGTGCAAAGTACAAAATTTAAATGTCTACAACACTAGCTTGGATATATTAATATGATTCAATTTAATTTCAATATTAATACATGTTCAAAAATAATATTGTGTCAAATATAACCTAAATTATTTTAAATAGTTATATTTCTTATAGCTAGACGTATCCAAATTAAAATTACACAATATGATATGTAACTTTACTTAACTGAACATTTATAAAATCAATTAGAAATTGTTTACACATTGTAAAAGATAGACTAATTAAATTTCCTTAGAGAAACTCCTAATGTACATTTAATTATATATATTTTATTTTAAACAATGACATAAATTTTACAATCTGTTTATAGTGTCCTTAATATCATTACTATGAAACTTTGTTGGAAGTATAATGACTAAGGGGGGGGTGAATCAATCTATTAAATTTTTCATTCAATTTGTATTTATCTTGTGTGAACCATTAACCATTCAACATGCATCAATGTGAGCTTATTAACATGAAGCAACCATGCACAAAAACATGAACCAAGAGAATACACAAGAACACAAGATATAAAGTGGGAAACCCTCAAGGGGAAGAAAACCCACTGAACATTTGTATATATTAATCAACACAAAGGAATTTATTGAAGCACTGACTTCACAAGGAGCACTAAACCCTACAAATTTAGTGAGGCACCAACCCCACAAGGAGCACCAACCCCTATTTAGTAAGGCACCAACCCTATGAGGAGGCTACAACCACCTAAGATGACTAATCACCCACCTAGCCACTTGAAATGAATGATCACCTGATTCCCTTATTGCTTTAACAATTGATTGTGATATCTTTGTCAGCTCTTCTTACTCAAAACCCTCTTAAACTGCTTTCTCTCCTTCTTCGCTCCAACTTTCACCTTCATATGTTGATTGGGTCTAATGACCTTAAATCCATCTTCCCTAATCAACTTATTATACCTCTTCCTTGCTTTGTTCTTAACCCCTCATAACACTCTCACACTCTCCTCTAGCTCGCTTATTCCTCTCTCTACTACACTAGCCCAAATGAGCTAATACCACTCACTTTATATACACAATTCATTTCACAAGCAACCACATGCCAGGTAAGACCATTAAGTTCGGTCATGAAAACATAAAAGCATACTCCACACTTTCATATAAATCACTTAGATGGACCATATAGGTCGGCGGCCTAAACATCCAAACTTGCACTACAAGGCCTAAAACACAAGCTTTCACCTCCAACGGTCACAAAATTGAATATTAAGACACAAGACATCATCATCATGACTCCACAACCTCAAAACACTCCATCAACATTCTCTCAAAACTATTATCATGTATAAGAACATCTACAACATCCATCTTCATCATGGAACTCATCAAGAGAAAACTCTAATTAGGTGTCAAGCACCTAAAAATCATCTTCCAAAAGTGAACTGGTTCACACATCTAAACTCTTCACCAAGGATCATGTAGTATATCAATGGAAATATCTCATCATTAAGAAACTGGAACAACTCATGACATTCTTCAAATCATGGTACAAGACCTCAAAACACCTCCATCTTTTAAACATCTCAAACCTCCAATATTGGTCTCAAGAACTAGTCTTGAGCAATCAGGCTCCATCACCTCAATCTTCACTTCCACACTCAACTACAACATGGAAAACTTCAAGGGAAACTAAAACACCTCCTCATGTGCTAACATGCATATATAATATTAATAAAATCAAACTCACACACCCATTCCAACATACCTTCTTAGCAAGCCTAATGGGGTTGATTAGACCATTAAGAATTAACTTGAAAAACATCTTACCAGATAAAACCAAGACCTCAACCACATAATATAGAACCTCTTCAAGCTATCTATGACCTTCATGCACTGCTACAACATGTAAAACATCAATACTTGTCTTAAACCTCCATGACTAGTTTTATCCCTTTAGGCCAAAAGCGGTAAGACACATTGGAAGACCTGTTTCGTGAATTTTCTCCACACACCTTGTCTAAATATTGTCATGGACATTTATAACATATCC
Organism: Taxus chinensis; assembly: GCA_019776745.2. Taxonomy (NCBI): domain Eukaryota; kingdom Viridiplantae; phylum Streptophyta; class Pinopsida; order Cupressales; family Taxaceae; genus Taxus; species Taxus chinensis. The sequence goes on from CM034154.1 coordinate 567,424,115, forward strand.
TAAGGTATATAGAACAATTGATTTTTCATCATAACTCCTGCAACATAACTTTGTATATGCAAATATCCTCAAAACAACAATTTTTCTATATCTTGCTAAAACACATGGAGCATGAAACCACCACCAAAATGATATCTGAAGAAGTATTTACAACCTTGAATCTTTACATTTACTTACCCAAGTCATTTGGAGACCATACACATCATTTTCTTTCCCATTACTCTGAACCTAGGGTTTATGGAGGGTTTTGACCTTCTTAGCTTGTTAACAATAGTTCATAAAAATGTGATGACCAAATGACTTGATTATTTTTGCAAAATCTTATTGACTCCATGCCATAACATCCAAAAAAATGCCTAGGTTCTCATGCATAGCACACACGTGTGTATGAGCAACTGAAAGTGACCTATCAAGCTGGGAATGACATTCTAAGAGCTCGAAAGAGCTCAAAATGACTTTTCTTCCTTTCTTCTTTGACCCATGACCTGGAATTTGGACCATATCACTGTAACGTCCTCCTTGATGTTCTCCAACACTCATCCACTAAAGCAAAGGATGAGCACGCATAGAAGGTACTGTGGAGGAAAGCGCATGTGGGTAAAGTGCACAAGGAGAGCAGTAGGTTGGCACATGGGAGCAGGAAAAGGGTTTAAGGGTTTAAGGACTTAGCCACATTTCGGTTAAAGGATATCACATGAAAACACATGAGGTTACAGATAAGCGTAATGATGACAAGGTTGTTACATGGAGACTTGAGGCTCAAGAAAATAATATTCCAGGGAATATTTATGGTTATGGGCTGGAAAGTGGAGGTTGTTATGGCTAGCTAGCATCTGCATGGCATGGGCACTTGAGTAGAACAAGATATGATGACATTTGGCATGCGGGCCTACTTCTGGAATGATGATCAGGTGAGCTTCCATCCTATTTAAGGAAGCATTTGGATCTAGACAAATTATGACTAGCTAGATTATAGCATAGAGAGTTAGAGATTAGAGGGTGTGTGTAGAGGCCGAGTGTGTATGCAATGGTGGATTCATGGTGATAAATATGTAATGGCTCTAGGGGTAATATAGGGTTTCTAGTTATAGGATGTTATTATCTTGATCTATTCAGTCTGTCTATGACCCTTTTGATGTAGTATGGCTACTGTAAACACTAATTTTCAATATATAACTGGTTATTCTATATATCTATGTTTATGGGTTCAAACCCTAGTGTTCACTTTACTCATGGTTCAGATCTGGTTCCTTCATATTGTTATAATGATTACATGTTCTTTTCATGATGCATTTATGCTTAGATCTAGTATCTTTACTTCTACTTGTATTTATGTTTCTGTAAACATTCCTCCATTAATGGTGAAGCATTCTTATGAATCTCACATAAAGGAGGGGCTCAATGCACCATGCACCTTAGGTGAGTGCCCAGCTAATGATGGGTGATAGGCCGGCATGCTTGGGATTTTAAGGGAGAAGGTAAATGAGGCTACATTTTGGTTTCGTTTTGGGACCTCTTTTGAAGTTGTTGTAAGAATGGTGTGTGATGACAAAACACTTGACCTTGGACAATGTCAAGACTTGGCTTAAAAGCATGGAGGATGAGTTTTCTCAGAGATTTAACACTGGACCTGAGTTTGATGCACGTAAATGGGTAGAGGAGCACCTGTATCATGAGCTCTATGAGACATTCTTTTGCTATTTTCCAGTAGAGTTGTATGAATGGCTATCAACATATGCATCAAGGAAGAGTTGGTATTATAGACCTCATGTTTGGACCCAAGAAGAGTATCAGAGGTTGCATGATGTTGATCTGACCTTGGACATATGTTGTTGATCACTGGTGGAGAGGTGTGTTGACTAGCTATACCTTGGAATACATGGTTTCTATGTATTCTTTCCCAGAGATTGCTGAGTTTGAGTTCTTACGGGAGCCAAGAGGATTGTTCTTGTGTGTTATGCCATTAGCCATTAAGATCCTGATCATCACTCTGAGTATGGAGGCATTTCCTATGGCTGGCTAACTTCCCACTAGGCACAAGGGCACAGAAGCTAGTGTGGTGAGAGATGGTGGATCCTATAGTGGAAGCAGAGAGAGAAGAGAGGTGGCTCAAGTATAATGAAGTGTGAGAGAGGGAGTTGGCGAGACAATGTGAAGTTGCTGGAGTGATGGATTTATGGAGGTAGACATTTGTAGGAAGGATTTGAGGTTCACGCAGAGGGTGTGGGACCTGAGCAGTCTGTGCTACCCCATCTTGGAAAGTGTGGGAGAGAAACCCCCTTGGCTTCTGGTGAGAGCTCATCATATGAAGAAAGGAGGAGAGTTGTAGGGTGCACATCTTAGCCCACCTGGTGACCAAACCCTGGTGCTTAGTTTTCCAGTATCTGAGACAAGTATTTCTAGTTCAGTTGGTGTTAGTGAGCAAGTAGCATCAGGTAGATATCATTTTACATTACACCCATCTATGGCCATGCATAGACATTTTGGTGTTTGGAGGTATTTTTCTAGCACATCATTTGGGCAAAGTGTGGGTACACAAAGCTTGGGTATCACATCTGGGAGTGGTTCAATATCACAGATTGTTGGCACGTAGTTTAGCACGATGGTGGGTATGTAGAGTGCATCTGCATTCAGGCCCCTTACCTAATGGGAGGAGGATCTGGTGGATCTGGAGGAATAGGAGCTAGTGGATCTAGTGGATCTGGTGGAGGCAAAACAAGAGGGAATCAAGGTCCTAGATCTGGTGGGACAAGGACCACAACACCATCAACAAGTGTTTTATGAGATGTCTCTACATTTTCCTGATTACAAGGGCATTGAAGATGCCATGGAGCATGTACACAAATGCAAATTTCTATGGCATGCTAAGGGGATCACTACCCTAGAGTGGAAAGTAAGTCAGTTTACAACTACGTTACAAGGGCACACACATAGCTGGTACCAGAAGTATGACCCCCATCAGATGGTGGTGGATTATACTACATTGTGATGACTTCTTGGTAGAATTCCACATTCCTGAGTTTGAGAAAAAGAGCATCAACATGTTGAAGGAGATTCAACAAGGTATGGACAGAGAGTGTGTGGAGTATGATGCGTACTTTAAAACTCTTCTGTCAAAGTTTTCTTATGATATCCATCCCTCACAACATGCTCAATGGTTTGTTGGAGGATTGATCATGCCTTTTAGATGAGTGCTTTCCCACAAGACTTTCATGGATCTGTGCGAGGCCTTGGAGAGGCTGCTTTGCACACTGAGGCCATCGGAAGCATTGACACTAGAGTAAGCCCATTTTTAGAAGCACAGATCACTGCCATGACAAAGCAACTTGAGAAATTATCTGTGAACTTGGCTCATGAGACTCGCAGTGGACTATGGTGCATGGATTGTGAGGTAGAAGGACACACAAAATATAATTTCCCATGAAATACATGTGTGCACCATGTCATTGGATTATGAAATCTAGTCATGGAGATCATGATCCAAGTAGATGCCCATTGTTACATGTGCGCTCTGTAAGAATGTGTCTTCTTATTATAATATTTTCTCATCTACGATGCATGATACAAAGGACTACCAATTGATAGACCAAATCCATGATGTCATTGATATTGGTGTGTGCCAGACCAGCATTGGGAAAAATTCTAAGAATGAAGGTCATTCAGTTTGAAGGGTGCACAGATGGAGGTGGTCAAGGAAGAGGTTTTCATGGAGGATTCAGAGGTCATGGTAGTCAAGGAGGTAGGAGTGAATTTCCCCATGGAACTTGTTACAATTGTGGATCTACTGAACACTACAAAGCATGAGTGTTCTAGATTTGTTACAATGCTCATGGTGCAGGAAGAAGCATAAGTATGAGGAGTGCCCTGAGTTGTATGAGCACATGAGCTAGAACCAGAAGAAGGACATGGGCATGGGAATGGTTAGTGTGAAGCGATCTGATCCGTTATGGATGCCTAGGGTAGTGCATGACTCTGAGTTGGAACCTATCTTAGTAACTATGCAGGTGGAGGTCGTGCATGCCAGGGAAGAACCAAAGAAAAGGCCTCTCATTACAAGAGAAGAGGTATTACATGGGAAGTATCTTGATCCAACTCATCAGAAAGAGGTCTACCAAGAGACCATGGAGGTGATTAGAAACCTGCAAGGGGAGATTCAATGTTTAAAGGAGAAATCAAGGAAGTTGGAGTAGAAGAAGAGTGTTGAGGTCCCTCAGAAGGACATGGATGAGGTCAGAGAAGTGTGTAAGATGTTGTGCCAGGAGAATATTATCCCTCTCTTAGGAGAGTGGCTAAGAGAAAAAGTACCATGCACTGGAGGTGAGCGTGAGAGGTAGGTCTTGCATGCTAATCTACCCCCTCACAGTATTGATTATGACAAGGAAATCACATTGAATGTAGTTGTGGATGGATGGCTCTTGAGAAACATTCTGATTGACATGGGTGTTGAGGTCAATGTTCTCACTTTAGATGCATGGAATCAGATGGGAAGACCCCCATTACAGCCATCTTCAAATGTGTTGTATATGGAAAATAGGATGAAGGCTATGCCCATCGGAGTATTGAAGGATGCATCCATAACCATCCAAGGGGAAAAGTTTACTAGAGACTTTGAAGTCTTAGCACTTTCTGAGGTAGATAAATTTCCTAGCCCTACTTGGATGCCCCTGGTGCTATAAGAATAATGTTGACTTGTGCTTTAACAAAGGGTACATAAGTTTTGAGAACAAAGAGGAGCGCATCATTATTCCACTAAATGGATGGGAGGTCTGCACCCTATGTGGAACCCTTGGGAGAAGAGGACCTAGATAAAATCTATGTGTGCACCATTAGAGACCCTGAGGTTGTTCATCCATCAAAGAAGGAGTCATTCAATGGGAAGATTCTCAGTCCATGAGTGATACAACTAGTGTTGCATGTGACAATTGGGTGCATGGGACCTATGAGTTGATTGGGAGACAATTGAAGGGCACCGTGACTCACATCGCTAGGGTGCACTTGGTTAGGCACCTGGGAGGAAAGTAGTTACCTAGATACACTAGAGAGGGTAACCCTGATGTCTTTTCTACGTGTGATGGAGGCACAGTGGACCTGTCAGACAGAAAGGAGGAATATGCTTACTTATACCTTATGTGGAACAACATCACATTGGTGGGTGACCCATCGAGACAACCTTCTAGAGTGGTGTAAAGTGAGAATCATGCTCTCTGTTAGGTTTCTGAGGAGCAATGCACCCTCTGTAATACATGACTATCATGGGAAGGATTCCACCTCATTCCACATCCAAGAGTGTGAGAGAACCTGGATGATGGGTGTGGAAGCCTTTCCTCCTTCACTATGGGTGCATAAGTTCTATTCCACCCTGCAAGGGTTATGCACGTGCATGGTATATTCATTCAGAGATGTGTCGTCAGATGGGAAACTAGCAGGAACTGACAACAGATATTATTCAAACTTTTGAGTATCAAAGTTTGAAGCCATCGGTGAATGAGGCATTGCAGGTAGTCAAGCACCTTACTATGGGAGATAGTGCCATGGCTGAGGACTGAATCCTGGAGTTGTTAGGAGAACCTAAGTTGGGGGCACTTCATAGAAGAAGAACTAGAAGAAGAGATGGAGGAGGTACAACTTGAGTGCACCTTCCTGGAGAAAGAAAAAGGAAAGTTAGTCTATTTGATAGACGATGAGGAAGTGGAAAACTTGGATGTTAACCATATAAGGTATGTGAAGTATTAGATAAAACAGATGAGAAAGCATGTGCACTTACCATGAACCCTTGAAAACAAAGAAAGTTAACATTGGTACAGAGACAAAGCCAAAGGAAGCTGTCATTGGAGATTACTGGACGGAACAAGAAGTGTCAAAAATCATTGATCTACTGTGTGAATTCCAATATTTTTTCCCATGTGGGTACCATGAATTAAGGGAGTTCACCACTCACTTGGGGAAATGAGGATTAAGTTAAAAGAGGGTGCACACCCAGTTCAGAAGAGACCTTATAGGATGAATCTGAATCTATGTGTAAAGGTTAAGGAGGAGATTGATAAGATGATAGAATCTGGTATCATTGAGGCAATTGAAGAATCTGAGTGGGTGAGCCCGATGGTAATTAGTATTAAAAAGGATGGAAGGATAAGGATTTGTGTTGACTATAGGGACTTGAATGTTGTGTGTGTCATAGATCCTTTTCCAACCCCATTTACTAAGGAGATCTTGGAAGGAGTAGCAGGGGGAGATCTATTCTTTTACAGATGGATTTTCAGGTTATCACCAGGTGAGAATTGTGAAGGAAGACCAGGAGAAGACTACTTTCACCACTGAATGGGGAATTTTTTCTTATACGGTCATGCCTTTTGGGTTGAAGAACGCACCTGTTATGTTTTCATGCATTGTAGTACAGGCCTTTCAAGACTTCATCCATAAGTTTCTGCAAGTTTACCTAGATGATTGGATGGTGTATGGGTTAGTAAGAGACCATTGTGACAATCTGAGATTGATGTTTGAGAGATGCAGGTAGTTGAGTATCTCACTTAACATTAAGAAATGTGTCTTTGCTACCCCATTTGGCACTTTACTTGGTCACATCATATGCAAGGAAGGCTTATTGGTAGACCCTGCAAAAGTGGTTGTTATCTTGGGTTGGAGGAGCCTACCAGTCAAAGTGCGTGGTGCGTGGATTCTTAGGGCACATGGGATATTATAGGAAATTTATCAAAGGCTATGCCAAGATTTCCATGTCATTGGAGGAGAGTTGTTGAAACATAAAGGTAAATTCCATTGGGGAGAGGTGCAACAGATGGATTTTGACACATTGAAGGAGAAGCTTACCATTGTGCCCATTTTGTGCTTTCCCTCTTGGGATAAGCCTTTTCATGTGCATGTTGATGCATCTGGTATGGTGATTGGAGTAGTCTTAGCACAACCTAGAGAGGGGATTGTTGACCATCCCTTGTGTTTTTCTAGTAGGAAGTTAACTCCAACAGAACAAAATTATACTACCAGAGCGTGAGGCATTTTCGATGATCTACGCACTGCACAAATTTAGGCAGTATTTGCTAGCAACACCTTTTATTTTCTACATGGACCACATGGCATTAAAGTACTTGGTGAACAAGCCCATTTTGCAAGGGTGCATATGCCTGATGGGTCTTATTGTTTCAGGAGTTTGAGTTTATGGTTGTGGTGAAACCAGGGAAGAGAAATTTAGGACCTGACCATCTATCATGGATTAACTCAGGAGAGGATGTGCAAGAGCATTGAGGACACAATTATAGATGCACAATTGTTTAGATTACAGCACGCACCCTCTGACTTGGAGGATATTGTTGTTTTCTTTGTGAATGGGTGTGGTGCCAGAAGGAATGAAGGCCTTGGAGAAAAAGTAGTTGGCTATATGTGTCGCACCCTATATGTTGATTAGCCGGAGACCTATACAAGCTAGGCTGAGATGAGGTTTTTGCACAAGTGTGTGTTGGAACATGAGCATACTACAATCATGGAAGAACTCATGGTGGCATTGTAGGAGGTCACTATGCAAGGGAATGCAACCATGTGCAAGATCCTATTGGCAGGCCTTTGGTGGGAGATGGTTTATAAGGATTGTATTGAATATTGCAAGGCCTGTGATCATTTCCAGTGCACCTTGGTAAGCTGAGAAAAAGAGATGAAATGCCATTAAGACCTATTGCTAGTGTAGAGTCCATTTGAAAAATGGGAAATTGACTTTGTGGGCCCTATTTCCCTAGCCATGTGTGTAGGACAGGTTCACACTATATTATCACTTGTACACAAATTATCTTACAAGGTGGGTAGAAGTGTGCCTACAAAGGATTGCATGATGGCTACAACAACTAGGTTCTTATGGGAGAATATAATCAGTAGGTATGGATGTTTGTTGAGTTTAACGAGTGATAGGGGTACACATTTCTTAAATGAGACTATTCAAATCTTGTTGGCAGAGTTTATGGTGGCCATCACAAAACTACGCCCTATCACCCTCAGGCTAATGGAACTGCTGAGGCATTTAACAAGATATTAAGCCACACATTAACTAAGATTTGTGATGTCAGAAGAAGGGACTGGGATGATAAAGTCTCTGCAGTGCTATGGGCATATCACACAACTTATAAAATATTGAACAAGGCCACACCCTTTCAATTGGTGTTTGGTGTGGAGGCAGTTCTACCTGTGGAATTCATGTTACCATCTCTGTGTATTGCATGTGCATAGGAGGATTGGCTGATGAACAAGCATTAGAGGAGTGCATTGATAAACTTATGGAGTTGGATGAGAGGTGTGATCCATTTCTAGATGGAGTCAGAAGATGGAGAAAGCATGACAGAAAGGCATGACATGATCATCATATTAAAAACAAGAAGTTTGAGGTTGGGAAGATGGTCCTGTTGTATGATTCTAAGTTTCTGTGCCACCCAGGGAAGCTCAAGGTGCATTGGTTGGGACCATATACTATCACTTACATACTTGATTCAGGTGCTTTCCAGTTACAAGCACTGGATGGCACATGGTTGCCCAGTTTCTTTAATGGGAGTAGGTTGAAGCCCTACTATAAATAAGTCTTCTTGTGTGTTTGTAAATAAGGTAGTATTGCCAGTTAGCTTAGGATTTCCCTTAATGCATTTTATTTTATATGTGTTTCCTTTCATCGTCACTTTGCTTTTTCTTTTTTTTGTTTGTTGTGGGTGTGCTTGTGCATTGGTAGCCAGTTACTATCTAAAGGGTTTTTATGCGTAGAGGACCACACATCCTATTTAGTGTGGGGTGGAGAGTGTAAAGAAGAGTTTCAGTGAATAGTGTGGTAAGAAGCAAGTGTTGGGAGTGATGTTGATTGAAGGTCCCAAATGAGAAATTCAAAAGTGTGTGGGTTCAGAGGAGGGCACATAGCAGAGGTGATCATGGATGAAGATTGGTGTCAAAAGATTTATAAAAACCACGTACAGGATAAAGTGCATAAAGCAAATGAGGTAGGAAATGCAAAAGAACTTGGCTTAATGTAGAGGAAGATTGACTTTGGCGCTATGAGAGCATGCATAAGAATCTGTGGTCGATGAATTTTTCACGCCAGAAGGTTGTGGAATTTTCACGCAAGTTTGTGCATGAAGGAAAAGTGCTAGAAAAACATGTGAGAGGATGGTGTTGGAAAAATATGAATTTAATGTGGTTGTATGGTGGTAGGTGGCATGGGAGTTAATGTGGGAAAAATAAAAAATCTATAAATAGAAGGTCGGTAGAGTTATTCTTTTTACCTTGTTTTTTGTTGAAGAGCTCTTGCGAACTAGGGCATCCTTGTGAAGAATTTGTGAAGATTTACATGTGAAGTGGAGAAATTGGCAGATTTGTGAACCAGAGTGGAAATGGAGTACACGAGGCAGTGCATGGAGGAGGTTTTTTTTGGATTCCCGTGAATTTTTACGTTGTCTTGTGGAAGGAGAGTTTTCTAGGTTAGGGTTTACAGAGCTAGGGCACGGGTTTTGGAGAAATTTCATGGAAGGAGTGGAGCTGAGGGATAGAGAAGTGTTAAAGCATGATGCAAGGAATAATTTACAAGGACTTGACAAGAAAAATGGCACCAAGGAAGGGATTGAATGTTTCACCTGAAGAAGGGAAAGGGAAAGGGCAAAGGAAAACCTAGTCGTATATCGACAAGTTTTAATGAGGAGTGGTACATGCGGAGATGTAGTACCAGATGGAATTTTAATGGGGATGGAATGGGTTTATCACATGTGCAAGATGGTTATCAGTGATTATAACCATAGGAAAAGATACCACAGAGAAGGAGATGGTGTTGGAGCTAGTTTTCCCAACTGGAGAGAGAACACATGATGACAAACCTGTGTATGATGATTCTGTGAAGACCACATTGGAGAAGGTTGGACTTTTGCAACTCTATGAGTTTCCATATTTTGGTAAACCTGAAAGGTTATACCAGTGGTTGATGTCGTGCACATGCATGAGGACTATTTTTACTTTGCAGGAAGGAGAATGCACTTAACTTCTCAGTTGATCTCCAGATACACTGGGCTTATCTGCACTGGAGAATCACTGGAGGATGACTTGGGTGACAAGGATGTCAGTTAAGGAAACAATCATGGAATATGAATACAAGAAGGGTTCACACTACTTTGATATCACCAAGATCACTAACCCAACAATGAAGATGGCCATGCACCTACTCACCAAGTTGAATGGACAAGAGTGTGGACATAAGTGGACAAGAGGTGGTTGTACATTTGCAAGAAAATTTTAGAAGGAACAATCTACAACCTCTCGGCCTTCATTGCGGAGGAAGATCATAGATACGGTGAACGATGGGGATAAGATCATGTATGGTACATCCTTCTTACCATTGTGTTTTCTGAGATTGGAGTGCTCGATGGGCCGAATAGCTATGTATGGGAATACCCTGATGAGAACCCTTCCCCTGCTAAGAGGTTCGAATCATACACTTGTGATACAATGACTATTCCATATAAAGCACGTTTAGAGAAGTGGTACAAGTGAATGTGTGATGCATTTGGGGAAGAATGGAGAATCCTTGAAAACTACTAGCCTTGGTGGATGGTGAGGTTGAGTTGCTGTATACCAACACTTTTGCATAGGTAGATTCACTTTAACAGATGGCATGAAAATTCCATGGTGTAAACTACCATTTTTCCTTCACAGTGCAATACTTTCAAAGCATGGTTAATAGGTTCAAGGAGGCCAAAAATCTTAGATTTGATCTAAGTGAGGTAGATCAGGATCACCACGCATGTTGCACTAAACCTTAGTGTATCCTAAGAAGTGCTCCTATGTGGAGAAGTATGTCTCTCACAATGTACATATGGTAAAATATGTGTCAATACCTATTGTAGGAAGACAACAACAAGGGTCTATGTACACCTAAGGCCTAATTTGAAAAGGGCATGTATGTTGAGGATGATGTATCCATCCAGAAGACCCCACTAGAAGAAAGAAGGTGGTGCCAAAGAAGAGAGAAAGGGAAGAAAATCCAGCAAGCAGGGTGACCAAGTGCGCATACAGTTCAGACCATGGAAGCACATGAGTCAGGCACAGGCACAAGTACTTACACTCAGGAGGAAGAAATCCCCCGTGAAGGAGAAGTCACCTGAGAAGGAAATGTCCCCTATGATAGAGGATACACCAGTGAAGAAGAAGTAAAAATATGGCAAAGTTTAGACTCTGAGGAGATGGAAAGCATGAAGGATGGTGACTCTGAGGAGGAGAATGAAGAGCATGTGAGGAAGGAAAGAGTCCCCCTGTGCATGATATACATGAATCTGATGAGGAGTAGAATGATTATGAGGAGGGAACTCATAATGTGGGAGGAAGTGAAGAAGAAGTAGGGATGAATGTGTAGAAGACCCCACACCTGGTTGGAGGACAGTTAGAGGACACTGTGGAAAGGGAAGTGGCAAACATCATTCAGAACTTAGTGGAGCATGAAGTGGAGCACAACGCTGAAGAGATATTGAGAGAGGTGGAAGAGAGCATAGACAAGGAGAAGAGTCTAGCGGTCAGCTTCCTAAAATTAGCAGTGCACATAAGTGGAAAAGGTGACAATAATGCAAGGACACATGACTTATGTCAATGACCCTAACAAGGTCCTATGTGCATGGTTCCAAAGCACAGTGCCCACAAACCAACTCTTTTGTTGGTCATATTTTGAGAAAGATAGTTCATACACATGCATAAGGAAGATGTTGTCATGGAATTTTGAGTCCCATGTTGATGAGCCCAAATTCAAAGTTGGCACAGATGCAATGATAGAGACGCAGAACCCCAATGAGGTGAATCCTATCATGGATACTCAACAAGACTAACTGATGAATATGCCTATAACAGTGCTCAATAAGGTGTTAGTAGAAGTAGAGGCATGGTTATTCAGGAGGAATAATAGAATCAAATCCCTGGAGGAAGAATTGGAGGAAAAGAATAAGGAGATAATAGAGAGAGACATGGAGATAAAAGGGAAGGAGTCCATAATTACACAGTTGAAGGCTGAGTTGAGAGAGGAGAAGGTGAAGGTGTGTGAGGCATACAAGAAGGTGAAGACTATCTCAGACTCCATCATTCTAGCACACCCAAATTTTCCCTCCTGAGTAGAAGTATGAGTCATCTTTTCTCTTCCTAGAGGATTTGATGCACTTGATCATAATGGAGAAGCCACCACTTTGCATTAGAGTCAGCAGAGGAAGTTTTGGCATGAAGAAAGAATGAGGAGAAATCAAAGATTGAGGGAGACCATACTTGGTACTCCGAGCTCCTTCCTTAGTTAAAACCATGGTGCACATGGCCGAAGTTGTCTATGACAACTGTGGAGATAGGGACAGGGTGGTAAGTATATTGGTTGCTACCCATGAGGCGGACCTAAAGGAGTTTCAAGATAAGAACAAGGGTAACACAGGGTAGATTAGGACAAAATCATAGTGGAAGTTGAGAAGAAGTTTGAGGTGATTGAAGGCCTAAGGGTCTCAATTAAAAATAAAGTAAAGGAACTATATCCTCAGGTTACCTGAAGGATGGATGCGCTGAGTGACCTTAACAAATAGATGGAAAATATTGTTGATACACTAAAGGCTAAGGGTGAAGAGTTATGTTGGCTAGATTTTCTGCATAGCATCAAACCTAGGCAGTCATGAGATAAATCTCCCTCATTTAACCGATGAGGCTCCCGTGTCAGATTTGTCAATATAAATGTATTCTTATCTATCAGGGGTTTTACTTTAACCACTTAGTTCATGAACCATAACTAAGAAGTTCTGCAGCAAGTAAGCAGCTGTTTAAGAAAGGAAAAATGATAGAAGAAGAAAGTCAAGGTATTACAGAGAAGAAGTAAGGAAGATGTGCATCCCAATTAGTAGATAGCAGAGCTAATTGCATGCACATAGAAGAAACTTAATAGATTTGAACACATAGAATTATAAAGCAAAGGCAGTTCTAGATCCAGATCTAAAATAACACAAAGTTTACTTTAAAGATCTAAGATTTAAAAGCAAGAAACACAGTACGCCGTGACACAAAGTTCTCCGGAAACCTACTTCTTTGTATTCCTCTGCAACAAGTGGCTCTCAGGGGTTCAGCACAAAGTCTAGAACACAAGATTGCTTCTTACAAATTCTGATTGATGATTAACCCGTAGGTTCTTCTCCTACTTATAGAATGTAGGAGGGAAAGTACAAATAGAAGACTCAAACTGAACTAAAGCATGAACAACAAGTAAAGATGACATTTGGCAATCATCCTCAACTAACTTCTTCTTAAGTGAAACATGTATCACTTAACTAATAGAAAGGTTCCACATGACTTCAAGTAATGGTTGCAAAACCAATAACTTAGAAGTTTACAATTTCATCCGGGAACATAGAAAGTAGAAGAAGAAAGAATAGAAGAAGTTATGCTAGCTGTAACATCTACATCTTCTTCTTGGTCTGATATCTGATATACTTGTCGAACATATAATTCAACATCCTTCCATTTGTTTTAGCCACTGCTTCCTTTTCTGTCCTGAATTGCAGCAACCCTTCATTCAACACTTTGCTGCATGCTTCCACTTCTTCCAAACTTGGCCCAAATCTCGCAATGTCTGCCTGCAATGTCACCAGCCTACTGATAGAGTTCATCGTGAAAGGCTTGGTAGCTTTATCAATTCTCTTTTTGTACCATCAGAAGAGAACTTTTCAGGGAATAATGCACTTCGTTAGAAACAATCCACTCTTTCCTCCATCCACTCTTTCCACAGTGAAAGAAATGATACTGTCTGAAAAATCTGATGTTCTACTCTCGAGCGCCTGCATCCTTTTCAGCAAAACTCTACAGATATCCAAACGAAAAGATACTGCAAATTTTAGCTGCTTCCCCTTCTCAACTGATCCATCCGGCACAATTTGTTCTGCAACCAATACATCTCCCGATAGTTTGTTGATCTTGGCCAAAATACTCAAGATACTCTCTGCAACTGTATTCATTCCTTCTATGCTTTCTATCAGTTGCTTTAGTTGATTAGCTGCATCGTTCATAACCTTTAGGCGGGCTGGCACTTCCCCAAGTTGCATAGAAGCTTGACGAATAATCAGATCCTTCCATTCGTCAATAGCCTTTACTTGATTGCTTGCATCTTCCATTTCCTGCATAAGATGATCACTCACCTGCGTTGAAATGGGCTGAACGGAAGGTTTAGCAACCTTGGCTATGATCTCACATAATTGAGATATTTGCTTCTGCAGCTCTTCTTTCTCCGCCTTGTCACTGTTAAGCCTAAGGAACAAAGCATCCAGCAACGTCTGCGTGTCCTGCTTCAATCCTTCAGTGGTAGCTTGACCGAGTGATATTTTGGTCACCGTCACATCTTCTGCCGTGAGCTCCTCTTCTACCTTTCCTTCCGCCGGAATTGATATCTCAGCAAACTTCTCTCCCAAATCCTTGATGATCAACCTAGAGGTTGCTTTAGCAACTTTAGGCCTTCTGTCTCTTCTGCTCAGATCCTAAAGTAGCTACAAGTCATGTTCCTCTAAGTTCATCTCTACTCTTGCTTCCGGAACCAACTGCATAGCTAACCATTCCGAGAAACTACTTCTCAGAGAGCGAGAAGTCGCTGAGTGCACTACCATCTCCCACTCTGCATCCTCTCCATCAGAAAGTGCCACAGTATCATGGCTGCCATCTTCTGAAACATCCAAGGACAAAGCTCTTTCGAACTCCGTCATCTGCAACTTTAACATCTCCTCTGGAACGGGTGCTAAACGAAGTGGCTGCAGAGAGAAGACGAACGTCGCTGGTTTCAATGAAGGCATGGAAGCATCCTGCTGTTGTGGTGCAATAGTTGGTGATCCTCTGGGTACTGGAGAAGTCGGAGTCAAAGCTATGGTCGTAGAAGTGGTCTTCTCTTTCTCTTGAGATCTTCTGTGTACTTTCAACTTCTCGGACCTTCTGCTGCTTTCTCCTTCATGCTTTCATTTGAGGGAATCTCCTGCGCCGAAGTTGCCCGTGATTTGATTCATCAATACTTCATCAAGACAGTATCCCTTCGTTAGCAGCCAGCTCGAAGTACTCACGAACACAGCTCCGGATCTCTCTTCTATTGTGCTGCAGCCGCCATTGCTATCCTGCAGTATAGCTTTATCTCCTCCCATTTGATGGTAAGTGTCAAGTACCACATTCCCATCATCTTTAAGATCCGCAGGTATCTGCGCTAGTCCAAAGTAAAATACTTGCTTTGCCGATAGCCTACTAAAATCTTTCTTTCTAACCTCGTACTCACTTCTACACTTCATCCAGAAATCTTCTAACGAAGGCACATGTGTGTACTCCTGGGAGATTGTCTTCCTGGCTATTCCAAATGGATCGAAATTAAGCCGCGCAGGGAAGAACTCTTGCTCATACTCGGACAACATTTGTGCTTCCATCCCTCGAGCTCTGTGAATGCTGATGCAACTGTAATATCCCACAGTGAGTGGGAAGAAGCCCGTAGACTTGTGCCGCTTCGACTGAAGGTCGTGTAACTCCACAAGTTGCCTGCTCAGCTCCATGGCGATCAATCTGTCACTCGGGTACCTTGGCATCTTTATTGGTTCACTTGAACAGCTCGTAACCCTGAGGTATGTGAAATCTGCAAACTGGATGAATACACTGCCAATCTTGGACACTACTTCCCATGCTTCCTTGCTTACCCTGTGAGTCTTCAAGTCTTTGTCTAACCTGCAGATGAAATCGTAGAAGAAGTCATCGTTGATCACTTTGAAGTCCTTCTTGCACGCAGGTACAGTAAGCTGTGGGTAGCACTCGAAAATGGGATCCTTGGAAAGAATACCACATCTATCCAGCTTGGAAAAGACACCCTGTGAAGCTGCAGCATACACCAAGTATGAAGTCATCTTGAAGCTGAAGGTACGCTTCACGTTCCGCAGTTGCTCACCGATGTTGTTGCTAATAATTTCTGACAAATTGATTATAGAATCAACCTTATTGATTTCAATGGTCCTGATGAAAGCATACATCCATGTCCGGAAAGTGTAGGCATTCGCTTCACCATTCAACCTGCATAGCAATTTCACGATATCATCCGCCTCCTGCACCAAATTGGATCGTGGAAGAGTTCTCGGGAACTTGGAAGGGGATCTAGGCTTCTTCATGAACCGGCTATTCATGATGCTCACACAGTTAGCTCTATGCTTTTCCCACCTACTGTCAGCATCCTGAATGCTAATAGAAGTCACCACCTTTCGTACTGGAATCCTCAGACAATAATTGAAGAATTCTGCATCCAAACGAATTATTGTCTTTCCCGCAACATCACAAACTGATCTGGATGAAAGATGATAAGATCTAGCACACTCCATCACAAACTCTAGCAATTGGGCTGTACACGGGAAAGCTGCAGCTCGAATAATTCCACTACTTTTGACTGCACGCATGAGTGAAGTCTTTCCAGCTCTGGATCTATCAATCAAATCAGAAAGAGGTTCTGGGCCTAGATCTGTGTCTCCTATGTTTGAAAGTTTGGAAGCAATGCATGAATCCATCGTGCTCTCTTTTTCATCTCCTTTCGCCATGGCTTTATCAATCTTTGTTTGAATAATTCTTTTTCTTCTAACCTGGCCGGATTTCTTCAATACTGGTGCAGATCTGGACAATTCTTCAGATTTGGAGGATATTTGCAATGTATTGGACATTGATAAAAACTCCTTTTCTTTTATAAAGCCCCTGTAATGAGTTCCTGCAATTTATTCAGACAAAAATGGCCACCGGAGCATGAATAGTGAATTTAAATTATAAAAATATGCACTTTTCAAGCCTGCTGCCCCAAAAATTGGTGTTTAATTTGCACATAAAGAGAGCATGAACCCTTTCAATCAACACCTGAGCTCCTGTAACACCTGTGAAAACAATTATGCAGACGAAGATCAACCTTCTCCAAAGCATGCGCCAAATCTGGAAGCTTTTAACCTTTGTTAGCACTTTGTCTGAGCAAAATCCTTCCTCTAATGGGGGCGCACTTTTCCTCCTTGCTGTAATTCTTTACCTGTGAATTAAATTATTCACCCATATGGCTGCCCATGCTTATATAACCTTCACAATTCTATAATTAATAATTGCCCTAATAATTAAAGGCAATTAATTAATTAAAAATCATGCTTTTCTCTTTTAAAAATAGCATGTTTAAGGACAGCCATCCAATAAATTAAATTAATCCAATTTAATCCTTCACACAACACTTCACTCAAGCCCCACAGTGTGCTTTGACCATAGCCACTGAAAATAGAAATTAATTTAATGTTTTAATGCTTCAAAAAACATTAAATAATGCCCAAATGGGGCGCACTTTTTGAGAGGAAGGGGGCAGCCACTAAATAAATTAAATTTAATTAATTTAATTCCTTTCTTTTATTCCTTCTTTGACTTTTTGACCTCCTCAAGCTTGGGCGCACTTTTTTAAGGAAGAAAGATTATTAAAAATAATCAATTTAATCATTTTAATCTCTCATCAAAGGGGGCGCACTTTTTTGCACATGTAATTCTATTTTTAAGAATTTTTCCATAATGGGATTCTTTGCCCTGCCAGGCAGGCACCAAAATCCCGTGATCCACTTAAGTGATTTGACTTTGACAATGGGATTCTTTACCCTGCAAGGCAGGCACTAAAATCCCATGATTTCACTTAAGTCACTTTCCTTTTATTATATCATGGGAATTTTTACCCTGCAAGGCAGGCAATAAATTCCCACCTACCTGCAGCCTCTATTTTTCCCACTGCAGCTTAAGTGACTTTTATAACACGGGAAAAAGTACCCTGCCAGGCAGGTATACAATTCCCACCCTGCTTGCGGCTTATATTTTTCCCATCGCAGCTTAAATCCTTTGTTTTCCAAAAATGCGCCCATCCTCGCAGGGGCTTTTCTGTGCATGACTTCACTTTTTCCCAGTGATCCAGACCTCCGATGACGACTTCCTCCGGGCAAAATGTGCGTGTATGTTTTCCAGCTGCTCCAGGCCAAAAATCGGGCTTACCCGGCGAAGGAGTTGTTCCAGAGAAATTTTACAGAAAACAGAACGGGACACCACAAAAACACGAAAAATTGCCAAAAGTTACAAATAAAGCCCAAAACTTAAAATAAGTTAAAATCCTTCTGGTATATAGGAATAATAACATATCCACTCATAACAGAGTTAAAACAAAGCACAAATAGCCTCATACGGGGCTCAAAATAATTAAATACAAATTTCCCGGAGACAAATCCCGACGACAGAATAAAACAATTTTGGGCATCTGGGTATTTGGCGAAAAGGGCTAATATGGCTCTTTGGGATTATCTTGACGCAATACAAGAACTTTCAAGCAATAAAAACACCAAATGACCCATTATTTTAAAAGTACGAATTTTTTTCGGATTGGGTAGTCACAGATTTCAGGGTGAAATCTGAGTGACACCAAGTTATCATTTGATGAAGTCAATGTGCTAATAGGGGATTTATTTCAACAAGCGCAGAGTGATGTGGATGCCTGGGATAAAACTGAAGCAACCTTGAACAAAGACTTCCCAATCCTTATGAAAAAGTTGTAAAATTCTTTTGTTCTTTGGCACAAGCCGGGTACAAATTATTCTTTTCTACCATTCTTTATTCTTCAATTTTTGGAGGATGGATAGTTTCCGAGGACAGATAACATGTTTAGTGTGGGGTAATGTTGAGCCCTTACAATGACTAAGTCCTAAAGCAAAGGATGAGCAAAAGGTATTGTGGAGGAAAGCGTGTGGGTAAAAGCGTGTAAGGAGAGGTAGGTTGGCATGCGAGAGCAGGAAAAGGGTTCAAAGGTTTAAGGACTTAGCCGCATTTCAATTAAAGGATATCACATGTAAAACACATGAGGCTGCAGATAATCGTAATGATGACAAGGTCATTACATGGAGACTTGAGGCTCAAAAAAAAATATTCTAGGGAATCTTTATGGTTACAAGCTGGAAAGTGGAGGTTGTTATGGCGAGCTGACACATGCATGGCTTGGGCACTTGAGTAGAATAGAATATGATGACATTTGACATGCGGGCCTGCTTTTGGAATGATGATCACGCGAGCTTCCATCCTATTTAAGGAAGCATTTGGATCTAAAAGGAGATATAGAGAGTTAGAGGGTAGAGGGTGTGTGTAGAGGCTGAGTGTGTGTGCAATGGCAGATTCATGGTGATAAATATGTAATGACTCTACGGGTAATATAGGGTTTCTAGTTATAGGATGCTATTATCTTGATCTATTCGGTTTGCTATGACCCTTTTGATGTAGTATGGCTATTGTAAACATTGATTTTCAATATACATAACTAGTTATTCTATATATCTGTGTTTATGGGTTCAAACCCTAATGTTCACTTTACTCATGGTTCAGATTTGGTTCCTTCGTATTGTTATAATGCTTATGTTCTTTTCATGATGCATCTATGTTTAGATCTAATAACCTTACATCTGCTTGTATTTCTGTTTCTATAAACATTCCTCCATTAATGGCGAAGCATGCTTACGAAGCTCACATAATGGAGGGGCTTGGTGCCCACATGTGCCTCAGGTGAGCACCCAACTGATGGGTGATAGGCTGGTGCACTTGGAATTTTAAGGGAGAAGGTAAACGGGGCTACAATTATACACCTGAAACTTGACCTTGTACATCTACAACATTTGCCAAGTAATGCTAAGTAATCTCACAACATACTTCACATGCTTATATAAGCCTTCTCTGCCTCATACTTCATGCTCCCATTCCTTTTGATTGTTCTATGTCTGGAACTAGGTCAAGAATGGCTTCCTACAACACATGATAGAC
The DNA here is from genome assembly GCA_019776745.2 of Taxus chinensis. Classification (NCBI taxonomy): domain Eukaryota; kingdom Viridiplantae; phylum Streptophyta; class Pinopsida; order Cupressales; family Taxaceae; genus Taxus; species Taxus chinensis. The sequence goes on from CM034154.1 coordinate 567,443,939, forward strand.
TGAAACTGACTTGATCACCACCTTGCAGACACTTTAACACCTCTGGAACAACTCTTTGAACACGTAAGACCCTATATGAACCTTAACATAACCCACGGAAATTTTTAGTGGCGAATTTTTGTAAACTCACGAAAATTGAGGATTATGGAAATTCAAATTGATGAATATTATGTGGTTCGTAGCTGACTTATTCATTGAAAAATTTGACCGACATGTCCCTTATACTATTCGTTTTGCCTAGATTTTACACATATATAAGAGCTTATGAATGTAATTTGCCACCATTTCGAATCATATCGTGCACATATTGTGCGCATATTAGTCCTCAAACCCTAAACCCAACCAACCCTTAACCGTCCAACCCACCCACCCAACCCTTAGCCATCCAACACTATACCGTCCAACCCTTAGTCGTCCAAAACTATACCATCTAACCATTAGCCGACCAACGCTTTGCCGTCCATCCCACTTGCCCAACCCTTAGCCATCCAACCCCCACCCCGTCCAACATGCCCGTACAACCCTTAGTCGTCCAACCCCTCACTCGTCCAACGCACCCACCCAACCCCTAGCCGCCTAACCCCTCACCCATCCAATCCATCTATCCAACCCTTAGCCGTCCAACCCCTCACCCGTCCAACCCACCTGTCCAACCTTCAGCCGTCCAACTCCTCACTTGTTCAACCTACCTTACCAACACTTAGCCGTCCAACCCCTCACTTATTCAACCTGCCTTACCAACACTTAGCCGTCCAACCCCTCACCTGTCCATCCCGCCCGCCCAATCCTCAGTCGTCCAACCCCTCACTCGTTCAACCCCACCTGCCTAATAGTCATCTAACCCCTTTGCCACAAAACTTTTTTTCAGATATTCACCAACGATTCAAAAGTCAATTTTTGAGATTCGCCAATGATTCAAAAGTAATTTTTCAGAGGGATCTTCTTAAAATGAACCCTGACATAACCTTTGGAGCCCACACTCAACACCTGTTTTTCTTGGACCATGCACTAAGATTATGCACTCACACCTAGACACCATGACCAATGCAACACATTATAACCCATAGCTCATCAACAATAACATCATGTTGGCTCACCTATGCACCTTGACACCCTTTGACATCAATGACAACAACACAATCACAATGCACAACACACTTTCAATTGTCCTTGAGTTTTTTATTCCTCTTATGGATCTTAGTAAAAAAAAAGGGATATGAGTATTTAGTGAGTGTGCACATTTGGTCAATGCTTAAGTAGTTTGCATATTTAATACTTTTGGTACGAATGAGTGTTGATAACCAACCAAAATATATTATTCGATTTCCTAATGCACCAACTTTAGGTTCATAATTATTCTAGTGCTAAGATGTTTATAAGTTTTCTAATCTCATTCTCAACTAATATATTAAAAAGTATACAAGCCATATATACCAGGACTTTACCTCAATAGACACTATTATTATAACAAAATGTGTAACACAATATTAATAACTTAATGAAATACAATATAACTAGTAGTTGTCCGAGTTGTTGCAAAACACTCTAATAGATAATAAAGGTAGCATTAACAAACATTATTACAAAAAATGAAGGACTTAAATCTTGAAATCATGAAATGATCATCAACACATTAGGCAAAATTCTTGATACAAATTCTCCTTAATCTGATAAAGAGAAAACATTGAAGACATAATCTAAAATAACCATATGACATGGAAACACACCAATAAGAACCAAATCTAAATTAAAAAAAACATACAAAGTACCCTTTAAATAGTACAACTTTAAAATTAAGTATACAATGACAACCAAAGAAAGGGTGAGAGTGGCGTGTAATAATGTTAAATCTCAATAGAAATGGTTTGGCCTTAAATTTGTAGTGTCTCATCTTCAACTAATATTTTAAAAGAATATACAAGGTATATAAATGACTTTACCTCAATAATACAATCTTATTATAACACAATGTGTAACACAATATTAATAACTTAATAAAATACAATATAATTATAACAAAAACATGTAAACTTATACAATAATTAAAAATTTAAATGTCAAAATATTTGACACAATTATTCTTTAATGTACTTAAATATCATCCTAACATATATTATCATTACGTACTAATATTGTATAATTTCTTCCCAAAATATCTTGTAAATTGAATATTAATCTTATTGAAAAAAAGTTATTCCAATAACATATATTATTAAAAGGAATCAATTAAAAAACAAAAAAACAATCCCAAAAAAATATAATACCATTTATTCCCAAAATATTTTTAAATCCAATATTAACCTTATTAAAAAAAAGCTATTCCAATTACATATATTATTAAAAGGAACCATAAATAAACCAAAAAAACCCAAAAAAAAAATATAGTACCATTTCTTCCCGAAATATCTTGTAGATGGAATAGTAACCTTATTGAAACCTCTTTAGGTATTCCAAAGGCATATGTTATTAAAAGGAAGCACCCAGAAAAACAAAAAACAACCCCAAAAAAAATCTAGTCTATGTGCATTTCCCTGGTGTTAGGTAATAATAGATGGAGAAGCTAGTAGAAGAAATTAGAAATAGTAGAACCTCTGTGGTCCAAATAAATTAGAAACATTAAAAAATCTTTGTAGTGCCATACCATTTCGAAGTGTAAGGCACAAAGTGGACGATCTTTATTTAATTTTGAGCCACCACGTGTCGACCTCAGAAGTCATTCAATATTGGGAAAATACAGAAAAAAATATTAAAAAGAGAAAAAAGTAAGACCATACACAGAACGGAGATGTTAAATATTTGGTTGGAACCAAATCTTGAGCCGTTGCAAATGGGTGTTTGGACGGAACAGAGAAAACATTACGTCAAAAAAACAATCGAGTGTATGAGAATTGATACAGAAGATTATATCAATCATTGAATCTGATGCAGAGGTTGTCAAACAGAAGATAAGATAAAGGTTTTTTATCATGGGTCCGGGCGACAAAAGTTGATGTGACCCATCACTTACTTTTTAAAATTGAAACCGTAATTGAATGGAGGTGAAATCTTTGTATGGCCCAAACAGACACAGATAATTCTTGTTCTTTTTTTCTTTCTTTTTTGGGTTTACATTGGATTTTTCTGGAGAAACGAGAACAGAGATTGTTGGGCATTTTGGGACGGTGTTTCATCAGAGCTGTCATTTTCTGTTTTCCCAATTAAGAAAAGAAGTACTTCTTAGCCCTACTTTTCTTCCCATAAAACTCAATTTACAACCTCCACCCATTGCTGACAGGATCATTGTGTGTTGCATTTTCATTGACAGCACATCAATCTTTTATTTCCATGTGTGTCTTGTCTGTGCAGGGTGGGGTGGAGTCAATTTTATTTCTGGGCCACCGCTTGTTCTTGTGGAGGAGAAGGGATTGATGTTTTAGGCCTTCAATTCCCCCATAAGTTATTGAAAGCATCAAGCATTTGCAGGTTTAGCTGTTTGTGAGTTTTCATGAAATGGGCAGCAGCAGCAAAGCTTTGCAGTCTTCGTGGGTGCAGAGGCTGAAACCCAGAGAATTAGATGGGACACGGGCTGGCAATTTAAGGAGTTCTCGTGCTTCTGTTTCTGTCTGTCCTGCAGAGGAGGAGGAGGAGGAGGAGGAGGAGGAGGAGGAGGAGAAATCGTCGTCTTTATCCAGGTCTGTAATCAATCCCCATTTATTGCCCAAGGTTGAGAACGTGTTTTCTGACCCGGTTAAGCGCCGGAGGGCTTCCTCGTCTCCATCTGGGGACAGTGGGGATCTGCTTTCAGAGACCCGCGTTATTGCTAGCTTTGGGCCATTCCAGGTCAGGGCAAGGTCTCTTGTTCCAGCCAAAGAGAAGAAGATGAAGCTTTCTGCCGACCAGTGGAAGCAATATTCTCTAAGGAGAGGGAAAGAGGTGGCAACCGAACAGAACCCCTCTGCAACAGCATGGAGCAGAAGATTGATGATCAAACCCTGCAGCGAAGAAGAAGACGGGGAAGAATACAGAGGTGGGTTATTCAATTCTGAAATTGCCTCTACTTATTTGTCTCACAACAAGCCAATGATGATTGATTACACAAACAAACATCCCAATCCCAATCCCGATTCCAACCTCGCCTTGGGCACTGACTCTGATACATCGAGGTCTGATAAACAGAAGTTAACTCAATTTCAGTGGCAGTGCCCTGGAGAGAAGATGTGGAATAATTCAGGATTTTGCAAGGAAATTGTGCCCTCATCTGGAAAACATGTCATCAGTGATAATCAAAAGATGGATAGAATTGGGTGTGAAAGGCGGCCCGAAACGCCGCCTTCTGCCAATGCATTTCACAATGTTAACGCCACAACTGGTTCGCGTGGCTTTGGACAGTATGTCACACCAAGTGATTCACCGTCCCACTATACAATTTTGAAACAGATGCAGGTAGCGGAGATTTATAGCAATCATTGTTTTATAAATCAGCAAACAATAGGGAAGCATGAAACATTTCAAAATGTAAAAGCCAATCCTTTGAAGTCTGGAACTACCAGAAGAGAACATTGCCATGGGCTTACATCGATGCTTGGATCTCACAGGTATGGATTTAGTCAAGGATTTGGGAGGCCTAATAGCATGGAAAATTATTCTTTTCATAGTCCAAAATACCCAGGCCTTGGACACCAGAAAGATGAGCTAATATTGCCTGATAACTGTTCAACTGCAAGCTTTTCTAGTGATGTACATGCAGACAAGCTGAATCGAACTGATGACCGCAAGAAATCTAGCAAGGCTTATGTTCATCCAGGATCAGCAACAGCTTTCAGAGATAGTAATGCTGCTTACCAAAGGCCCACACAGGAAAGGGGCTACCTGGAGGAGGAATCCAATTCCTCTCACCATTCTAATTGCCCTACTCTTGACGAAGAATACAACTCTACAGAACCTGAAAACAAAGAGACCGGATTATCAAAGCAACTTGATAAAGCAAACAATGACTCATCAGATGTCAAAGGGAAGGGTTTAAACTTTGAAAACCAATTGATAGAGCAGAGGCATGTCATTGGAGGTGATACAGGTAGGCTAATTATCACCCCTATGTTAGTGCACACCATCTGCGGTATTGAATTTTTCAATTTTTGCATTGTATGGAGTTTAATTTTGTGCCTATGTTGTCCTGCATTACCTCTGCAGGTTCTGCGTTCCAATGCATGTACTATAATAATGCCATCCATCAAAATTACGAGGTTGGTGAAGTTCTAGTCCATTTTCAAATTTGAATAATCTATAAAGTGACATCTCAATCTCTGTCTCTCTCACACACACACTTGACAGATATAGGGTTTTCACTCGTTTTAGCAGATTTTTTAATCTCAACTGCATTCAGGCATACCAGCTTTTCCTGGTCAGATCCGCCTCTATCTCCCCTATGTTTGTTTACAGTTTCCAAATCTTTAAAATTTCTCAATGTCAATAATAGAAAGAGCCAAGGGTTGCCGTCATGGTTTCCAGATTTAATGGTGCAAAATCAGTGTATATAATGTTGCATAACATACATGCAACATCTTCCTTGTAATGGTCTAGTAATTGTGAACATTAAAAGTGTATGCAGTAATAGGCATGAATTTGTGAGAAGTTCAGTGATTGAGTTATTCACCATTAAAAGATGGAGCCTTGGTAAAGGTTAAAGAAGCACGCTTTTCCCTAGCAGAGATGAATGGAATGGTAGTACATCACATTGTAGCTTTACTTCCGGAAAACTTGTGATTAATCCAGAGCCACCATATTTGCTGTTCTATTTTCTGAACTTTTCCCAAGTTTTTCAAAACAATATAAATTTTTGCTACATATGCCTGTGTTTTTTTGGCTCATTTTTTATACTTAAGAGGCAGAAAAATATTGAACATGGGCAGGCCGAACAGCGTTAGTTTAGTGTAGGGCTGGGAATAGTAATTTTTTTGAAGTTTTACTTTGAATGGATCCATTTTAGAAGTTCAATTATAAATACTGATTAGGGTTTTTATAATTTATACCCCAATGAGGGTTTGAGTATAAAAAACACAGGGCTGCCCCTAAAAAAGCAGGCTGTGCTCCTTGACAGCCTGGCCTACTATTTATTGGCGAGCCCTTTGTTGTTTATGTAAACCCTCTTAAGATAAAAGTCTAAAAGTAGAATAATTTTTTAACCCGCTAAGTTAGGGTTGGGCATTGTAATATTTTTAAATCTTTACTTTGGATGGATTTATTTTAGAAGTTCAATTATAATTCCCGAAGAGGGTTTGATAACTTATACCCCAATAAGGTTTTGAGTATAAAAACAGAGGGCTGCCTCTAAAATAGTAGGTCGTGCTCTATGACAGCCTGGCCTTTTTTTTATCGGCGAGCCCTTTGTTGCTTACATAAACCCTCTAAGACAAAAGTTTAAAAGCAGTTTTTTTTTTTATACCTTACACATTTTTTTTTAACCGACATGTTTTATGTACTATCTTTATTTATATCTCCATACACTATATGTGTGATTGACATTTTTTCAAGGTATTTTGTTTATTTATATCTCCATACATTATATTTGAAAAGAAGTAATAAAATCAGTTTTTTCCCTCTATTTTTACGAATATTACATTGCTAATTAGTTTCCTAAGTTTTTGCTGTTATAAACCCGGGTAGTTGAATTCCATTACACTTTTGCCATGCTGTCTCAATGGTGCATAAATGGAACATGATTGCACAGTGGCTACATTGAGGACATTATATATAAGCCCGAGGTTTGAATCAACACAGGTGGATAGAAAAATCTTCGTTAACGATATTGCTTATTATTGATACTGTGATCACATGGCTGGCAAATATATGTTTCTAAAAGCACAGGTCACGGGGATAATTGTTCTGCAGGGATGCAATTGCTTTCTATTGAATTATCAAGACAAATTATGTTTCTGAAGCTAAAGCATTAAAATGGTGCCATGCTTCTAATTTTTGATGTTTACATTTATATGAAAGGGAGAAAAGCTTTATTACAAATGATACAAGCGTGATCATGTCATGCTCCTCTCACTGTAGTAGTAGTCAGTCTACATGGTTTTCAAATGTAGGTTGCACAGATGAGAAAGTTTCTAAAACTCTCCACCTTTTGATGTATTTAAAATGTCTATTCTAATTTGTTAAAACTTGGCCAGCATGATTACTGTTTAAGTTGTACCTATTTTTAGGCTTTGGAGCAAGGTAGTATTAATGCACTAATAGTTAAGAGGAAAGCATACGTGTCCTGTATTGCATGCAATCAAGATTTAGCAGTTTAAACAAAACTGATAAAAGCAGCTTTTACAAGTTATTACACTCGAAACTAAAAAAGTGGACAGTTCTTGAAGGGATTTTACAGGAAAGGTTAACAGCAGCTTACAAAATTGACTAAATGACTCTTAGATATGTAGTTCGCATTCTGATTTTATGTTTGCCAACATGGGAAATGTTCATTGTAAGTAAGATTGTAAGACACCTACACAAGATATTTTTTCAACACATGTCACTTTCAATTAGTTGTATATGTGGAAAGTGGTTTTACACTAAGAATACAATAACTAACCACACATTTAAAATACCTCGATAAAATAAAACCTAATTGTATATGGAAAGGAAATTCTAAGCTAGGATGCAATAAATCAGAGACAGCAGGAATAATCAGAAAATGATAAAACAATAAAGTGTTAGGGGAATATCAGGGTTTTAAGAATAATACATAATTTTACACAAATATATAAGTGATTGCCATAGTCAGACTGAGAAAACAGGTCCATGTGTCAGCACGAACGCATCCTAGAAAATTCAGCTTGTGATACTGCACCGGATCACTTCTGTGCTGCATACAAACAGTCACTTTCTGCTGTAAGTGGCTCTAAGTGTGCAACTCTGAATTTGACTTGACTATGTTTGATGTGTTGTAATGTGTGAAATCCTGCCTCTTAATGTATGGATCACATGTGAATCAGTATCTTTGTTTAGACATCCTAATCCATGCTCATCTCCTTACAAAACCCATTAAAAATGGAGGATGTTAAGGGGGGCCTGTGTTATCCATCCAAATTATTACCAGGCCACTGATTTGTAAACAAAATCGCTATCAACATTCATACAAAGTCAACATGTAGTCCTGTGTCCCAACCCTTATCTTTCCATTCATGCAACAACTAGCATAGTCTAGAATGTAGTTACCTAAGAATCCAAGATGGGAAGATGTGGGCACCGGGTTTCCAGGACAGCAATTTTTTTCCTTATTTTTGAGATGGCTGGGGGACGACATTTTAAATATTCAATAACATGTTAAAATAAAATTATTAAAAATAATATAAAAAATTAAAAAAAATTGCGCCAATAGGTGTAACCTACAAGGATATCCAAGGAGGGTTTGAGGAGCAAGTGTAATAGTGCGAGTTGTGGGTAAAATTGGTAGACCTTAAATTTGATGTCCATTTGACTGTCAGGGCAGTTATAAAGTTATTTTATTGCTTAGAGACTGTGATTGAAAATTCGCGATATCTTGGAGATACAATGAAGTTTGGAGCCCATTCATTATCATCTAGAAAGAATTTTTGAAGCCCAACATAGTGGTGTAGCCAGATAGAAGGCGTCTACCACCGAACAATAAGAAATTTGCAGAGAAGGTGATGGAGTCGTCAATCAATGTGGAATCCTTTAATGGGTGAAACCATGTGACAAATCCAAGATAAGTGCCTTGAGATTAATACATATTGGTGTTTATCAAATAGAAATATTTAGGATATCTGTACTAATATTAAAATCTTTAAAAATTATGAAAAATAAATATTGAAAAAAATTAATTTGGTGACATCTAAAAAGACATTTTAGAGACTCCCTAGAAACATCACCACAATTTTAAGGATGTCCCCAATTTTCCCCCCCTTGCTGAGTGCATGCGAGGGATGTTTCGTCCTTGCCACCAAGTCCCCGAGATGTCTTGAACAATTAGGAAATGGGGGTGGTGTGCATTACCTCACAACACTGGTCTAGAATGAATCCATAGTGCTTTGTCCTAGGCTTTTGGTACGGGGGTGCTTCAAAATATAATATGTTTTGGCTCTTCAATATCGTTTCAATACGACTCTTGTAAATGCTAAATCATATATACGCCTTATGTCTTGTCCTCTAGATGCAACAATGCACCTATGCATTCATAGACTCTAAATTAAAATTCAAGCCCTATTGGTGGGCAAGTCGACACACAATGAGAGGGAAAGGTTGACAAAAGAGGCTCAAAACTCGGCAAAATAGGGGTAGAGGGCAAAAGGGCCCAAAAAAGAAAGGGGACCATTTCCGTCGGAATTCTACCATTTCCATGTGGTGTGCAAGTGGTCCATTCCTAGCAGAAATGGAAAAAGATAGTGGGGACAACCAGTAACAGAGGAGGAAGAAAACCGGGAGAGGCAAAACTAGGGTTAGATGAGACAAGGAACAAAAGAACCAAGAAAGACGAGCTTAACAAGGCAAGAAAGTGATGACACAAGGGAAAATGTGCTGATAAGAGTCTAACTTGAATTGATAATCAATAAACACAATGCACTAACATCATAAATGAGACCTAATTGCATAAGGAAATTCTAAGCTAGGATACAGTAAATTAGAGAAAACTTGATTAAAGTGCTAGGGGGATATTAGGATTTTTAGGATAATACCTGATTTTGTGCTAATTTGTGAGCGATTGTTAGAAGTGGACCGAGAAAACAGATCTAGGTATCAGCATGAATGTGCCATAGAAAAATCAGCCTATGAAATTGCGCTTGATCACTTGAGTCTAACTTGAACCGATAATCAATAAACACATAATGCACTAGCATCAGAAATGAAACCTAATTGCATAAGGAAACTCTAAGCTAGGATACAGTAAATAAGAGAAAACGTGATTAAAGTGCTAGGGAGATATTAGGGTTTTTAGGATAATACCTGATTTTGCGCTAATTTGTGAGCGATTGTTAGAAATGGACCGAGAAAACAGATCTAGGTATCAACATGAATGTGCCCTAGAAAAGTCCGCCAATGAAATTGCGCTTGATCACTTTTGCTAGAAGACAACCGCTTTCACTCTATGCGCACATGGTCTCTTTCCGCCACAAATGGCATTGAGTGTGCAAATCTGAATTTGACTTGATGATTGTGTTCGATGTGCCCTAATTTGTGAAACCCTTTCTCATGATTTTTGGTTCACTTGTGAATCAATGGGAAATCAAATTCTTGTTGTAGAGTCCCCAATACATGCGTATCTCCTTGCAAAATCCATGAAACAAAGGATGTTAAGGGGCTCCTATGTTATCCCTCCAAAAAATTATGAATCCCTTGGTTTGTGAACAAAATTGTGTTTGGCACTCTTGCAAAGTCAGCATGCAGTTTTGTGTCCTAGCCCTAATATTTCCATGCATGCAACAACTACTTTAGTATGAAATTAATCCATAATGCTTTGCCTTAGGATTTTGGTATGGCGATGCTTAAGAAATTGTATATGCTTTGGCTCTTCAATATCACTCTTGCAAATGCTAGATCAACTATATGCCTTGTGTGGTCCTCTAAATGTACTAGTGCACCTATGTATTTACGAACTTCTTGAAATTCAAATCTGGGCCTTAATGGCGTGCAAGCCGACATACAATGGTTGGGAAAGGCCAACATAAGAAGCACAAAAATCAGCAAAACAGGGTCGGGGGCGAAGGGGTCCAAAAGAGAAAGGGGACCATTTCTGTTGGAATATGTTTGTTTCCCTGTGGGCGCAAGTGGTCCATTCTTGGTGGAAATGGAAAGTCACCAGGGACATCCAAAAACAGAGGGAGAAACCCAGGGTAAAGAGTCAAAACTAAGCTTATATGAGACAGGGAACAAAAGGAGCCAAGAAAGATGAACTTAACAAGACAAGAGAGTGATGACATAAGGAAAACACGTCATTAAGAGCCTAACTTGAACCAATAATCAACAAACATACACAAGGGAAGACGTACCATCAAGAGCCTAACTTAAAACAATAATCAATAAACACAAAAATACTCTAGAGCCATTCAATCAGCTAGTCCCGTGCCAAAATTAGATGTGTATATTAGCGATGCACTAGATAAGGAACATAATAGATCAGAAAATACTCAAATTGCAGAAAGAGTGTGGCACCAGAAATAGATTCTACCTTCAGTGGATCGTCAATATCACCATGCACCACTCCAAATACTGCTTTTCTCTCCAAGCATCGCCTTCCCCAAAAGGCGTCCTGAATTTTTTTCCTTACTAGGCATGCTGCACAAACCTCCATCTCCCTGCAATTGAATTAAGCCATCCACAATTTTTTTTCTGCAAAATAGAAAGATACAGAAAATCCAGATATCTATACCTTTGGTGCCAATGGAAATAGAATTTGCAACGACAACCAAAGCATGTGTGTGTAAAATCGGCCACTTGAAAATTTGTAGAGATTGTTTTCTTCAACTCCAGAGGCTATGAACTTATTGCAATGTTTATCCTCCACAAAATGCTCGTCTTGATTAAATGTGACATCCAAATGTTCGTATCTAGTGATTTGATTGACGAGGCCATAGCCATATGGGATGGTGTATTTTACAAAATATAGCCACATGGAATATTGCGCTTTACTAAATGTTTGTCATATGATCTGCTTGTATATCCTTAAATGTTGAACATATCTCTATTTACCTCTTTTGTTCTCTTAAAGCTTCCTTGTGCATCCTATGTAATCTTTTACATATACGTATTCATAATACTATTGAGCACAACATGTACAATAGTAGAAAATTTCTGGTGTTCTTTCCTTTGTTGCAATTGTTCATATCATTTGACTGATAGACAAATGATTCTTAATGCTAGGAATATACAACACATTTGAAATATTATTTTCTTATGTCCTTAAACAATATGTCCATTTCCATGATTCTTGAAATAATATGTTATTTTTTAAAGAGGTCACAAACCAGTATTTTCTACTAGTCATTTGTTTATTGGCACCAAAATCAAAATACCCTATATTACTCTTCTTATTCTTTTGCTAAGAAATCACCATAGCATATGTCATCTTCATCTTTTTCAACAATATTAGCTCACTACTGGACTTGGGCGGCTTACAAGTTATTCTTATTTTCTATCCATATTCTCTTCCCGTAGTCCTTTTTTAGACGACTCCTACCAAAACAGTAATACCTTACACTTTTGGTAGGTAGAATTATCTATGTTAGTCATCTTATCTGGTCACTGTGACTTCATCTTCTCTTTCCCTTTGACGTTTGCAGTAAATGCACTTTTCAAAGATTCATCATTTGTTTCAAATTGCTTCATCTGCCTGTCTTTTGTAATAGTTTGTTTTCACAACTTAGCAAATGTGATGTTGGCATCCTTGGAAATTTCAGCAAAATTTTCAAAGGATACAAAGCTTCTAAGAATAATCACAATCATATCCTCTTTTTCTGCACTCCTGTCAATGGTGGCAATGGATCCTTGAAATCTTTGATATTCAACAGGTGTTGTTCAAGTGATTCTCCCTCCTGCAATTTGAGGGACAACATTGTAATGTAACTAAGCTGTAGGTTTCCCTGAGTAAGTAATAAGAGAGGGGACAATACGAGACTGGTTACAAACATTCAAACCCTATCTCTACAATACTCAAAAGGTGTAAACAGAGCTTAGGATTAGAGAGGTGCATACAACTGTCTTGCGTGATTTTGTGGAGGATGCAACTCCTCTGGTTGAACTCAGCAACTTTCATAACATGCATTAAAAGATACGGCAAAGAATGCAAATGTACCAGTAATGTATGTAATCGAAATGAAATAATCTCACCAACGAAGTCTATCTCTAAATAAGATTTTGGCGAATTGGCTCCCTCCCAAGGTGGCCAGTTGAGACCAATTTGCCTAGGTGAAGCAGCTAAAGACTTTCTCTCACATGTATAGACATCCCTAGCAGCATGTGTTCTAGCTGGCCCTGACTTTTTTGGCAGAATAATCTATTATGACAGATCTGAACTTGCTGCAACCAAATTGTCTGGAAGGGATTTTGAGAGCTTCGACTTTCAGTGGCAAGTGCGTAGAGAGAGTATGTAAGAGCAGTAATTGTGAGTGCCGAATCATTAGATACGAATTGCCAATTGAAACAGGGCTAATATTTAGATATATATACCATGTAATTTAAAAATTGAGTGTGGATGATGAGTTTGACTTCAATCCATGCCGAGCCCATGTGTTTGCATAGAGGACAACTACGAGACTAACTAGCAAACAAATTTATCTGATTAACTTGCAAGTTATATTGAACTAATGGAAATGTGAGTCAAATGCCAAAGCGCCATTACACATTCAGAGAGAATAAGGGATAGAAAATATAGCTTTTTGATTAATTAAACGAACATTATATTATACATAAGTGTATGATGCTGGTTTTAGAAGTTACAAGGTGGTTCAGTTCCAATAACTATTGATGTGCCAATAATTTTAGTTACCAGAGGTGTTTCTTGGCCCAGAAGCTGAAGTGTTACTTGGCTGGTTACTGAAAATGTGTGCTTTGTCGATGTTTCAGATTTATCTTGTTGTGCACATGGAACCCGAAAAGATGGCGTTCTCTTTGCAGTGTTACTCACAACTGTTGTGAAGTTCGCAAGTTGTGAAGTGTCAGTGTTGATATCTTGTGAACCTTGCGAATATTGCAAGGAGTTTGCTTGATGCTGCGAATCCAATCTGTATGTGCTCATTCATCCGCCCTTTGTTGAAAAGATGCCCCTAATTGCATGGGTAGATGATTGTGGAAATTCGTTGGAGTTGCTGTGATCTGCAGATTTTCGATTTCTTCACAACTCAAAAGTAGTTGATGAGAGACACAGCCAGTGTAAGTAGAGGTGGTGTTGACGAGTTCATCCTTCTTTGCTGGACTCAAGTGTGCAGGATCCAAATCCTATGGATGCTGAACTGTGAAAGGCTCAAGAAGAGCTGGTGTGTATGGTTTCAGTGGTTCAACATTGACCACAGGATGCATGCCAAGTATGGAGAAAGATTTAGGACGATTTTGTTCTCACCGAGTCACCACCAGTGCAAAGTATAGTTTAAGGACCATATTGCAGTGGTTTGTTCTTGTGGTGATGACCTTAGAAGGCTCTTTCTACAGATGCAACCAAACTTTGTCATCAATCTAGGGGAGAGGGTCTTGACCGCGTCTATCTCTACTAGAAAGATCTATTGGGGCTGGGGTCCTATATCTCCATAAATTGAAAGGGGGATCAGCTCGACCTTTCACCAATAGAACCCCCATATATATAATTTAGAGACTATTATCTATTTGGGTGCCCATGAGAGATCCGGCACAACCCTACTTTATGTATATATGGTTTTCTTTTAATCTCCTCAGTTGGGGCTTTATTGGGTACTTTTATCTCTTTTCGTAACTATATTTGTTGTCTGTTTGGACTTGTATCCTTTGTAAACTCTTCCTTCAATTAAATTAAAAAAAAAAGGAGAAGAAAAAAAAAAAGAAAAGAAGCATTCTATGTTGATGTGCTAAAATCGAAAAAATATGTTGGAAAATCCTAAAGTTGAGCCCCTTTGCTTGGGACTGTGAAAGTGCATTAAATTTTCAGCAATGGGATATCATTCCTTCATCTGCCTTAAATATGCTTACCCATTCTTCAGGAGACGGTTCCATCACTCCTATGGACCACATTCAAGATGTGGCAAATACTTGTGCACTGCACCATGTTGCAACACTTGATGTGGCCCTCGTATTACTTGCAGTGTCTTTTAAAGGCATGGCCCTTAATTGGTTCAGAAGTTTGACACCAAGATCAATAACAAGTTGGGATGATCTTGGTAATCTGCTGTCTAGTCAATTCGAGGAATTGGGATATAGTTTATCTCTATTTAAGCATCTTACCATCATCAAGAGAGCTCCCATGGAGCACATATCAGATTTGAACATCATATTCAAGAAAACATGGGAGAGAATCCTAACAGAGTTTCATGTTTTACATTCTTATACTATGTAAGGGCCTTCAATTCTGATTTAGCTTTGATGATTCAATCAATGGGAGGGACGACTATCTCGGTAGTTTTTAGTATCGCTGCGGTAGCAGAAAATAGCTTTATCCAGGATAAAAAAAAGGCTTTCAAGCTTTGCAATTCCCTTATTTACTGAGAAATATGCTCCCTGCTCAAATTTTCTAATATTCCGTAGCGTCAATTATGAACCTATCCCCAAAACCTCGAGAAACATCCCAAGATCCTAGTAATATGGATGAATTGAAGAGCCTACTTAGAGAAATTTTTAATGAATTTGTGGCTTTTCAAAGGCAACTTGTTGCCAAAAATGTTCCAATCCCTCAATTTGGAATTAATCAGGGCTGTCAGCCCAATAGATTGCAACATCACCTCAAATCCATCAAATTAAAGCAAGGGATACTTCTTGCAATAAGATGTTCTCCCTGAGTCCAAGAATGTTCCAAGACTGAATGGCATTAACAAATGGTAGCAAAATGAGTCTCTATTAGAGGGGAAAAATGGGAAAATAAATCTGTTGTCTGTCAGCTTGAAGCAAGGGATATATTGAAGTAGATGCTAGCGTGCACTCAGAAAATCAAAATACAGCAACAGAAGATGCCTAACCTCCTCGGGAAGAACATGTGATTGGTATTTCTCACAATCCTCTTAATTTTGATTCATTTCATAGTTTTTGTAGGCATTCTGTAAAGAGATTAAAAAGAAAAAGGCAAATATCATCTATTGATAAGGAGAAGTGGTCAAGAAGATAATTCTGATTTTAGTTTTACACATTTGCAGAAGGAACAAGTAGAGAAATGCTCTCAATTTGATGAAGAATGTATGCCTCTTAGAGAGGAAAAGTGCTTTTATATAGATTAAAAAGAAGGGGGTATTGCTACAAAACAATTTTTGGCCGTGTTAGAAACACTTTTTGAAGAATTAATTGAAGAGTAATGCTCTTTTTCTAGTAGAAGTGAAGAGGAACCCCATACGATCAAAGAACTCTCTGCCCCTTATGAAGAAACTACAAACATCGATGAGGATATAAATGCGCAAACAGCATATAAACCCGATGAATCAATTTTTTGGGTTAGGCATCGGATTTCTTGCAGCATACAAGAGAAGCCTATGAGATTTCAATCAGTCTAGGGAATCACTATACAATTCAAGCAAAATTTCTGCAGTTCCCAAATAATTTTTGGCGAGCAATGGCATAAAGGAGATGCATTCAGTGACGATAGCCCACCCACCATATTCAATTGTGAGTGTGAGAAAGAGCTCCAGCTCTTAAACATTCAACTTAGCAGCCTGCTTGAAGAATACCGGTATTTAAACAGTGCTTCTGAGAGTATGGATGATGAGCAGCAATTTCATTTTGCTATGCACTGGAAAACTAAGAGGTACAATTTTCTCTTATTCTTTTTTATGCATTGCATATGGCTATTTGCTGGTTTTTGTAAAGTCATAGTACGGAGCATCTTGCTTAAGAATGGTAGCTACTGTTCAGTCCACATGGATATATTTGTTCAAGTTGTCTGCTGCCAGTAATAATTTTTATTTTCTACAAATTTGTTGCAATGCATCATGGAGGTAGCCAAAATTGTGCTTTTACATTGTTTTTTGATTGCCGTGGCAACTTTCAAATTGTGTGTTGCACAGGTATGGTGACCAAAAGAGTTTGTAGATGTGGGAACTTCATAGGGTAAAATGTTGGGCTTGGCTCTTTAATATTTATAAGCTTTCAAACAGTTTTTTCAAGATCCCACGTGCCATTTGATTGAGAGAATCTGTGCTTGCAGGCCGTCAATCTTATCAAGTAATCGACCGTAGGCCATTGAATATGATAAGGATATGCCTTTTATAATCCCTTTTGCAAAGCTCATATTATATAAGGCCTTGCTTCCAAAATTCTGTCATTAGTTGAATTATGAAAAGGCCTTTTATAAGGCAATGATATAATAAGGCAACGCCTTTATTTTTGTTGTTACCCCAGCCCATAAAAAAAGTTTGTTCAAGGAGGATCAATCATTGCCTTCCTGAATAAAGTAGTGTCGTTGAGGCAATACATGTGATGCTAGTAGGCAACCCCAACGGATATCAAGCAATTGTCAGTCCCCTGGATTGCTTGTGTTGTCCGATCTTCTTCATGTGAAGATTCCCCATCGTTGGATGAAGACAGAGAAAGGGGTTATGGCTTAGATATGCTCGAAATAGAGAATCTTTCTATTTCTAGTCAATATGATGTATGATCGGTACAAATAAATAAATGATAATAACATAAATATGCTGTCTCTCGTGCAGGCTACATTGATTGAGAATCTTGGACCAAATAATGCAGCCTTTGAGATAGCATACAAAAATCTGATATAATATAATTCCACATTTCCTGTTATAAAGAAATGAAATACTACGTAATTGATAATATTGGTTGTCCATACTTTTTCTTCTTGCTTGGAGAAGGCGATTGAAAAATCATGATATCCTGGGCACATGATAAGAGTTTGGAGCCCATTTTGTTTTCCTGATTTTTTATTCCGAGGCCAATGTAGTGGTGCAGCCATATTAAGGCCATTTATCATGAGTCAATGGGAAATTCACAGCAAAAGTGATGGAGCTGTTAATCAATATGGAACCTCTCAATGGGTGAAAGTACGTGACAAATCCAAAATAAGTGCTTGAAGATCGATACATTTTGACATTTTTCAAATTAATAAATTTAAGATATCTCTTCTAGTATTTAGACATTGTCAAGAGGTATGCGTGAGTGGATGGGGATTATCATTACAATAAGTTATAACAATGAAATTTTTTTGTCTGAGGGCCCTATTTATATTCCACTTTACCCATATTTTCTTAGGCAACATGTTTTGGTGGGCTCCATTTTTGTAAAGTCCATTTCCACATAAAGCAGATATTGCAATTATAGTGGACAGCAAGGTCTTGTTGAAAAGGAATCTTAACAAGTGCTAGGAGCAAGAAAAGGCTGCAGCCTGCCCTCATTCGTATGCCCTAAGGCATTCCTATAGTGAGGAAGACCCAACACTTTATTCATCCATATGCCAGGTGAGAAATAGATACACAACCCATTCTTTGTGATAAATGGCATACCGTTAATGCTCAATGGAAAGTATGAGTTACACTTTAGGTATTCTATAGTGAGGAAGACCCATCACTTTATATTGTTTACTTGCAGGTGACAAAGTGTCAAGTGCAATTTCAACAAAATCAACAGGTTTACAATTTATTGTAGCACTCCTCCTAAATACTCTAGATAGCATAAAACATATACAACGTATAGAGTTCCTACGGTATGGAGTCTTGGACACAATTTGCAAGCAACGAGATACACAATCGCCAGGGCTAACAATTTGAACAAATAAAGGGAACAAGCCTAGAACAATCAGATTTATCATAATTAGAAACAAGATCTAATCCTAGAAGGCAACCAAGTATCCAAAACAATGCGGGTTCATCAAAATGTTTTTTTGTAAAAGTGGTTTTATATCAAAATGCAAGACATCTACCCATTAACATGCAATTAAATCTAATCAGACCTAAAACAGTAAAATCAGACTTAATTGCTAAATTATTTCTAATATAGTAATTGAGAAGAGGGGGTTTAAGAAGAATATCTGATTTTGTACAAATCCAGAAACACTTGTTAGGAAGAGACAACAAAACTAGGGTGTCTAGGGAAATATAGTGATAACCCATAAAAATGGAAATGCCTGAACACCTCATTAGAACAGTCCAGTTACTCTCCCGGGACCATCAATGCATTCTGTTGGGACCATCAATGCACTCTCTCCTGACTGTCAAGTAACGTTTTCTAAATTGTTGCATAGGTAGAATCTGATTTGACATCTCTATTCATCAGGTCTAGGGATCTGAAATCCTTGCTCGTATTTTTTGAAATTCCACATGGATCCTTGCGAAATTTATCTCCTTCCCCAAAATTCTAATAGGGCAGCTCAGTCTGTAAAATGGTAGGGGAAAGGATTTGTTTTGGTGTCTGTGGTGCACTAGAGAAGAGAAATTTCTTCATATTTTCCAGGTCTCTCAATGATGTAAAAAAATCGAAGACAACACACCAAGTAGAATGCAATGCCTCAACCAAGTAGTCCAGTGTAATGCAAGTGTCTACTGTCTATGATTTCTTGTGCTAAGATGATTTCTTGATGGAGAAATAAATGCTTCAAATCTGCGTACTTGTGAATCTCTTCTCTAAATGCTTGAATTAATTGCTTTGGTACATTCACAGTGGTGCTCTTCTATGTCTCTTATTCTCCTAAATGCTCTAATTTACTTGTGTATTTATAGACTTCTTAATTTCAGATTAGGACCCTACTGGTGTGCAAGATGACACGCAATGGGCAGGAAAACTGACAAGCCTTGGGGGACTGAAAGGGGTTCCACACGGTATGATTTTGAGGGGTCATGGGAACGTACACACACAGTTTTGTAGAGACCACCACAGCATAGAGGGGAACAAGGGAAGTGAGAGAAATTGAGGGATAACACGACAAGGAACAACTAGAAGAGAGGAAAACGTGCCAATAAGAGTCTAATCTGGACCATTAGTCAAAAAATACATATGTATCCCCCGAGAATAATGAAATTTACGACTAATAATGCCCCCGTACCCAAATTAAGTTATCTACATCAAGATATGTCTATTCAATATGTCTTAGAATTACTTCTATGACTCTAAAATCCTCATTCACTTATTCATCTATTCTCTATGTGGTAGTTGTATCAAACATTACTTCTATGATTCTAATATCCTCAAGCATTCATTCGTAACTTCTGGAAGGTTCTTCCAAGTCACCAAGGTGAAAATTACCCCTTGTTGCATTATTATTAAAAATAAAGTGAATGTTGTCCACCAACATCCTTCTTAATTTAGATACACGTCTCTTTGTCGGGGGCAGTCCCCTCAACACGCATTAGTATCTATCTATATCTCTCTTTAATACTTATACATGGTTCTTTCCACTCGCTCTTAAACATTGTTCCATCTCCTTTAAATACATGCACAATATGCTTGAGACTTGTTGAGGAAAACTATAACTCTCTTTTCTGGGCACATGTAATGCCCCCTTCCAGTTGTTTTCAATGTGACCTTGATTTTAACATATAGATGATTTGCCAAAATCATGGTCCACAGGTTGACAGTGTTCTTTCCTTAATAAAATTTCCTGTGATCCAACCATTATACAAATTCACTGATATTAGAATATCTTTTTTAGGTCTATCGGTCAAATACAGCTTTCTGCATGTTTGTTCTTTTTAAACTTTTGTGAAACCAGTGAAACTAGTGTACATAACTCTGATTCAATAACATATTCAACATTCAACTGAAGCTATTGTATAACTTTATAAACCCAGAGAATAGCTGACTCAGCACAAGAATCCATTAAAAAAGAACATGGCACGTTTGCATCAGCTTCTTTATGAATTTAGTCCATTTATAAAGTGATCATCAGGTGGTAATCCCAGCAGTCCAAGTCCTAAACAAGCAGCTGCCCACAGTTCACATGCAATCTTTACAAGAACACTGCATGATCCTGGGGGACACCATAAATATGTAAAATATAATACTCCACTGACATTCAGTCCTAACGAAACCTATGTAACAATACAGCAATATTACATATTTTCAAGCTCAACAAACATGAATCCCATTCTAAACAGTGTACACTATAGTTGGTTTGGCTGTGGAAGGGGAAACTCAAAAGAATATACAGGGAATATAGTTTTGTGAGAGCAAAAAAGGAGGACCCATATAACACTTTATTCCATTGGAAACTTGACTACTTTCCATGTATGATGTTAAGGATCTCATATATATAAAGATTAGTTACATGGAATGCTCTGTGCTAGTACCTAAAGTTTTATATTGAATGAAATCCTGTACTCTATTGACATCCGCCTCTTGTTAATGGTAGTTCCTGGAGTGGAAATCACCTTTTCATGTTTTCTTGTGTGTTTCTGGTGCTGGTGTCTCAATTATGACTACGTACCTGCTTACATCACTAGAGCTCCTTCTTATGAGTTTTCGGTGATGAGGACTTCTTGGAATATCATTTGAGATTGTGACTATCCCTTGCTTCCATGTGTCGATCCTTCTGTACAACTGAGTCGGTATATCTTGAATGCTTGTTGGATAGAGTGCTTTTGCTAGGTGATGTTCCTTTTTTCAAGTTTGGCACTTCGGAGGAGCATTGATCACTGTCCTTGGATGTTAGGATGTGGATGCAACCATAGTTGGGAAACTCACGACTTTTTTTAAGAAATGAGTATTTTTGAATATACTTGCTGCCTAGTCTACGGCAAGTTTTGGCACTGTACTCACCACGAGTGCTCGACAAGTCCATGCCAATATATACATAAAATAAACATTTAAGTTTACATTTAGATATGGACATTTACTTTCTTATATGTTAAGTTATACTGTATGTATATATTTCAAAGATGTTTGAGAGTGGTTTCAAACATCCAGGAGCTATAATGCAGATGCTAGGTTTTGGATTGTCCTACCAAATTTCAAACTTAGCCAGATTTCAAGGTTTTAGACTTAGCCATATTTCAAAGTTTTTAGGATTTCAAGATTGCAATTATTTTTGGGGAGTTGGAATTATTTGAATGCATATCTCCTTTTCTTCAGGCTCAAAGAAATCCATACTTGGTGAAAATTGTAAAAAATGAGGAAAAGCTGTGCTAAACTGCAAAGCCGCACTACAACTGGCAAAAGCTGCACATAACTAAAAAAGCCGCGCATAAACTGACAAAATGACAGTTTTTCCCACGGAAAAGTCACGCTAAAATGGCCATAACTTTTGACGCATAACTAAAAAGCTCTGATTTTTGCATAACTTTGATATCATTGGAAAGGTATTCGACGTGAACTCTAAGCAATGGA
Source organism: Taxus chinensis (assembly GCA_019776745.2). Taxonomy (NCBI): domain Eukaryota; kingdom Viridiplantae; phylum Streptophyta; class Pinopsida; order Cupressales; family Taxaceae; genus Taxus; species Taxus chinensis. Next base: position 567,465,854 of record CM034154.1, read on the forward strand.
AATTGGAATTTTTGACCTACTTTTATTGAGGTTAGATATGCAAAATTTATATCGTCAAAAACGTCTTGACATCCACTACAAAAAGTACAGTTTTAGGCATTTCTTAATTTTACCAACATTAGATGGACGAAAAAGTATGGTCCTCTTTTCTTCTTCCAGAAGCTAGAGTACATTGGGGGATGGGTTTTCAGAGGTGCCCATGCCTTTTTCAGAGCATTCAATGACAGTTGTTGGTGGGTGGGAGCAAAATTTTGAGTTTCTCTTTTCCCTCTCTTTTCTCATTTTTTTCTATATATTGTAACTACCTCATATTTGAGAAGGGGGAGATATTCATTGTAATGGAACTCTGTCCAAATGGTTCCAGAACACTTGTGAGTTGCATGCCTCATGTTTGGACATCTTGCATGGTGATCCTTGCCTCTTCTCCTCTCATGTAATGGATTGTGCATATCTTGAAGCAATAAAATCACTGTGTTTTGTGGCTATTCTTTTGTCTTTTCTCTGTTTTATTGCATTTTTCTTTCCTTCATTGCATTTGCAGGTGTTTTGTGCATCCTTTTTCTCCTTGCAGGTCTCAAATTTGTTGTGCTCCATGGGAAATGGTGATTTGAATGTTGTTGTGAACTGTGGCTCTCTTTTCTGCCCTCTCCTTCATCATTTTCTCCCCATTTTTCACTCATTGGAATGTCTCCAACCCTCTTTCTGGTGTTATCACCTCTCTAGTTTAGGATTTTTGTTTTATGCATCTCCTTCTCACCCTGGTCCCTTGGAATTTTAGAGTAGAGTTAGATAGTTGCATTTCAATTCCTAGGAGTAGTTTAGCATTAGGAATAGGTAGAGGAAGTCGGCCTTCTCCGGAGGTCTGTCTCAGTTCGCAGGTCCCACAACTGAGAGACAGTCCCATGTTGCCTCAGAATTCTTGGTCATTCAGTGATCATATCTAGGGTGCAATTTTGAGCTCCAACAATTTTGGCACGCCTGGTGGGACAAGTATTGAAAGCTATACATTTCACAGGTGTGTATCTTGGTTTACATCTTCATTTCATCAAGTTTGATATGCTCTTGGTGAAATCTCAGCCTTTGGAGGTAATTTTCAAGCATATCTGGCGACTCCACTGATTCAAACAACCCATTATCTCAGTTGCAGACCTTTCCATTTGTTCTTTCCATTCATTTTAATGTTTCCATTTCAGTCATGGCTCTCCAAGGAGCTTTTCCATTCCCTCATTTCAGTTCTAGTTCCCTCCATTTGTAGCAGTTGGATGTTATCCCCAAAACAGCCTTGAAAAATTTGCCCCTTTTCTATGGAAATGGAGATCAATCTCCTATTGATCACATTCAAGATATTGCCAACCATTGTGCCATTCATGATGTCACAGAAGAGAATGTTTGCCTCAGACTTCTGGTTTCATCTTTCAAAGGCAAAGCAAGAGATTGGTACAATAGTTTGGCTTTACAATCCATTTCCACATGGAATCAGCTGGGAGAACAATTGCACAACTGGTTCAAGGAGGATGCGGATGTCATTTGCCTCATGGAACATCTCAGCAAGATACAACGGGCTCCAATGGAATTTATTCTTGATTTCAACATCAGATTCACAAGGACCTGCACAAAATTCCTCAAGAATACAGACCCTCACAAGGTATGGCATTCTTGTATTATTTGAGATCCTTTGATGTTGATTTAGCTGTATTGATTTAGTCATTAGGGGGCAGCAGTCTTCCTCAAGCTTTTGCCATTGCATCCCAAGCTGAGAAGATTCTCATTCAGGCTGGAAAAAGAAAGCCCATCCCTATTGCTGCAATTCTTCCCTCACCACCTCAAATTCTTCCTCCCCTTGTGAAAATAAAGAAAAATCCATCATTCCTTGCCAAAATCAGGAAGCTTCTTCGCTTCCTTATCCTTCATTTGATGTCTCACAAGTTTTTATGCCCAAAGCATTCCCCAAGCCTTGCAAAAATCCCTCCCATCTCCACCCAGGGCACTACCCAACTTCACTAAACCATGCACTAATGTTCCGAGGAGTTGTGGTATCTCAAATGTTGTCCCTAGCTTCTACCCAACCCTTACTAGACAAAGTTATCCTATAAGGTTGGTAGAAAGGGATGTATGTTATGCTTTTGGAGAAAGGGAGCAGTCCATACAACACCCCAAACAACAAGACTTCAGGGAAAAACCATGCAGTTGTTTTGGAGAAAGTGCATATCAGCAAAGTAGGGGTTATGTTTTGGAGGTCATTTGGCTTCTCCAAGTGATCAAATCAGGTCTTGTAAGCATCAAACATCACTGCCCAAGCATGAAACAAATCAACAACTCCTTTTTATGCCTCTTTTCCAACTGATTCCACCAAAGAAGATAATTCCATATCTGTTGAAGATTGGTCTGATTCAGATTGGGAGGATGAGAGGATTCAAATTGTGCAAAAAAGGAGATGAATATCAAAACAAAGCAGACATATGTGAAGGAAAATCAGATTGGCAAGGTTGGGGAAGAAAAGAAAGTGTTTTTGAACACTATTGCTATCCAAGACCTTGAGGAAGAATTTATCTGAAAGTGAGCAAGGTGTTTCAATGGAATGCAATGATCCTCATTGCTCTGCATGTCTAGAGCTTGCTGCACTTTTGATGGAGATCAAGATGGAATAGAGAATGAGGAAAGCCACGGTGAAACAAGTGCAAAATCAGCAGCCATCAAGATGGAAACAGAGTTGTTTGTAGAAGAGGCAGTATCAATTCCAAATCAGCTTACAAACAAGCACTATTCTGGAAGAAAATCTGTAACAGTGCAAGATCAGCAACCATCGTTCATGGGCTGTTTGTGGAAGAAGCAGTATCAATTCCAAAGTGCTTGCAAACAACTCCATTCAAGAAGAAAGTTTCATCCCAACTGCGGGATTGAGCTTCAAGCAATGGGAAAAGTCAAAAGGATCTCCTTGCCCAATCAGGTATTTCGCTTCTTTGGAGCCAAAAGGAGTTACAACCAGTCATGCTCAATTCAGAGCATGAGGATGAGTTTCAGCGTACCAAAGGTCGGCTTCAACACCTCCAACCAAATGCAGAGCAACTAAAGGAGGTATTCATTCTTTTTGTTGCTGATACTTTGATGAATAGAGTGGAAAACCAGTTTTAGTCAGTTTTTCATCATTGCACAAGAGCCATGTTCAGTGCCAAATCAGTCACATGGTCCAAGATTGTGAGGAAGGGAAGCTACTTCTCCCTTGCCAGTTGCAGGATTTGTTTGAGCTTTCCATTTCTCTGGTTAGAGTAGGGTAGAGTAGGTTTGTTTTCAGTAGAAGAAGTGCTTGTGCACACTCTGCATGTTTCCACTTGGAACATGTATGATTTTCCTTTTGTACATAGTTTTTGGTTTCGTTGTTGCTCTTGCATAGTTCATTTGGAGGAAGCACTGTTCATGGGGAAATCAGGTTCATTTAACAGTTCCAAGTGCATCCAAATCAGCATGTGTTCAAAACTCTGCAATGCTTCATCCTTGCCAAGAAATTAGTTCAGTTTTCTTCAATACTTGGCAAGAAATCAGATTTTGGGACAGTTTTAGAGGTTCATTCATCCCAACAGATCATTTGCAGAGGAAACAAGTGAAATTTCAAATTCAGAACAATATTCACTATCATAAAACCAAATTAAGAAAATTTCTTATGAAGAGTTGGTAAATTCGAGCTTCATAATAGATCATCCTCAAGTCTAGCAGTGCTTCAAGTGGACTCAGGGGTTGTTCTTCAAGTTTCAGATCAATTTCATGGTTATTAGGATGACTCCATGCCCAATGGATGCTTCAAGGCCACTGATCAACTCATCTAGCAAGCAAGATGTCCCCTGTGAGTCACCAAAAATGTTGTCCATTTTTGCACCCCTTGCAAAAATGAACAACTTGGGAATTGGACTTGAGCACTTTCATGTGTCTTCAGTGATGAATCTCAGAAAAATAGGAAAATTTCATGTTTTGGGCACTTGGAATTATTTGGATGCATATCTCCATTTTCTTCAGGCTCAAAGAAATCCATACTTGGTGAAAAATGTAAAAAATGAGGAAAAGTCGTGCATAATTGAAAAGCCACAAAACTGCAAAAAGGCGCATAACTGCAAAGCCACGCTAAACTACAAAAGCCGCACAAAACTGGAAAAGCCGTGCAAAACTGAAAAGCCGCACATAACTGAAAAGCCGCACTACTGAAAAGTTGCGGAAAAGCCGTGCTAACTGAAAAAGCCGCGCTAAACTGCAAAAGCCGCACATAAGGAAAAATGAAAATGATAGTTTTTTGCGCTAACTTAAAATGGCCATAACTTTTGACCTACTGCTCCGTTTTTCATGCAAACTTTATATCGTTGGAAAGGTATTGACGTCCTCTATGCAATGGAAATTGGATTTCTTAATTTTATTGAGGTTCGATATGTGAAAAATTTGGAAAACGTATCCATCACGAAAAAGTACAGTTCCAGGCATCCAACTACCAACATTAATGAAGTATGGTCCTCTTTTCTTCTTCCAGAAGCTAGAGTACATTGGGGAATGGATTTTCAGAGGTGCCCATGCCTTTTTCAGAGCATTCAATGACAGTTGGTGGGTGGGAGCAGAATTTCGAGTTTCTCTTTTCCCTCTCTTTTCTCATTTTTTCTATATATTGTAACTTCTCATATTTGAGAAGGGGGGATATTTTTTATTGTAATGGAACTCTGTCCAAATGGTTCCAGAACAGTTTTGTGAGTTGCAAGCCTCATGTTTGGACATCTTGCATGGTGATCCTTGCCTCTTCTCCTCTAATGTAATGGATTGTGCATATTTGAAGCAATGAAATCACTTGTTTTGTGGCTATTCTTTTGCCCTAGCCGTGTTCTATTGTATTTTTCTTGCCTTCCTTTGCATCTGCAGGTGTTTTGTGCATCTTTTGTCTCCTTTCCGGGTCTCAAATGTGTTGTGCTCCATGGGAAATGGCGATTTGAATGTTGTTTAGAACTGTGGCTTTCTATTCTGCCTTCTTCTTCATCATTTTCTCCCCATTTTCCACTCATTGGAAAGCATCTCCAACCCTCTTTCTGGTGTTATCACCTCTCTAGTTTAGGATTTATGTTTTATGCATCTCCTTCTCACCTTGGTCCCTTGAATGTTAGAGTAGAGTTAGATAGTTGCATTTCAATTCCTAGGAGTAGTTTAGCATTAGGAATAGGTAGAGGTTGATGTGCTGATGAGTCTTGCAAGAAAGATTGTCAGTTTACATATACTCTATTTGCATACAAATCTAATAAAAAAAACTTCCCCCATGTTTTACAAACTCATTTGATACAATTTGTAACTGTATTCTGTTTAAAATTTATGTTTTCAAAGAAATTTAAGTGTTTTTAAAGTTTTTGAGTATTTGTTGAGTCAAATTTTTTTAGGTCTCCTGAGTATTTGCCGAGTCTGAGTATGTGAACTATGGTTGCAACTATCTAATATGTTGTGGGGTATTTCATGAACTTTCAGTTGCTTGGAAAGTAATCCAGATACCCTTATACTATTCACGGTTGAAGAATGTTTCAACCCATTATGATTACTACCTTGTGGCACACATTTGTATTCATTAGTTACATTTTTTCGAATAGGATCTAGAATCCTCCTATTGCTCGACATTGAAGTTTTGCCTTATTTCTATATTACTTCCTATCCCAGAAGAAACTCGTGATATATCACTTCTGTCATAATTTTTTGGAAGATAATCCAACACATCCTCCTATTGTTTAACATTGCTGACCGTCTCAACCCATGATTATCCCCACTCATCATATTGCCCACTGTAAGACATTGTGACTGATCAATTGTGCATCAATTGAAGATAAATTGAGCCACTTCTATATTATCAGGCATGGAGGGTTGCCTGAACAAGTATAACAAAAAATCATATGGACATCTCTCCTAAAATACCATGAGTTGGCCCCGCTCGTTCCCCTATACACTCCTTAAGAGGTGTACTTAGGGAGATTGATGCTTTGATGAGCCCTGCAAGAGAGATTGTCAGCTTACCTATACTCTATTTGTATTCAAATCTAATAGAAAACACTGCCCCTATGTTTTACAGATTCATTTGATACAATTTGTCACTGTATTTTGTTTAAAATTTATGTTTTCAAAGTAATTTTTAAGTTTTTGACTATTTGCCGAGTTGATTTTTTTAGGTCTCTCGAGTATTTGCCGAGTGGGCCTTGAAATATTGGCTAAGTACCAAAGGGTGTGCACGCGCAGGACCAATGAGAAGAAGGGCACTCAGGGAGAATTGTGCACGCGGGACAAAGAGGTTTAAGAAGGGTTTAGGTGAAACCAGGGTGCGCATGGAAGGAAGAACATAGGTTCAAAGGACTTAGCCATATTTGGTATTCTAGAGGCACTTGAGGAAAAATGTGACCCAACTAGGCATGCTGAGTGGATAAGGTGCCATCCTGGAACCTTGGAGGTCAAGAAAAGGATATTCCATGTAGGAATATTCCTAGAAGACATCATTACAGAGAGTGGAGGGTTTGCAAAGGGATAAGCATTCACCATTGGAGGACCACATCGACACTTGGCATGTGATCTATTCAGAAGAGAAGGCATGGTGGTGGGTGTTGATCCTATAAAAAGAGATGCTCAGACTAGAGAAAGAAGGAGATATGATCAGAAGAGGAGATGATCTGAAGAGCATGCAAGAGGTAGAGAGAATGCATCAAGAGTAAGATGTTGAGTAATAGAGTGTTGTAGTAATGCTAGGGTTTAGAGCACTTAGTGCTGAGGGTTGTGAGGGATGTAATGAGCCTCTGTATGGCACTAAGATCTATAACAAGGGTTAAAATGGAAGGGTATAGCTAGGATCTCATCAGGGAAGATCTGTAGGAGTTAAGTCTCTGTCATTTAACATGTATGGTCTGTGATGACCTCTTTTGATTGTAATGTGGCTACCAGAACTATTCTATATATATATATATAAGGGTTCATTATGTATATCATGTTTAAGGGTGTAAACCCTTGTGTTATATGACTATCATGGCTCAGATCTGGTTTATTATGCTTATTACATTGTTATTAAGTTTCTGTAATGCATTAATGTGTGGATTTGTTAGATGTCCCTTCCACTTTTCTTATTAACTAAGTAAATGTACTTCTCATTCTACAAATCATCCTCCACTAATGGAAAAACCTTCTCACAATGCTCACATAAAGGAGGGGCTCGGCGCCTGTGCATGCCTCGAGTGAGTGCCCAGTGCCCACTGGGTGATAGGTCGTGCATGCTTGGGGTTAGAAAGTAGTATTGAGGGTAGATAAAATGACTACATCTTGGTTCTGTTGTCGGGACCTCTTTTCGAAGCTGTTGTGAGAATGATGTGTGATGACAGAATGCTTGACCTTGGACAGTGTCAAAGCATGGTTTAAGAGCACATGGAGGATGAGTTTTCTCAGAGATTTAGTACTGGACCTGAGTTTGATGCACGTAAATGGGTAGAAGAACATCTGTATCATGAGCTATATGAGACCTTCTTTTGTTACTTTCCAGTGGAGTTGTATGAATGGATTTCAGCGTATGCATCTAGATCAAGCTGGTATTATAGATCTCATGTGTGGACCCAAGATGAGTATCAGAGGCTGCAGGATGCTGATCTGACTTGGACACGTGTTGTTGATCATTGGTGGAGAAGAGTGTTGACCAGTTATACCCTGGAATATGCTATTTCTACGTATTCTTGTCCAGAGGTTACTGAGTTTGAGTTCTTAAGGGAGCCTAGAGGATCATTTTTGCATGTTATCCCCTTAGCTATAAAGATCCTGATCATTACACTGAGTTTGGAAGCATTTCCTATGGTCTGGCTAAGCTTCTTCTGAGCATTGGGCAAGGAAGCTAGGGTGGAGGAAGATGGTGGACCTTGCGGCTGAAAAGGAGAGGGAAGAGAGATGACTCAAGTATAATGAAGCTCGTGAAAGGGAGTTATTTAGACAACGTGAAGTTGCAGGAGTGATGGATTTATGGAGGCAGATGTTGTGGGAAGGAATTGAGGTTCACGCAGAGGATGTGGAGCCTGAGTAGTCTGTGCTACCCCATCTTGGCAAGTGCGGGAGAGAGACCCCTTCAGCTTCTGATGAGAGTTCTGTCACTTGGAGAAAGGAGAGCCATCGGCATGCATCTGAATCCACCTGGTGACCAACCCCTGGTGCTTAGTTTTCCAAATCCAGAGATAAGTATTGCTAACCCAGTTGGTATTGGTGGAAGTGACCGATCAACACCTAGGAGGTATAACTTTTCATTTGGCACATCTATGGTTGCACAATCATTTCCTGTGTTTGGAGGTATATTGTCTGGAATGACATTTGGGAAAAGTACGGGTACACAAAGCTTGGGTATCACATCTAGAAGTGGCGTGGGACACACATCTGGTAGCGGTGCAATATCACAGACTATTGGCACACAGTTCAACATGACAGTGGGGACACTAGGCACAACCACTTCAGGGCCTTTACCAGCTATGAGAGGTGGATCTGGTGGAATAGGAGCTAGTGGACCTAGTGGTGGAGATTTGGAGGATCTGGTGGATCAGGAGGAGTAGGCACTGGTGGATCTAGTGGATCTGGTGGTGGAGGCAACACCGGAGGGAATCAAGGTTCTAGATCAGGCAGACATGGGCCTCAACCACCTCAGCAAGTATTTTTGAAATGTCTTTACATCTACCAGACTACAAAGGTGTTGAGGATGTTGCAGAGCATGTACACAAGTGTGAGCTGCTATGGTGCATGAAGGGGATCACTACCCCGGAACGGAAGGCAAGTTAGTTTGCAACAACGTTGCAGGGATGTGCATAGTTGGTACCAGAAGTATGACCCCCACCAGATAGTGGTAGATTACACCACGTTATGGAATGCCTTCTTAGCTGAATTTCATATCCCTAAGTTTGAACAGAAGAGCATTAGCACGCTGAAGGAGATTCAACAAGGTATGGCAGAGAGTGTGTGGGAATATGACATGTGTTTTAAGACTCTCTTATCAAAATTGTCTTATGATATTCATCCTTCTCAACATGCTCAATGGTTTGTTGGAGGGTTGATAACACCTTTTAGGAGAGCACTTTCACACAAGACTTTCACAGACCACGTGAGGCCTTGGAGGCTGCCCTGCACTGAGGCTATTAGAAGCATGGATACCAGTGTTAGCCCTTTTCTTGAAGCTCAAATTATTGCAATGGAAAAGTAGTTGGAGAAGCTATCTGTGAACTAGTGCATGAGACTCGCAGTGGCCTATGGTGCACAGATTGTGAGGTAGAGGGGCATACAAAGGATAGTTGTCCTCAGAGATCGGTACGTGCCATGACAGTGGACTGTGAGATTTTCCACGGAGATCATGATGCAAGTAGGTGTCCACTACTGCAGTGCGTGATCCGTAAGAATGTGTCTTGCTATTGCAAGATTTGCACCTCTACTACTCATGACACCAAGGATTGTAGATTGATTGACCAGATACATGATGCCATTGATATTGGTGTGCGCCAAACCAGCCTCACAAACAATTCCAAGGATGATGGTCATCACTATGAAGGGCATGTGCAGATGGAGGGGCATGTGGAAGAGGTTTTAGAGGAGGATTTTGTGGTTGTGGCAACCACAGAGGAGGAAGAAGTGAGTTCCATGTGGAACTTGTTACAACTGTGGATCTACGGAGCACTATAAGTGTGAATGCCCTGATCTGTTACAATGCTCTTGGTGTGGAAAGAAGCACAAGTATGAGGAGTGCCCAGAGCTATTTGAACATATGAGCCAGCAACACCGGAAGGAAAAAGGGCACAAGAATGGTAAGCATAAAGAAGGTGACTCACAATGGATGCCAAGGGTGGCGCGTGAGTCAGAACTAGAGCCTGTACTGGTGACGACGCGAGCTGAAGCTGCATGCACCAGGGAGACACCAAGGCAAAACCACTGGTTACAAGAGAAGAGGTGGTGTATGGTAAGTATCTAGACCCTACTCATCAGAAAGAGGTGTATCAAGAGACCATGGATGTAATTCGAAGCCTACAAGGAGAAATCCAGTGCCTAAAGGAGCAGTCAAGGTAGTTAGAACAAAGGAAGAGCATTGAGGCTCCACAGAAGGATCTGGATGAGGTCAGGGAAGTATGCAAAATGTTGAGGCAGGAGAATATCATTCCTTTGCTAGGGGAATGGTTACGGGAAAAAGTACCACGCGTCAGAGCAGAGTGCGAGAGGAAGGTTCTACATGCTAACCTTCCTCCCCACAACCTCGACTATGATAAGGAGATTACCTTGAATGCAGTTGTGGATGGGTGGCTCCTAAGCAATATTCTGATTGACATGGGTGCGGAAGTCAATGTTCTCACCCTGGATGCCTGGAACCAAATGGGAAGGCCCCCATTACAACCATCTTCAAATGTGTTGTATATGGCCAACAAGACAAAGGCAATGCCCATTGGTGTTTTGAAGGATGTTGTTATCACTATCCAAGGGGAAAAATTCACTGGAGATTTTGAAGTCTTGGTGCTAGCTGAGGCAGACAACTTTCTAGCATTACTTGGGCACCCCTGGTGTTATAAGAACAATGCTGACCTACGGTTCAATAAAGGGTACATAAGCTTTGAGAACAAGGAAGAATGGGTAATCATCCCCTTGACCGATGGGAAGTCAACACCCTATACTGAGCCCTTGGGAGAAGAAGTTCTTGACAGGATCTATGTGCGCTCTATCAGGGACCTGAGGTGATTAATCCTACGGAAGGAGTTATTCAGTTTGAAGATGCTCAATCTATGAGTGATACCACTAGTGTAGCATGTGACAATTGGGTGCACGGGACTTATGAGTTAATTGGAAGGCAATTAAGAGGATCTGTTACAAGAGTAAAAAAGGCATTCAGTCAAGCGCCTGGGAGGAAAGAAGTTGCCAAGTTATACTCTGGAGGGGCCAACCCTGATGTTTTCTTATGAGAAATGGAGACCCAGTGGAAAAGTGAGATCGAAAGAAGAAGGATGCTCAACTATAACTTTCTCGGGACCAGCATCGTGTTGGTGGGTGACACATCATGATAGCCTTCTAGAGTGGTGCGAAGTAAGAATCACGTTCTCTGTTAGGTTTTCCAGAGCAATGCACCCACTATCATACAAGACTATCATGGGAAGGAACCCACCTTGTTTCACATCCAAGCATGTGAGAAGGCCTAGATGGAAGGCATGGAAGCCTTGCCACCTTCTCTATGGGTGCATAAGTTGTACTCCACTTTACAAGGTTGTGCATGCATGGTACATTCACTCAGAGATGTGCCATCAGACAGGAAATTGGCAGGAGTTGACGGCTGACCTCCTTCAAGATTTTGAATATCAGAGCACCAAGCCATCAGTGGATAAGGCGTTGCAGGTTGTTAAGCACCTAACGATGGGAGATAGTGCCATGGAAGAGGATAGAATACTGGAGTTATTGGGTGAACCTGGTTTGGAAGCATGCTTTGATGAGGAAGAATCAGAAGAGACACAACTTGAGCGTGCATGCATGGAGAAAGAAGAAGGGAAGATGGTCTATGTGATAGATGGCGAAGAGGTGGAAAATTTGGATGTTAACCATACTGAAGGTACGCGTGAAGTTATGGATAGTGCTGATGAGCAAGCGCACCTACCATGAACCCCTCAAAACAAAGAAGGTTAACATTGGCTCAGAAATGGAACCTAAGGAGGCTACTATTGGGGACTATTGGTCAGAAAAGGAGGTTTCGAAGATCATTGATCTATTGTGTGAGTTTCAGGACTTATTTCCACATGGGTACCATGAGCTTAAAGGCATCCACCACTCCTTGGGGGAAATGAAAATCAAGTTAAAGGAGGGTGCATGCCCAATTCGGAAGAGACCTTACCGAATGAATCCAAATTTTGCGTCTAGGTCAAGGAGGAGATAGACAAGATGATCGCATCAGGCATCATTGAAGTTGTGGAGGAATCAGAATGGATAAGCCCCATGGTCATCAACATTAAGAAGGATGGAAGGATAAGGATCTGTGTTGACTACAGGGACTTAAATGCGGTATGTGTAATTGATCCTTTTCCAACCCCTTTTACTGAGGAAATCCTGGAAGGAGTAGCTGGGCGTGAGATCTATTCTTTCACAGATGGATTCTTAGGATATCATCAAGTTAGAATCACAAAGGAGGACCAAGAAAAGACAACTTTCGCCACTGAATGGGGAATTTTTCCTACACGGTCATGCCTTTTGGACTAAAGAATGCACCCTGCTGTGTTTTCACGCATAGTGGTCCAGGCATTTCAGGATTTTATCCATAAGTTCCTTCAGGTCTACCTTGATGACTGGACAAGTGTATGGACTAGTGAAAGACCATTGTGACAATTTGTGGTTGATGTTTGAGAGATGCTGGACAGTTGTGCATATCCCTCAACATCAAGAAATGTCTCTTTGCTACTCCATTTGGAACCCTGTTGGGGCATATCATATGTAAGGAAGGCTTGTTGGTGGATCCTGCCAAAGTTTCATTATTGTGGGATTGGGGGAACCTACCAGCCAGAGCGCAGTGTGGATTCCTTGGGCATATGGGGTACTACCGGAAATTTATTAAGGGGTATGCCAAGATCATGTGCCATTGGAAGAGTTACTAAAACACAAAAGTGCATTTCACTGGGGAGAGGCACAACAGATGGCGTTTGATACATTGAAGAATAGGCTTATCACTGCACCCATATTACGCTTTCCCTCTTGGGATAAGCCATTCCATGTACATGTTGATGCTTCAGGGATGGCGATTGGGGCAGTCTTAGCACAACCTAGAGAAGGGATTGTTGACCACCCCTTGTGTTTTGCTAGCAGGAAGTTGACACCAGCAGAGCAGAACTATACTACTACTGAGTGTGAAGCACTATCAATGATCTACGTGCTGCACAAATTCAGGCAATATCTGTTGGCAACACCCTTCATATTCTACACAGACCACATGGCATTGAAGTACTTGGTGAACAAGCCCGTTTTACAAGGGTGCATATGTCGGTGGGTCTTGTTGTTTCAAGAGTTTGAGTTTACAGTTGTTGTGAAACCAGGAAAGAGTAACTCAGGGCCTGACCATTTATCAAGGATTGACTCAGGGGAGGACGCGCAGAGCATTGAGGATACAATGCCAGATGTGCAACTATTTAGGTTGCGGGCATGTGCCCTCTGATTTGGAAGATATTGTTGTGTTTCTCAAAATGGGTGTGGGGAGGGAATGAAGACTCTGGAAAGAAAACAGTTAGCCATATGTGCCGCGCCCTACATGCTAATTAGTGGAGACTTATACAAGCTAGGCCGTGATGAGGTTTTTGCCAGTGTGTGTTGGAACATGAGTGCATTGCAATCATGGAGGAAGCACATGGTGGGATTAGGAGGACACTATGCAGGGAATGCCACCACGTGAAAAGATTCTACTAGCAGGGATTTGGTGGGAAAGCATCTACCAGGATTGCATTGAGTTTTGCAAGGCCTGTGACCATTTCCAGTGCCTTGGAAAACCAGGAAGAAGGGATGAGATGCCCTTGAGGCCGATAGCTAGCGCAAAACCATTTGAGAAGTGGGCCATTGATTTTGTAGGACCAATTTCACCTGCCACGTGAAGGACTGGTTTGCACTATATCATCACTTGCACTGACTACTTAACAAGATGGGTAGAGGCAGCACCTACAAAGGACTACAACAACAACAACTAGGTTTTGTGGGAAAATATAATCAGCAGATATGGATGTCCGCTGAGTTTAACAAGTGATAGGGGTACCCATTTCTTGAATGAGACAGTCAGAATCTTGTTGGCAGAATTCATGGTAGCCCACCACAAGACTACCCCATATCACCCACAAGCTAATGGAACTACTGAGGCATTTAACAAAATTCTGAGTCACACGCTGACAAAAATTTGTGATGTGGGAAGACAGGATTGGGATGAAAAAGTCTCAGTTGTACTATGGGCATATAGGACTACCTACAAGAGATTGAACAAGGCCACACCATTCCAATTGGTGTTTGGCGTGGAAGCTGTTTTACCAGTAGAATTCATGCTACCATCCCTGCGTATTGCGTGCATGCAGGAGGATTAGCTGATGAAAGCACTACAGGAGCACATGGAGAAGTTAATGCAGTTGGATGAAAGGTGATCACTTGCTAGGTGGAGTCAGAAGACTAAAAAGGTGTGACAAAAAGCATGGCATGATAGCCATATTAAAAACAAACAATTCGAGGTTGGGCAGATGGTCTTGCTTTATGACTCCAAATTTCTGCGCCATCCTGGGAAACTGAAAGTCCATTGGTTAGGGCCATATATCATCTCATACATCCTTGATTCAGGCGCATGCCAGTTACAAGCACTGGATGGGATGAGGTTACCAGGCCATTTCAATGGGAGTAGGCTGAAGCCCTACTATAAATAAGTCTTCTGTGTAATCATAAATAAGGTAATATTTCCATTTAGCCTAGGATTTCCCTTAATGCATTTCCTTTCTTTGTGTTTCCCCTTCTCGTTGCTTGTTCCCTTTCTTTTTGTTGTTGTGTGCGCATTGTGCGCTGGTAGCCACTTATTATTTTCAAAAGTTTTCTATGCGCAGAGGACCACACATCTATTTTTGTGTGGGGTGGAGTAATGCGACAAGTAATGGAAGCTGGTAGTAGAAGCTATGTTTCGATGGCCCAGATTGAAGGATCAAAAGCGCATAGTTTGGAAGAGTGCGCGTAGAAAAGGTGGACATAAGGAGTTTGGTGTCATGAGAGCTTTGGAAGACCACGTACAAGTATGAGAAGTGCAGGAACAACATGAGGTAGGCGATGTCAAAAATCAGGGTAAGGACAGAAGAAGTGCCTTCGGTGCTGTAAGCGTGCACGTGAAAGGATCTTCGGTCAGTAAGGATTTTTGTGCGCCAGAAGGTTGTAGGAGTTTTTCGTGTAGGATTGGGTGTGGGGGTAAAAGCACTGAAGGTTGGCTTATGAAGAAAAATCCACCTTTATTGTAAAGGTACGATGGTAGGTGGCATTGCATTTATTGTGGAAAAGAAGCAAAAACTATAAGTAAAGGTTGGGATACATTATTGTTACATTGCATTTGTGATATCGAAGAGCTCTTGCGAACTAGGGAATCCTTGAGAAAAGTTGTGTGAAAGAGGGTTGTAAAGATCTGAGTGCATAGCTAGGTTGATCAGCAAACCAGGGTGGAAAAATAGTACACGGGCGTGAGGGAGAGGGTTGTAGGAGTTTTAGAAACCCGTAAGTGAATACATCATCTTGTGGAAGGAAGGGTTTTTCCAGGTTAGGGTTCCATAGCTAGGGCACAGGATTGAAGGGATTTTTGTGTAAGAGTAGAGCCATAGAGTTAAGCAGAGCTAGGATCAGAAGAAAGGATTTTTGAATAACCTTGACTAAGAGAAAATGACACCAAGGAAAGTAACCACCATTTCACCAAAGAAGGGCAAGGGAAAAGGGAAACAAGTTGTTTCCACTAGCTTCAATGAGGAATGGTACGTGGAGATGCAATACCCAGATGGCATATTGCTTGGAAAAGAATGGGTGTCTCATGTGAGAAATATGGGCTGTAAGTGACTACAACCATCGAACGAGCACCACAGAGAAAGAGATGGCATTGGAAATGGTTATACCTATAGACAAAAGGACACCAGATGGAATGCCTATCTACGACGATGAAGTAAAGGTGAAGATGGAGAAGGTTAGGTTATTGCAACTCTATGAGTTGCCCTATTTTGGAAAACCTGAGCGGTTGTACCAATGGTTAATGTCACGCGTATGCATGAAGACCATTTCTACTTCGCAGGACGAAGGATGTGGATAACTCCCTACTGCTAATTTCTAAATTTACTGGTCTTACCTGTGAGGGAGATTCATTTGATGATGACTTGGATGACAAGGAGGCCATCAAGAAGACTGTGGAGGCCTATGACTATAAGAAGGGGTCATGGTACTTTGACATCTCTGTGATTTCTGACCCTGTAATGAGGATGGCATGCGTGCTTGGTCACAAAACTAAATGGACAGGAGAGATGGACACAGATCAACAAGGCTTGGTTGAATGTTTTCCAAAAGATCTCAGAGGGGACCATCTATAACCTCTCAGTGTTCATAGCAGAAGAAATCATTGGTGCCACATGCGATGGAGAAAAGATCATGTTTGGTAATGTCCTCCTTACCATCGTATTTTCAGAGATTGGAGTGCCTGATGGGCCAGAAAAATTTGTATGGGAGTACCCAGATGAGAACCCCTCCCCTGCCAAAATATTTGAGAAGTATACTTGCAAACACCATGATGGCCGCCCACAAGGCGTGCCTAGAAAAATGGTATAAGTGGATGCGTGACGCATTTGGCACAGAGTGGAGGATACCTGAGCAGTTACCTATTTTACTGCAAGGTGAAGCTGAATTCACCATATACCAACATTTTTGCATTGGCCAAGTTTACTCTAGCAGATGGTGCACCAAGGGTCCCTGGTGCAAGTTACCATTCTCCTTCACAACACAATACTTCCAGGCTGGAGGTTAATAGATTCAAGGAGGCAAAGAAGTTAAGGTTTGACCTCAGCATGGTAGACCAAGATTACCATGAGCTGCGCAGAATTTGATATACCCAAAGAAGCGTGCCTATGTGGAGAAGTATGTCTCCCATGACATGCACATGATGAAGCCAGTAACATTGCCTGTTGCTGGAAGAACCGCAGCAAGGGTATACCTGCACATAAGGCCAAAGTATGAGAAGGGAACTTATGTGGAAAATGATGTCTCAATCCCAGAAGACCCCACCTTAAGAAAGAAGGCCATGCACCAAGAAAGAGGGGAGAGAGAGGAGGCTCCTGAGAAAAAGGCACCAAGTATATAGACAACACAATCTGTATGCGTGCACAAGAGTCGAGTGCAAATCCAAACACCTATGCATGGAGGAAAGAAGTCCCCTGCAGAAGAAAAAGAGAAGACACCTGAGGAAGAGGTGCCAGAGCAAGAAAATCCCCCTGAAAAAGAAGATTCACCAGAAAGGAAGGAGTCACCTGTGCTGAAGAAGAAAAGGAAGAATCTCCTATACTGAAATCACCAGTTAGGAAGAAGCAAAAAGTAACAGAAAAGGTGGACTCGGAAGAAACAGAGAGCATGGAGGCTTACAAGGGTGACAAGGATGATGATGAGCACAAAGAGGCTTAGGAACCATCCCGTGTACAATGTACATGACTCAGAGGAGGAAGGGAATGAAGAGAAGGATGAGGATGAAGGAGACACTCATGGAAAGGGGGAAAGTGAGGAAGTAAACACCAAGGATCAAAGGACCCCAAGCCTGACCAAGGAGCAGATAGAAGATGCCGCAGAAAGGGAGGTAGTGGGCATAATAAAGGACTTGGTGGAACATGAGGTGGAGCACAACACCGATGAAGTACTCAAGGAGATGGAGGAGGAGAGTGTAGAGAAGGAATATGGAAGCATGGGCGGAGATCCCAGCCTAGCGGTAAGCTTCCCTAAGGAAAACAGTGCACACGGGAAGGAAGAGTGTGGTAGCGGCGCAAGAGCAAGGAATGAGTTATATCAATGATCCAAATAAGGTACTACGCGTGTGTTTCCAAAGTATCATGCCTTCTAACCAACTCCTTGCATGGTCTTCATTTGAAGAAGAGGGTGCATACCCATGTACAAGAAAGATGCTATCTTGGGCTTTTGAGTCCCATGTTGATGAGCTTGAGTTTGAAGTCAACCAAGAGGTGCTGATGAAGATACCAGAAACTAAGGGAGTGAACCCTCTGGTGAATGCTCAACAACTATCAGATGAGAAAGTGTGTACAATGCACTCAACAAGGTGTCAGTGGAGGTTGAGGCGAGACTCTTCGGGAGGAATGATAAAGTAAGGGTCCTGGAGGAAGAACTGGAAAAGAAGAATGAAGAAATCATTGAGAAGGACAAGGATTTAAAGCAGGAGGAGCTGATCAGTGTGCAATTAAGGTGAAAATTAAGGGAGGAGAAAGGAAAAGGTGTGCAAGGTTTATAAGAAGATAGAAATGATTACAGACACCATAATCTTGAAGCACCCAGACCTGGCCCCACTTGAGCAAAAATATGAGTCAACCATGTAATGCTTGGAAGACTTGACCCGCATCCTCACCATGGAAAGGCGGCCACTCGCGTTGGAGTCAGCAGAAGAGGCATTGGGTGCACTAGAAGGAGGAAGAAAAACTAAAGATCAAAGAGACAGTTACTCGATATTCTGAGCTCCTTTCCGATGTGAAGACCACCACACAAATAGACTGAGGTTGTGTATGATAATTGCACTGACCAAGACAGGGTAGCAAGCATACTCGTTGCTACGCATGAGGCGGATCTGAAAGAGTTTTAAGAAAATAAAAAGGGAAATAGGGTGGAGCGGGATAAAATCCTAGCCGAGGTTGAGAACAAGATGGAAGCAATCGAAGCCTTGCAGGGTTTGATTAAGAATCAGCTTAAGGAGTTGTACCCCTAGATCACTTATAGGATGGATGCGCTAGACGACCTTAGCAAATAGTTAGAAGGAATTGTAGATACGCTAAATTCTAAGGGTGATGAATTGAGTTTTGAGGAAGTGAGCGCTCTAGTGGGTGACCTACTTCAGCAAGCGTAAAGTGAAGTGGATGTCTAGGAAAAGATTGAGGAAACAGTGAGGAAGGAGTTCCCACTCCTCTTGCAGCAATAACAGATTCTTCCATTCTTCATTCTTCCATTCTTTCATTCTTCATTCAATTTTTCTGGGTCCCACTATTCTTTATTCTTTGGAGGAGCAGGATGTTTCTGAGGATGGAGAAAACATTTAGTATGGGGTGATGTTGGGCCTTGAAATATTGGCTAAGTACCAAAGGGCGTGCGTGTGTAGGACCAATGAGAAGAAGGGTGCACAGGGAGAAGCGTGCAAGACAAAGAGGTTTAAGAAGGGTTTTTAAGGAGAAACCAAGGTGCGTGCAGAAGGCATAACATAGGTTCAAAGGACTTAGCCATATTCGGTATTTTGGAGGCACTTGAGGAAAAACTTGACCCGACTAGGCGTGCTGAGTGGATAAGGTGCTAGCCTGTAACCTTAGAGGTCAAGAAAAGGATATTCCACGTAGGAATATTCCTAGAAGACATCATTACAGAGAGTGGAGGGTTTTGCAAAGGGATAAGCATTCACCATTGGAGAACCACATTCGACACTTGGCACGTGATCTGTTCAGAAGAGAAGGCATGGCGGTGGGTGTTGCTCCTATAAAAAGAGATGCTCGGACTAGAGAGAAGAAATATGATAGATGACCTGAAGACATGATCTAAAGAGCATGTAAGAGGTAGAGAGAATGCATCGAGAGTAAGATGTTGAGTAACAGAGTGTTTGCAGTAATGTTAGGGTTTAGAGGACTTAGTGCTAAGGATTGTGAGGGATATCATGAGCCTCTATATGGCACTAAGATCTATAACAGAGGTTAAAATGGAAGGGCATAGCTAGGCTCTCATTGCTAGGAAAGATCTGTATGGGTTGGGTCTCTGATATTTAATATGTATGGTCTGTGATGGCCTCCTTTGATTGTAATGTGGCTACCAATGAATATATATAAGGGTTCATTCTATATATCATGTTTAAGGGTGTAAACCCTTGTGTTATATGACTGTCATGGCTCAGATCTGGGTTATTATGCTTATTACATTGTTATTAAGTTTTTGTAATGCATTAATTTGTGGATTTGTAAGTTGCCCTTTCCGCTTTTCTTTTAACTAAGTAAATGTACTTCCCGTTATGCAATTCATCCTCCACTTTGGCAAAAAAAAATCACAATGCTCACATAAAAGAGGGGCTCGTGCCCGCGCATGCCTTAGGTGAGCGCCCAGCGCTTGCTGGGTGATAGGCCAGTGCACTTGGGGTTAGAAAGTAGTATTGAGGATAGATAAAATGACTACACCCATTATGATTACTACCTTGTGGCACACATTTGTATTCATTAGCTACATTTTTCGAATAGGATCTAGAATCCTTCTATTGCTCGGCATTGAAGTTTTTGCCTTATTTCTGTCTTACTTGTGTTCATGTGTAAATTAGAAAGCTTAAGAAATGAAACTAGAACACTTAAGAAGTTTCAAAGCTTAGCTAACCTTACAAGAATCATTAAGAGAAGAGCTCAGGGAGGCTAATTTCTTAAACATGCATATAAGTTTGACAATAATCAAACTAACATGCCTAAATCAATCTCTACTCTTTGAATGCTAATTTGAAATGAACCTAGGAAGATCCTTAGCAATCAGTTTTGATTGTAAATATGATCTCAAGGTTTGAGAATGGAGGTCTCACCATTAATGGCTACAAGGCCATATGGTTCTCTCCATAATACTCAAGCTTGAGTTAATGGATGCACTATGAAGATATTTAGCTCACTAGAAATGAAGAAATGAAGAAATGCTCAAGATCCTAATTACCTATAGTTTATGCTATAGGGGGGAAAGTGTTTCTTAGAAATGATGAGGAGGGGTTCTATTTATAGGTTTCAAATTCCAAGAATGGAATGATTTTGGTGCATGTGGGACAAAAGGTAAGTCCAAAAAGCATTTTTAGCAAGTCAAAGCAAGATTTGACTAAGATTAGAAGCTAATTAACTTGTTAAGATTAATTAGGATTCCCAAGTAAGCTTTAGGAAGCTTTTCTGGGAGCATCTGGAGATGGTTTTGAATAGATTTTGAATGCGTTGGAATCGGGGAGCTAGCCAATAAGAAGATTTATTAGTGAACTATCAGATATGAGGCTTTAATCAACGCATAGTAGTTAATTAAGAGAAGTTGAGGGGGAAGAAAAGAGCCTAATTGATGAAGTGTTGTCAATTTGCAGGGAATAGAATAGTGAGTGCAATGTTAGTATTAAGATTGCTTTGATCAAATTATAGGTGTCTACATTTGCCCCTTTTTGGGGTAGTGTAAACTATGCCACTTCAAAGATAGTAGACAAGTGTAAGCAAGTAAATTTTTTGACAAGGGTGGAAGAAAAATTAGTAGTAGAGTGAGGGTATGCCCCCTCGAGTGTCGATGAGGGTGATGAACGAGGTTGATCGACGATCGAAAAGATGAATGAAATAGACAGAAGGCCGAAGAAGAGGTAAGATGCCCCAGGTGAAGTAGCAGAATAACGGAAAGGGAAGAAGGGAAGTCATATTAGTCTTGTTGACACTGAGTACTAAGTACCCATGAAATCTAATTCTCCTAACTTCATTGGCGTTGCTCATCTTCCTCGTCATACTGAATAACCGAGTTGACAGGGGAGCTACCCGCTTGAACAGCGAGACGCCAAAATATTTTAGATTTATATTGAGAGTAGTGGTGTGTAAAATGTAGAGGAAGAATGGCGAAGGTGAGTGTGATGGAAGAGAGAAGAAAAATTAGTATGAGGAAGGGGGGATTGAGCTAAAATCCATCCAGTGCCTTTTAAACAACTTAATGTTCATCATATTGCAAGTGATCTTAAATCATCGGTCCTTGTTAAAAATTTAAGCATGTGACAAAAGTGTAAAATGACACGAAAAGCCATAGTACAAATAAATGTTCATTGCTAACATACCATCTCCATGCAACATACAAAATGCAATGCAATGCAAGGAAGTAAACAAGCCAACCTAATAGGGAAACAAGTACAGACACATACTTAAACCAACAACGTCTAAGATAGTTACACAAGTGTTATGTTATCAAGTTGTAGTTCCTAAATGTTCGTGTATAAACGACAAGGGTTTAAAAAGCGGTGCCCCAAGCAAGGATGCATGCGAGGGGAAATATGGTGGACGTAGGGGTCCAATGAAAACAACATTCGTTGGTGCTACGAAACAGTACCGGGCAACTCGTTTATGCCAAGATAGTACAGACCAAGCAAGTAGACCAACTTTGTTAATGAGGGTAGATCCAAATGATCCGCGAGTTATAGAAACAAGTGAAAACGCGAACAAGATATGATTTGAATATAATGCGTTTGACACAGATTCTCAGCTTGCGTAACCAACGTTTTATCACTTTTTGAATTTTTTTTACGATTTTTTTTTTTTTGGATTTCTAATATTTTTTTTTTGACAATATTGATTTTTTTTGTTGTTTAGTGATTTTTTAAATTTTTTTTAGAAGAAATTAGATGAGGGAATTGCCTTGAAAGCAAGAGAAAATGCCCCAAGGAGAAGAAATGGGTGCTAGGGTAGCAAAATTATGCCCTGACGTGACGAAAACAGGGTAAGGTAAAAAACAATTATTTATTAAAACTAAACGTCGCGGTGGGCAATAAAGGAAGTTAGAATGATCATGACAGTCAAATCACGCATTTCGGTCATCGCGGCGGGGTGAGAATGTATCGTGGTGGGTCAAAATGACCATATATACCCCTTCCGGGGGGGGGGGGGGGAAATCATCACGAGTAATTCATTTGCCACCGAACCTTTGTTGTTTTACTATTGGGCTTTTGCTCTGACCCCGAGGAGAGATGGTACGAGTTTTAAAGGCGTACGAGGTGAGCAGACATAGTCCGAGAGTAGGTATAGATGCCTGGGGATGGACCTTACGTGAAGTACCATATCCATCTTTGTTTTTTGAGCATTTAACTGCATTTAGTAGGGTAGAAAGTGGGGGGTGATAACGCATGCGTGTGCCGTAGTGGAGCGGCAATACGTTATCAGGTGTGTGTATGTGTTGGGGTGATGTATGTGCGGTGGGCGCACATGTTGAAAATGCTTATGTGCGTAGGTGCATACGTTGAAAGGGGGCGCTGAAGCGTCTGGGGGGGGTAGGGGCAAATGGCGCATGGGCGTAAGTGCACAAAAAGGACGCACATGTGTCGATAGGGGTGCGTAGGGCGTCAGGAAGAAGGGGGTCAAAAGAGTTGCGCTCGCATGTGTTTAGGATGACTGCACAAGCGCTAGAAAGTGGGCGCATGTGTCGTTGAGCGTGCATATACCAACAAGGGCATGCAGTGTCGCCAGGGGGCGCACATGCATCAACGAAGTGTGTTTGGGAATACTTAGAAGAAAAAGAAGTGTTTCAGAAGAATTTAGAAGAACTTAGGAAATGTTAGAAGAATATGGGAAATGTTTTAGAAGAACATAGCAAATGAATAGACTAAGTGTTAGCTGATGTTAGATAGAAGAAAGTCTAATAGTGGGAGTGTTTTGATTTTGTGTAGGGGCAGCTACCTATGTTGCAGGGTGGCGGGAGCGACCATGGTCGATTGGCCCAACTTTGATGCGACCCTTTCGCGACGGCGAGAGAGGAAGTATTTGGATATCACCCCTATACGTGAGAGGGCCTTACCTACGTGGCGCAGAGATGCCACATATCACTGTGGATCACAGTCTACTTACAACTTTAGTTGAGAGAGGTGGCCATAGCGAGAGCCAACGTTCCAGGGCTCTCGACCGGCGAGGATGACTATTACGCTTGAGGACGTTTTGGAGGATTTTGCGGAATCCTAATCTAGGGGAGCTTGATAGAGTATGAGAGCGATGCTACACAAATTACTGATAGCCTGATTGAGCTCTTTGGCGTAGACAAGATGCCTCGACGAGGCATGACAGTACATATGCATCAGTGTTTCGTACATCCGAGGTTACATGGCGTGCCAGTTTATGTCATGGCGTGCCAGTTTATGTCATGGCGTTTGTCAGTGGCATTCTGCTTATTGACAAGATAGGCACATCATTTCCCTTAGGCCTGATTAGTGTGATTCAAGACTTGCTCAGAGGAGAATGCTATTGCTAGGGGACAATGTATACTTGCACATCTATACTAGGATTTACATTTGATTACCTACCACCGTCAGAAGATGGTGGGTCTAGTGACACTTCTACAGATATGGGCTTGGGACCATATAGCTATCAGTCGCCCCCGTAGGAGCATTACGAGCTTGGGCCATGGACGAGCCTTCAGTCTTTGGTTGGGCTCCCATTGACGATGATGTACATGGACACATGGGGGATACTTATTTTTTATTGCCGTGCTTTGGATGACATTCAACTGCAAATGATTGTTTTGGAGGCCTTATACACATTATAAGTGGCCAGAGGATGTAGTTGAGCTTAGTGTTGCTATGTTTTGAGCATTTTATGATTGGTAGCCGTGGATATATTATGGAGTACTATAGGATTGGAGTATGACAGTTTGGGGCAGTACAGGGTGTGCTCGAGCTTGAGATGTGTTGTGCGTGGCGCTTGGGAATGTAATGCGCACCCAAGGAAACAAGTGCGCGTGGGTTTTTTAAACGCATGCGCACCCTTTTATAACACTTGCTTGCCTGCTTGAAACAACACAAAAGAGGACGACAAAATAAATTCTGAAATTGCCAATAGTTTAGAAATTTGCTATTTAAATCACTTTCTAACAGAAACCCATTAATCTTGCATGCAAAAGGGAGATTAAAACACCTATAAGGTTAGGTAAATTGCTTAGACAAAACTATTTAAACCTTTAAAATGCATGAAAATGGTTAGAAAATTGATATAAATGACAAAAGCTTAAAATCAACTTCTAATGGACTATGGAATAAGTCCCACCGGGGTGTGCCCAAATGTGTTCACTTGTAAATTAGAAAGCTTAAGAAATGAAACTAGAACACTTAAGAAGTTTCAAAGCTTAACTGACCTAACAAGAACCATCAAGATAAGAGCTTAGGGAGTCCTAATTTCTTAAACATGCATTATAACTTTGACAATAATCAAACTAACATGCCTAAATCAATCTGTACTCTTTGAATGCTAATTTGAAAATGAACCTAGGAAGATCCTTAGCAATCAGTTTTTGATTGTTAATATGATCTCAAGGTTTGAGAATGGAGTCTCACCATTAATGGCTACAAGGCCATATTGTTCTCTCCATATTATTCAAGCTTGAGTTAATGGATGCACTATGAAGATATTAGCTCACTAGAAATGAAGAGAAATGCCCAAGATCCTAATTGCCTATAGTTTATGCTAGAGGGGGGAAGTGTTCTTAGAAATGATGAGGAGAAGGGGTTCTATTTATAGGTTTTCTAATTCCAAGAATGGAATGATTTTGGTGCCTGTGGGACAAAAGGTAAGTCCAAAAAAACACTTTTAGCAAGTCAAAGCAAGATTTGACTAGGATTAGAAGCTAATTAACCTTTTAAGATTAATTAGGAAATCCCAAATAAGCTTTTAAGAAGCTTTCTAGGAGCATCTAGAGACGGTTTGAGAACAGATTTTGAAATGCGTTGGAAGCGGGGGAGCTAGCCAATAAGAATATTTATTAGGTCAACTACCAGATAGGAGGCTTAATCAACGTATAGTAGTTAATTAAGAGGAGTTGAGGGGAGAAAAAAGAGCCTAATTGACGAAGTGTTGGTCAGCAATTTGTAGGGAATAGAACATGAGTGCAATGTTAGTAATAAGATTGCTTTCATCAAATTATAGGTGTCTACATTACTTCCTATCCTAGAAGAAACTTGCGATTCATCATTTCTGCACAATTTCTTGGAAACTAATCTAGTGCATATCCTCCTATTGTTTAGCATTGCTGAACATCTCAACCCATGATTATCCCCACTCATCATACTTCCGTCTTTAAGACATTGTGACTCATCAATTGTGCATTGATTAAAGACCAAATTGAGCGACTTCCTTATTATTAGGTATGGAGGGCTCCCTGAACATTCTGTCTCGCTCTATGATTGTGCAGTGACACTCGGTTTGGAGCAACAGACCATTGTTCTAAAGCTAGGTTAAAAATTGATTCCAGCTTTATGAGCTATTTGATTACTGGTTTAAAAAAAAATAAAAAAAACTGTTTATTAAAGAACACAAGTTTGGTGACATTAAAGCTGTTGGGGTGTGAGCTTTTCGTATTTCAACTTACATGTCTGCTTTCAGGGGCTATTGTGGGTTTGTTGAAAATCCTGCTATATTTTAAATTTTTGTATGATTTGTGAGCAGTTAGCTGGGGATTTTCAGGTACTTTTTTATCAAGTTGAAGCTGCCATTGCTTTGGTAAAGGATGTGGAGAAGAAAGAAAAATTTCAGCTAGAATGATTATGAAGCAACATAAACCCCATGGCTCGCCCCTCTTAGTTATTTGGTGTGTGTTAACAAGATAAAAATCACATCTAGCAAATCTTGACCTCGAAAAATCTAGGCTCATTGAATCTCCAGGTTGAAGGTGCAGGCATATTTGAGTTTTTTTGTTTTGTTTCCTTTTCTCTATAAATTGGAGAAGTGGAGTTGCAAAGATTCATACCCTGGAGCAACGGAAAAATTAGTGCATGCCATTTGGAATCAATTGATGAAAGAAAGCAAAACATGTTCCAGGCTCGGGGGAAAAAATTACATTCAATTGGATATGCGAAATTCTTTCCATTTCCATCAAATGACGAGAAAATCAAATTAAATTTGAGGCAGTTAGTTATTAAAATCTCCACAGAAATGATCTTGTTTCCGGCATCTAATGCACAAAATTTAATTTTTTATTTTTTAGCCTGTTTTTTATGCCCTTTGTAAAAAATTTGGCAAACTGTCACTTTTCCATCAATTATGGGCGACTTCACTTTTTCTGTCTTTTGAAATTGCATTTTCTATTTTTGTCATCACTTCTGTTCGATTTTTATCAAAGAATAATAGGAATAAGGGGTAAAAAATATTAGTAAGTAGAGGAATGTGGATATTTACACAAAGTGTGCTGCAGCATGGTGTTAGATATGCAATGTGTATACAACATTGTGAGATGAGCATCTTCTTTTGAAAAATTATTTGCAGATTTAGGTTTATGATGCTGACCGCCTTCTGTACTTGGTGCCCTTCATACTTAAGTTCGTGTTATTCTCATTCCTTAAATGTTTATTTTTAATTTCAACTTGAGTTACATTATCATTGACAAAGTTTTTACAATAAACTTGGATAAGGAGGAGAAATGCAACTGCCGACCCACATGATCAATGATTATCATCTTTTGGGCCTGCTTCTTCCTAATGCACAAATAGAGGTAGAAGAGATTATACGTTATTTAGAAACTAATAATGACCAGCTTTGATGATAAAGCTTACACATACAAGTGTTTTTTGAATTCCCACTATATGGATGGAAACGTGGGCTGTGGAAGTGCTGACCGTCAATAGACATGGACCGGGGGAGGATCATGCCGTCAAAGCTCCACTGGTAGAGGCTTGGTCCTCTTAATGAAAAAGGAATCCTTGGCGCATGGCAAAGACAAGTACGCAATAGCAGGGGCTAAATTTCATGGCCATATGACCATATTTTATTTTTTTTGGCCGTGAAATACAGTAAGCTTTTTTTTTTTCTGTTTTTTTGTTTGTTTGTAAACTGTGCTGCTATATGGAGGCGTAAGATCTCCTTTGAAAATTAAAGTTAAGGCAAGAAAAAAAGGCTTTGTAAATTTTGTTTCAAAAACAAACATTTCCCATCTTATTTATTACATAAGTTTATAAATTAAAACAGCTCTCAATACCCAGTGAATTCCAAGGTAACACAGTCCAAGATCCATTCCTCTTTTTTGTCCTCATGGTGGGTGTAAAACTGTTGTGTAGCATCTCTTTTACACGTATTTATTTATTGAAACGTAAGTTGAGCTTTCTTATTTGAGCTATACAACAGTGTGCATTCATCATACTAACTGTATTAATATTGGAAACATAGGGATTATCAGATAGTGACAAAATTTGAATAATAAGGCAGGGAAGATGGGATATTTTATGATCATTAACTGTTCTTGCAAAACATATTCACCGTCTCAACAGTTTCAGCAGGGAAGATTGTTTTCCCGTTTTTCCTGCAAATTTTCAATTCTTTTAGTATGCTGTAATGAAAGAATCACATGTTTTAATAACATTATTGCTTGTTTTTAATGTTTTTTTCAAATTTTTGTACTTAAATTACAAAATATTTTGGAATCTTGTAATGAAAGAACTACAAAGTAATTTTCATTGAAGGATTTTAAACATAAAACTTTCTAAGATTTAGTGTGAAATGCTGATAGATAGAGATTTTCAATAACGTCTAGGATAGGAAAACAGTGTATTAGACCCCAAGAATGAAAAGCATGCTGTGAATATTGATCAGAAGATGCTTTTTTTCTATGATTTCTTCTTTCGAATATGCTCTCATGGGCAGGAGTTTTATTGTCATGCATTCACATATATAAATAAAAGTTCACATCCCTCCTGGTGCACTATCAAGCATTTTAATCAACCTTGTAAATAAGGTCTAAGACCTTTTTTTAAATCAGAGTTCCGTAATGATATCAGAAACGGAAAAAAAAATGACGGACTTGATAAGTGAAACTAGGAACTATAGTTCAATAAAATAAGAAAAAAGGACAGGATACCAAAAATGGTGTGAGGGTTTTTTTTGGAATCAACTGCGTAGATAATATTTTATCTGACATTTTGGGTCTCCTCAGCAGGGACATATCATTAGGGATAAGTTTAAAGCATGGGCCCTGCAGAGAGACTCGAAATGTTGGACAAACAATTATTTGTGCAGTTGATTCACCACAAATTGTCATGCAAAAATAAACATATCCAAAATAGATTGCAGAAGGAAAAATCTTTCAAATGGTTTTGACAAGAACTTCTACTTGGAAAGTACCGTTGCCAAAGTCTTATCATTAGGTCATTACCCGTGCTTTGCAGATTTGCTGCCCGAATTGCTGCTCTAGTTATGAATACCAAAAAACTGGTAAATATGTCGATAACAACATAAATGCACACCGTGAGATATATTGAGGATACCAAGACCCAAATATTCAAGATGTTTAGAAGAATACCCGCCCTAGTTAGGATTACAACATACAATAATTTCTTAGGAAGGTTACGCTTGAGAAGAATACCAGAAATGTAAACATGTTGATAACTACGCAAGTACACACACACAAGATATATGGAGGGATACCAAGGCCCAAATATTTATATACTCAGAATGATACCCTTAAAAATAGGGTCACACCTTAAAAATAATGAATAATCCATTAGGAAGGATGTACTCCAGAAGGTCTCCCAATAAGCGATTATGATACTGATCAATATTAGGCCTCCCAATGAGAATGAAATGATGAACCCTATTTATTATAATCTACAACCTAACTATATTATGTTAAGGTAAAACTCTTATCCTTGAGTTATCAGTTTGACTCCTAAACTAATAACACCACGGGTATGCGGGTAAACCCCCAACCACCAAGGTATCCATTTGGTCCATTACCTTACCTATTACCACGCGCACCATGTGTCAGCTACTCCATAACCTTAATTAATTAAAATATTATGCATATGGATACATAACAAAAGAAATGGTGAGTCAATCTTTTAGAGCTACAAAGAAACTGTTGGCTGTTCAATATCCTCCTGATTCAAGCCAACCCAAAGGCCCCCTTTCATCCATTCCCAAAGTTTTAATTTCGATGAAGTTTCTAGAGACAATGAATCCCATTAAGAAACCACAAAAGGGTGATGCCTGATAGTTTATTACCAATTAATGAATACATAAACTAATAATGTTGCAGAGATGAAAAGTACAAACTGTTGGGAATTAAGCAAGCATTATAGCTGCATCATTTTCATGCATCCCATGAAAATGGTGTGTCTTCAATGGCATCTTTTCCTATAAACTTTCACAACAGCATGCAATATTTTCTTTGCCCTTCGGAGAAAAATTGTAGGATGATCTTAATTTGAAAGTATCTATGTTGCAGGCATTGAGAAGATGTGCAAGGAATTATATGACCTCTCTTCATGAAATTCTCAGTATTGTTATGGAGCCAAATTGTCTTAGGAGGAACTGCTTTTGTAATATGATGTCTGATTTGTTGGGAGCACAATGACTGAGGGGGGGGGGGACAAATCAATCTTATAAATTTTTTTACTGTAGTTATCTTAACTTGTATACACCATTCAAAGCATCCATTCAACATTTATCAACCAATGTGAGATTATTAATCATGAAACAAACATCCACAAGAACATGAAGCAAGAGAGAACACATGAACATAAGATAATTAGAGTGGAAGAACCCTCAAGGGGAAGAAAAACCCCATTGAACCTTTGCATATATTACTCAATACAAAGGATTCAAGTGAATATTACACATCACAAGAGATTTCTTTAGTGAGGCACCAACCCCATAAAGAGCATCAACCCCTATTTGGTAAGGCACCAACTCTACAAGGAGGCTACAACCCCCTAAGATGACCAAGCACTCACCTAGCCACCTAAATATGAAGATCACCGGATGTCCTTGTTGCTTCAACAACTGATTGTTATCACTTTGTCAGCTTTTTGTTCAAAAACCCTCTCAAAACAACTCTCTATCCTTCTTTGCTCATAAATGCACCTATAAATGTTGATTAGGTCAAGTGACCTTGTAGCTTCTTGTTAGCATATGCAAAGAGAAGAAAGAATTTAGAGAAGGCTAAATGCACACTCAAACAAGTGGTGACAATGTCTATTAAATAGGAAGAGGGTGGTTATAAATTGGTTGAACAGTTATCAACCAAATGATAACTACATAATTGCATTACATGCTATATAATGCTCTATATTTCTTAACACCCCCTTCTTAATAACTAAAACCAGAAACAATACCAAGTTTGTCCCGAAATTTTAGACAAATGTACTAAAGCCCATATGTTTAGTCATTAGATCTATGGATTGTGCCATAGGTTGTACTTTGAAATCAACAAATCCATTATTGTGTTGGTGGTTGTTGAATGGAGAAGAACCACAAAACAAAAATCTGGTCTTGTGAACAAAGGATATGGCAAGTGGTCCACTGGTTCTTTGTTACGAGATTCATTGACCAGCGATGAATCATCAATGGTTGAGAGGGTTCAGCCCCATTTCTAGAGTGCTGGAATCAAAACCTCAGAGGTGGATTGAAAAAATTTTGTTCCAGGCTTGTGTAGCTTGCTGGAGTCTGTACAAATACTTAGTTATCTTGCAATTGAAGTCACCTCGATCATGTCCTTTAAAACACCACGTAGTGCTCATCCAACCTTTTCAAGAAGAGAAATGTGACCATTTTGTGGCAGTAGGAGTTAGAACCAACTCCACAATAGTAGGAGAAATAACCATCTCTGTCTCATCCGTTTTCAGGCAGTGGGAGAAATAACCATCTCCATCTTAGCAGTGGTGGTAGGGACTGATAACCAACTCCTCTGTCTCATCTATTTGCTCATTTATCCTCTGTTGGGAAAGATCGTTCACAACACAATGAGCAAATTGTTCATGAGTTTGGGGGCTCGCCCTTTCAGATTAGAGGTCATCTTTGGTCTCATCTCACTCTTGCACTACATCCAGGGGACCTTTCGGGACTCCTCCACTGGCAGGGATAGATACATCTACCTTGCTTACTATTCTTTTGAGACCATTACTCTCTCCGACTGTAGTGGTAGTGTTCGGGTGCTGGTATGCCGAGACCTCTCGTCTTCTTGGATCTCTTTGGATCAACGTGGGACTGTCTCCCCCCTTTTAGGTACTCCATGGATGCTCC
Organism: Taxus chinensis; assembly: GCA_019776745.2. NCBI lineage: Eukaryota > Viridiplantae > Streptophyta > Pinopsida > Cupressales > Taxaceae > Taxus > Taxus chinensis. The sequence goes on from CM034154.1 coordinate 567,497,320, forward strand.
TACTCACCTCCTTCCGAGCACGTAGGATTTGCACAAAAATTATCAAAGACGACATATACAAACTATTCACCCCAAGTTACGTGGACCCAACTCCCGAGAGGAGCTACGCCCGAAAAATACCCTTCTACGCCAATCACTTCTTGGAAGTCAGCAATGGACCTCATCATTCGGCCCCACCTATATCTCCCGGTCATTGGATGCATGCTCTTTGCATATCTTTGGGCCAGTTCAGAGTCAGATCCCACAGGGTTTCGGGTTGAGGAATGATCACCATTTGGTTCGTTTTTGAGAGGATCTGCCAGTTTTGCTCCCTCTAGGAGGTTGAGACAGAGGAACATTTCATCTTTCGATGCTCCATCTATTATGAGATCAGAGGGAGGTTTCATTGTCTCTTTCGGTGAACATCCTACCATTCACGACCTTCTTTAGGTATTATGATCAGAGGGTGTCTCGCTCTCTATTTACAGGAAGCCATTAAGCTCTGTAACAGGGCCCTCCATCCTCCTTTTAGGGAGGTTACTACTCGACAGATCACATCTTTCTTTGATTTGCTGCCAGGTGTGAGGGGCACTAAGCGGGGGGCATGACCTTAGTGGAGATCTCCTGGGTAGATCTGTTAGGATTATAGGAGCTTCTTCCTTGACCGGAGGATTTCTGGATTCGTGCACAGCCAAGAGCTCCCTCTTTTTAGACGACAGATCACCAGGTCCACCCAGAGAACTTGACATTCCATGAAACATGGGCGTCTCCAACAATTTCCAGTACCTTACACCAGACCAATAGCACATCACCAATTTCTTTTCAGTTGACCTTGGGTGATAGTCGTGAGGGTTGGTGTTGAGGCCTCTCCCTCCACCTTCCTCTCATCCCTTGTGTTCTCTTCTTCTTCTTCTTCTTTTGTTGTTTTTAGAGACCCTCTTGGGTTTTCCCTATTGTTTCTGCTTTGCTTTGTATTGTATAGTCCCATTGACCTATCTTTGTGGTCACTCGTTGGACATTTAATATAATTATCTTATCTTATCTTATCTTATCTTATTATCTATTGTCCTTCGAGAAAGTACCTTTGAGTGTGCAACTTAGCATGCCATCTCACCATGCACCGTTGGTGCATTTGGAATAGTGGAGTCTTCGTCCACAACAAACTGTTCTTCAAAATGAGGAAATCCATCCTCCCAAGGCATGTCCGCCTACCGTACACCTGGTATAGTGGATACTCCCTCCACAATAGGTGCATGTAGGTTGACTGTATCCAAGTCAACAGATTTGTGAGGAATGGCTTCCTCCCAAGGCATTGCAGCCTCCTGCACATCCTGAATGGTGGAGTTGTCCTCCACACGTGCATTCATGTTGATCGCAGCCGGATCAACAAGCTGATACTAACCACCTTCCCCAATACCAAGGGCAATTATCCGTCGCTGTTTCACATCAGAGACAACACACTTCTTCCCACAGAAATCCACAGAAATATTGGGATTTTCAGTCAATTGACGAATAGATAGAAGATTCTTTTGTAAATAAGGTATATATCTAACATTCCGTACCAACAATTTATGAGCATTATTCAATACAACTGCATATATCTCCTGTCCCTTCTACTGCAAGTGATTCTCCATCAGCTAGTACTACTGATTCAAAACAGATATTTGCAGTAAATGAAACATACCAGTCCCTACGACATGAAAAGTGCGCAGACGCACCAAAGTCAATGACCCAGCAACTGGTACCACTGTCATTCGAGCATGATGTCGTAAGACAATAAAGAGCATGCCCGTCATCCGAATTCCCATTCTTCTGCAACTGCTGCCACATGTTCCTCATCACATGGCTTTTTGTTCTGCTGTGAAAAATCATACTTCCGCTTTCAACAATCCTTCTTGAGGTGCCCAACCTTGTGACAGTAATAGCATGTGACCTGATACCGAGTTTTATTCTCACTTGGTTTTGGGGCTGATCTGCTCTATTCCATTCCATTAGAGTGGCGAAAATCACTTTGGTGATTGGTCAAGCAAGCAGATTCTACCTGAATTTCTCTCCGCTTCTTGTTGCAACAGGTTGGAGAACGAAAACTTCTCCAATGCGAGTGTTTGACTTTCAAAGGGCCATCAAATGAAGGTTATTTTACTGGTTGGCAGCTAGGGCTTGAAGAAGGAAGAATATCACGGTTTTTTACATCAAACCAGAGCCACCCTCTCATTAGGGTCGGCGACTTTTTTGTTGGTGGAAAATAACTGGTCTTTGAGTGTCCTTCATCCGAAGTAGGTGCTTAGACAACAAGTGACAATTTCTTGTAATGTTACGGAAAAGAGCATATTCTTCAGGTATAAAACCTGACTCTAATTTATGAAGGCTGATATTTCTCACTTAGATTGGCCCACAACATGCTTGCCACAATAACATGGGGTACTTCCGGAAGCATCATCATTCAACACCGATTACTTGTGAAGCAATAACGCTTCCTTGCTGGACATATTTAATTAATCCACAAAGTTTGTGGTTTATCAACTTGTTTCTACCCGTGATTATTTTATGACAGTATCATTGGCTGGAATAATATCTTTATGATTGCGTTAAAATATTATGGAATCATTCTTTTTTATTTTCAGCTTGTTGCATGAGAATTAGCTGCCTGTTAAGTGTTGTTATAGTTCGCTCCCCTAGAGGGTTTAGTGTGAACTAATTTCCAGCTGGTTTATTGACTGCCAAAATAACGTGAAATAATGATTTAAGTATCGTTGCCAACACCAATAGGGTAATGATGACTGTAATGTATTCCAATGCAAGTCTGATTTCTTGCATTTGGGGTTTGAAGATTAATTCCATTCTTTTTCAATTCAGGTACCTTCTTTTTAGAAAGGGACACTTGACAACTAACTGCCCTCAAACTTCTGCTATCGGCATGAATGTTGCTTGAAATCTTCCCTTTCTGTCCTTGTTTTGGACATTGTCCTCACGATAGTGGCCATGTCATGCCTTAGCAATTGCTAGCTTTTCACGATTTCTCGAAATGGAGCTTTTCACAGACTTTTCACTTCTTCAATGGTGACTGCAGAAGACCCTGACTGTCTGAAATCTGAAAATATCTTCTAACCATTCCTATGAATCCTTGTTCTTCCAATTGTCCTCACCTTCCGGATGAGCACCTAGTCTAGAACATCATCCTTAACAATTGTTTGAGACCTGATGCTAGTTTCATCTCTTCTTCAATGAAAGCATCCTCACGAATTTGCCTTCGAAGTCATTTTAACTTGGGGTTTCGACCATGAGTCTGCCCTCATGAACAAAGTTTGTGCCCTCGAACGGTGGACTTGAAGCCATTCAAAGCACAATTTTTCACGTAGTACGACTCGGTATTATGCCTTTGACTTCATCACCAACTCACAACAATTTGGCATCTCTAAGCATTTACCGCTAGCTTCTGCTGTGCACGATAAGCTTTACGAACCAGATGTTTTAGGTCTTGCTCGATGTGGGTAGTGTTGAGCTTTGTCTACACCTTATAGACAGCAAATCAACACTTGGATACTTCATGGCATCTGTACTATCTCCTTTGGCAATTTTCATTTTTGGTGGTGATATGAGTGACTTGGTGGTCTTTCACTGAATCCATCATGATTTGAAGTTGCTTCAGTGCATATTTTGTTGTACCATGCTTGATCTCTAGGGGTTTGTAGGAGAGCGTAACTTTCTACAAATACCACAGATGGTAAAACTCATAATTATCCCTTTGCCAAGTTTTGTCTGCAGGATATTTTGCAATCTTAACTATCCATGACACATAGTTAGAGGATCCCCGTTTTGAAGTGACTCTCTCGCTACATGTCGGAGTCGCCATTGCTGCAATTGTTTGAACAAGCTTCAATCTGCGATTCACTAAATCTCAATAGGATTTCACATTCCAGGAACCTGAATTCACAGCTCCATGTGTCTGCAACTTACTGATCAACAATTATCGTTTTCATTTATCACTGAAGCGTTGGACATACGGTTTGCTCCATTGAAATGTTTGTTAAATTCCTCTCTACTCCAGACAATTAGCCTCTTGTATAACATGTTTCATTCACCTGCTCAAAATCATTAGCCATGAGCGTCACCTACTCAGAAGGAATCAATTTCGCACACAGAATCAGGAAGGTTTTGACCAAATTGTGATAAATTTGATACCATGTTGAAAATTCCTCTATACCATAGGTAAGTCAGCAACTTTTGGATCTTAAAGAGACCCTCAAGTTACAATGAGCTCAAAGCTGAAAGCTGACTAAAAATTGCGGGAATTTCTTAAATGCCTAGCAATCTAACAATTTCACATTATAAATAGAGAAATTATTTAATTGGAAAATGCTCAGATTTGCTCCAAATCACATCACTATTTTATTAATCAGAAAACAGAAGCTTCTATACTTTGGAACACACTCTAGAAAAAAACTCACACTGACGAATAAAACACCTTCCCTAGGCTTACTTTTATAGTTGAATAAGAGACCCTAAAAATAGCCCAGATCCTAAAACTTGATCGATCCCAATTTCAAATCAACTTTTAACGTAATTGTATCCTAGGGATCTTTCCTCTTAAATAGATAAAGTCAAACTTTACAAAAGCAAATTGCCAAATAAAGAATATCTATTCTAAAACTGGAAAACAAACTACATAAAAGCAACTGTTAAATTTGGACAGCCAAGAATAGGACTGCTGTTCTCTATGAATGTACGTTCTGCTGAAGTGTGCCTAGGTTCCACATGTGTGCCCTGCTGGAGAAGCAATTAATTCCTTTTAATGAAGTTTGCAGCCCAGACAGGTTTTGGCGCCAAAGGAAGGGGGATTTTGCATTAAAGATTATTTTCCACTATTAGGAAACTTCCAGTTTTGGTGCCTAGGGTTGGAATAGCCTAATTTTTATCATTCTAAGTGTCTGCATGTTGGTATATGTGCCCAAGTTAAATATATTTTTGCTTGCTTTACATGCAAGCAAAGCCTCAAATTTTAGGGCAACAGGCTTTATATCATAGTTACCTAAGACTCCGGGACGGCGGGACAGGGTTTCCGGGACGGCAATTTTTTTTGAAAATTTCGAGACGGCGGGGGTACGGCAAGGGGACGGCTAATAAAAAATATATATATTTCATCTATTTTACAAATATAACATGAATAAAGAATAATTCAATAACCTAATGATTAATAAAAGAAAGTTTGAAGATTGTAACCACTAATGATTAATCCAATTATTCATCACATAAGCCAAGGCCCAAAATGTTACAGCTATATATATTATATTCAATGTTCAAAACTTCAACATGACAATGAAAGACTAAATAGTAAATAGTAAAGCTGAAAATTTAAAACAAGTCTTAGTCTTACTCTTCAATAATCAACAGGAGAAGAGTACAACTACACCCACATTACATATGCTACAAAATATTATGTCATGTCTCATAACCAAAATGACATTACATAACCAAAATGACAAGTGACAAGTACAACTCAAAAATCACTATAAGAGCCCTCCGAAGGAACTGTTGCAAACCGCTCCTCCTTACTAGGAGTATCTGTATCAATGTCATTTGCATTTGCAAAGGAGATATCAACCAGTCCTCGCTGCTCCTGATCTTCATCAACCTGCCTTGCATCCTCAGGATCCACATCCCACCGCAATGCTGGGCTCTCCTTGTACGTAGGTGTCTTGCGAGCCATGAGACGTAAGGCACAATGTACAGCAAGAAGTTTCTCTGCTCTCTTAGAGGTAAGTCTATTCCTCTTAAGAGAGTGGATCCACCCATATGTTGACCAATTCCTCTCAGAAGCAGAGGAACTAGAAACCTGAGAAAGAAGACGAATAACAAGTGTATGTAGCAATCCTGCATGTCCATACAATCGCCACCAACTGACTGGACTCTCATGTGCCAATGTGGTCCTGTCTATCTTTGATGATTTTTTGTAGCCATCCAGATAAGCGAACTTGAGCCAATCAGTTCTGACTTGTGAAGCATCCTCTGCATTATACATTTTTTTTAGGGCTTTCAAGAAACCCTTCCTCGCCTCCTCATCATCTACTGGGAGAACTCTGCCAGGCCTCTCAACATACCACTTCGGATTTAGTGCATATGCAGCCATGTGTAAAGGAGTGTTCAACTTCTCTCATCTCCGCTCAATGATAGGCTGAATATGCTGATGGTAGAACTCCAAGGTGGGGTCCCTTGCTCGAACAACAGCGTTCATTTGGCCAAGCATACTATCAATACATTCATATATCTCACCAAGGCTAGGGCTCTCAGAATCCCCATATTTTATCACACTGAAAACTAGAGATATTATGGATGTGATATATCTCACATCTATCCAAAATGTTTCATTCACCACAATTGTTTTCACCTTCTTCCCCTGCTCTGTCTTCGACCCATCCCACCTAGACCACTCTGATGTCATGACCATGCACTGTAATGATTCCTGCAACTCAGCCATCCTATCCAGCAAAATAAAATATGATGCAAAACGTGTGTCCACTGGCTTGAGGAATTCCTTCCTCGAAAGCTACGAAAGAGTGCCAATGACGTATGGTGGTTGTAGATGAACATCTGCACATCTCTAGCATCAGCCACTACATTTTTGACCTAATCAATTTTTCCAATATCTTTTAGTGCATTGTTCATGGCATGCACACAACATGGGGTCCAATATATATGTCGGTAATGAGCCTCGACAAGCTTACCTGCTGCCCTACACACATATGCTGCATCTGTAACAACCTGCACAACGTTGGCAGGGCCAACCTCCTCAATAGCATCTCGTAAAATGGTGAATTGGAACTCTGCACCAATGTTTTAAAAATCGGAACCGGACTCGGAACCGGCCGAGGTCCGGACCGGACCGGAACCGGAACCGGACCGGAACCGGACCGGTTCAAACTTAATGAACCGGTTTACTAAAAAATACATAAAATTTTATATTTTTAATGAAAATAATATATTTGAAAATGTTAAAAACGATAATTCCAACAGTACACACAGAATATGCAAAGTTTCTCTTATATATATGCAAGAAAGGTGTTTATAGCAAAATGGCACGAACTCCAAGTCCAATACACAATACATATATCATAGATGAGATTCCGAAACAAAATACATAGGACATTGAGGCTCAATGATCAATCTCCATAGTTCAAGACTCCAAAAAAAACAACATGATATGATCATTGATACATTACAAATACTACAAGTTACAAAACTCTAGAATAAACTAGATGACTCATGACATCAATGATCAATCAATCATGATCAAACTCTGCACCGCTGCGGAAAATGGATCCTCAAGGTCATCCTCATCAATATGATCACCGGCGCTCTGTCTCTGACTCGGACTCAGCCAAATCCTCAGGTACATCCTGCAACAACTGGAGCTGCACGGGGTTGGGAGTACACGAGTGCGACTAGGTCCTGCTGTGTCTCGTGACGATGGCGGCGGTGCTGCTAATGGCTCATCATTCTTGATCCAAACCCATCCACCCCAAGTCATCGGGATCAAACTCTGCTGGCTGGACTATCCTCTACCCATTCTGAAGTTGGATTCTATATATCCAAGACAATGGGATCAGTACAGTCTTCGCGCTTCTCAAAAACTGGTTACGCCTTAACCGAAGGTTGTACTGCACGAAGACAAGTCATTCAACCGTTGTTGTTCCAAAACGGTTCTCTTCTTCGTGTGAATCCGCTCAAAGACAGACCAGTGCGCTAGCACCCGAGCACTGCATTTGGCTAAGGATCCTAATGCAAACTTTTGCAATTGAGGAACTGACAACCAAATGAATCCCACCAAGTGCTGCGATAAAAAAAAGGTAAATGTTTAATAGTTAAACAATGACAACAGGAAAGTTAAAACACAGTAAAAAAATTAAAAGTCAAACACAAATTTATAACTTAAAGGTTAAAGCGTGAATCAAAAACAAATTAGAAAATATATGTCTTATGCTAAAAATCCTGATTATCATTCAAACTTTTTAATCAAATAAACTTCAAAAAACTTAGGAATTTCTTACTGGGTGGTCCACTATCCCTTGCAATCTTGCAAGTTTTTTCCAATGGTAACCTGTGGCTCTGTGAAGAAGATGATCGTGGTGAACCACTCAAGTTGTGATCTCATCAGGGACCATGCGGATCTATGGACACTCGTACAAACCATCTTTTAATTTCTCCTGTTTGATCTTCTCCAAAGCTGAGCTCTGTAATTGATATTTTGGGTTAAGAAAATACCCAGCTGAATGTATAGGTCGATGGAGTGATTGTTCCATCTTGACCTATGATCTCCCATATAGGGCCCATATCTTAGTTACCATGTCTTTGTATGCTGCCCGTAGCTGCTCCTTTGCCTGAACCAAGCCTCATAAATATAGCCAATGGCTAATTTGTCCCCCATCCACCAACAGCAACACCTAACAAAGAGGGTCAGCAAAATTTCACAAATCTCTGCTGTTTTTTTCCAAAATAATTATCAAAAAGTTTTCTTGTGTCTTTCCCTCCTGTTTTGCGGCTCCACTTTGATGCATTCCCATTCATTCACTTAAAAAATCTTTTTCAAGTTCGGGTGTTGGGAAAATAAGAGATGCCCAACGTGAGAAAGTTCGTGTGCAAATTCGTGATGGCTGGCCTAACACGTCTCTGCCTCAGTGTTCTTCCTTTTAGGTTCAATACCCATGAGTGATTATAGATGTATTTGGTGATGCTCTTGCCATGGTCTCTTTACAGTGTTTTGATTCCATCTTTTTATATATCCGTCAAGCATGAGGTCTAGGCAATGTGCAGCAATGGAGTCATAATATTGGTTTTGTGTTTTGGCCGTCCAACATCTTACCAGCAAGACCAAATTAGATGCATTATTGTTATGATGTGTTACAAAAAAACATTTTCTCACCCCCACCTCTAAACAATGTCATCCAAAAAGCTTCATAACAATAAATTTGCCATCTTCCCTATAAGATGCAATCTACTGATTTCAAAACATGGTACCTTGTGGACAACATTGGGTCCCAATATTATTGTCGGTATGACCTCGACGCTAAACGCTCCCTACCCACACATATGCTGCATCTGTAACAACCTGACAACGTTGGCAGGGCCAACCTCCCAATAGCATCTCTAAATGGGTGAATTGGAACTCTGCAACCAATGTTTTTTAAAAATCGGACCGGACTCGGAACCGGCCGAGGTCGGACCGACCGGACCGGAAACCGGACCGGACCGGACCGTTTCCAACTTAATGAACCGGTTTACTAAAAATACATAAAGTTTATATTTTTAATGAAAATAATATATTTGAAATGTTAAAAACGATAATTCCAACAAGTACACACAGAATATGCAACGTTTTCTTATATCTATGCAAGAAAGGTGTTTATAGGCAAAATGGCACGAACTCCAAGTCCAACTACAAATACATTATATCATAGATGAGAATTCCGAAACAAAAATACATAGACATTGAGGCCAATGATCAATCCCAAATTTCAAGCTCCAAAAAAACAACATGGCTGATCATTGATACATTACAAATACTACAGTTACAAAACTCTATAATACTAGATGACGCAATTACATCAATGTCAATCACAATGATCCACACTCTGCACCGCTGCTGGCAATGGGATCCTCAAGGTCATCCTCATCAATCTGATCACCAGGCCTCTTGGCTCGCTCGGACTCAATCCAAATCCTCAAGGACAATCTGGCAACAACTGGAGCTGGCAGCACGGTGTTGGGGGTAGCACGAGTGCGACTAGGTCCTGCTGTGGGTCTCGTGACATGGGCCGGTGCTGCTAATGGCTCATCAGATTCTTGATCCAAGACCCTCCACCCCAAGTCATCGGGAATCAAACTCTGCTGGCTGACTCTCCGCTACTTACCCATTCGACGTTGTATCTATATCATCCAAGACAATGGGATTCAGTATCAGTCTTCGGTCAACAAACTGGTTACGCCTTAACCGAGAGGTTGTACTCACGAAGACAAGACATTCAACCGTTGTTTTTCCAAGGTTTCTCTTCTTCGTGTGACCGCTCAAAGACAGACCAGTTGCGCTCGCACCCCCGAAGCACTGCAAGTTTGGCTCCAGGATCCTAATTGCAAAACTTTTGCAATTGAGGACACTGACTACCAAATGAATCCCACGCAATGTGCGCTATCAAAAATGTAAATGTTTAATTAAGGTAACAATACAACAGAATTTAACAAACAAGTTAACATTAAAAGTAAAACTAAAAACCCCCTTTAAAACTCAAAGGTTAAAGCGTAATTCAAACATTAAGAAAAATATTGTCTTATCTAAAAAAAAATTCAATGATTATATCATTAAAAATTTTTAAAATCAATAACTTCAAAAAACTTAGAATTTTCTTACTGGTTAGGGGAAGGTCCACATCCCTTGCCAATCTTTGCAATGTTGTTTCCAAAGGTACCGTGGGCTCTGCTAAGAAGCTGATCTGCGGAATGAACCTCAAGTTTTGGCATCTATCTCATCAGGACCATGCGCTCTAAGGCACTCTGACCAACCTCTTTTTACTTCTCCTGTTTGATCTCCTCCACGGTGAGCTCTGTAATTATATTTTTGGGGTTCAAGAAATACCCAGGCTGCTGTATGGTCGATGGAGTTTAATTGTTCCATCTATTATCTATGATCTCCCATATGGCCATACTTAGTTACCCTGTCTTTTATGCTGCCCTTATCTGCTCTGCTCCTTTGCCTGATCCATATCTCATAATATAGCCATGGCTAATTGTCCCCATCCCACCAACCTCAAACACTTAACAAGAGGCCTCAGCAACTTTCACAATCTCTTGCTGTTTTTTCCAAATAATTATCAAAAAGTTTCTTCTTTGTGTCTTTCCCATCCTGTTTCCGGCTCCACTTTGATGCATTCCCATTCATCACTTAAAAACATCTTTTTTCAAGTTCCTTGTTGTTGGGAAATAAGAGATTGCAACGTGAGAAAGTTCGTTGCAAATCTCGTGATGGCTGGGCCTAACAAGTTCTCTGCCCTCAGTGTTCTTCCTCATTAGGTTCAATACCCATGAGTGATTATAGATGTATTTGGTTGATGCATCTTGCCATGCTCTACAGTGTTCTTGATCCAATCTTTTTTCCCTATATCCTCAAGCATGAGGTCTATGCAATGTGCAGCACATGGAGTCCAAAAATATTGTTTTGTGTTTGGCCTCCAACATGCTTACCACAAGAAACATAATTAGATGGCATTATCTGTTATGATTTGTACAACATTTTCTAACCCCCACCTCTAAAACAATCTCAGCCAAAGCTCACACAATCAATTTGCACCTTTTACCCTATCAGATGCATCTACTGATTTCAAAACAATGGTACCTTGTGGACAGAGCAAGAAAATTTAATTATTGTGCGGTTTCTTGCTCATCACTCCACCCATCTGACTGATAGTGCATCCTGTTTGGCCCATGAAGCTTTTTGGCAACCTTTCAAATATTCATCTATGGATGCAACTTCTTTTCTTCAAAAGGATCCTCCTTCAGTCATGCTACCCCTAGGCCTTTGGAAGCCCTTACCAGCGCCACAATAGATCAAAAACACCGGCTGGTAATAAGGTAGCGGAGCAGCATTTGAAAGGGATATCTTGCATCATACCACCATCTAGCAAATGTACTCAAAGCTGCTCTTTGTATTGCTTTCTCCAATGTTTCCAAGGTAGGCTGATTTTGTGTTGGCATGGAGGCACTAGCAGTGGCAGGTGTGGAAGATGGAAAAAAACTTTGAATGTTTCTTTCTTTTTTGAGGCCGGTTTTCTTGACTATGAGTGGATGGGGGAGGCATATACCGAAAGGGGTCTCTAACAGTCACAGAAGGGTCAGAACAAGATCCTTCAACACTCAAGGCATGTTCCCTCTTTCTCCATATTTCAGCTTCCATCTCTTTTTGCCTAGCCTTCTCTTCTCTATGTTTTTCAAGCATGTTTTTCATTTCCAACCTAATGTCATCAATATCAGGTGCCTCACATGGGGTAACTTGGCCTCTTTGACCCCCCTTGATGTGTTTCTTACAATATTTACAAAACACTTGATCATCAATTGTGTCTGCATGGGCCCCTGTAGGGTCTTTTGATTTGGCGGCTATTGCAAATGCAAACAAATCCGAAAATACAAATAAAAAATAAATAAATTTCCTATTCCTTTTTTAATAAAATTTACAAATAAGGGGCAAGTTTAAAATGTAACATACATTTCAATGTGCACACAAATGAAGTGAGAAAATGCTCCAAGCTTGTATATGGCACCACAAAGAGCCCACACTCCAAATGTAGATGTAAATGCCACAACAAAGAGCCCACACTTGATGCCAAACAATTCCAAATGAACACTATTCAAGGGTGCCCCAATCCTCCAAATCCTTGCAAAAAAAGAGAGGTGCTCACAAATAGAGGTGAGGTGCTCACAAATGGATGCCAATATCACCACAAAGAGTCCACAAGCAATGCCAAACAAGCTCCAAGCCTCCAACTTCCAAGCTCACTACAAAAAATAAACTCTTGAATATTATGCTCAGAAATGCGTTTGCTCACAAATGCTCACAAATGCTCAATGAGAGAGGTGTGAAGTGAATAGAGGGGGGTGTATTTATAACACCAAATTAGGGTTTAGAGACCAAAAAAAAACAATTAAAAAAAAAAAATTAAGTTGGTCGTCGTATAAGGCAAAACAAGCCCAAACCGGCCGATTTAGGACGAAACCGGACCGATTTGACCGGTTTTATCCCAAAACCGGCTGGTTCCGTACGCCATATAAGGTAAAACAGGCCCAAAGCGGCCGGTTTAGAGCGAATCCGGACCAATTTGATTGGTTTGGGCTAAAACCGATCAACCGATCCGGTTTACAAAACAGTTCATACTTTTAATTGTTAAACCGGTCAAACCGGCCGGGTTCCAGTTCCGATTCCGGTTTGACAGATTTTTAAAACACTGGCGCAAACAAGTCGACTTCATTAAGTAAAAACTAGCAGCATTTAATAAAAGATATTCATCATAAATCACACTCAAAACTCTCAAAGCAAGCTTATATCTTTTCCTAAAAATGGTGTCTTTTGTATCTATATAAAGAAATGAGTGCAAAAACTTATTACTTCAAGCTTATATAGGCACACACACTTCACAAATGGTAGTGTTAATAAACATCTTTTGTTTTGATCATAAGTGGGCATACATCCCTTCTTCAAGCATTAGGAGATAAGTTTTATAAACCGTCAACATGCCCAAAAAAGAGTAACATCTTCTTTTATAGCTTTTGCTTCCACATCCTCCAAAGTTCTTCTCCATCTTTGGCGCCATCATCTAGGAGGAAATCTTATTTAAAAATGTGCCTGAAAGTCACCAACAACAAATATTAAATGCATAGGGATTTTAAAAAGATGCTCATATGGGTCGACCCCATGCTTAAGAATAATCACTTTGTCTCAAATATTAATTATTAAATGCTTCCAAGAAAATGTGACTTGCCTAGTCACTTGATTTACCTTTAAAAAAATGTATTTATTATCTCAAGGTGAAGTCAAACTTCCCCTTTTATTTCGATTTGCACAATTTATAAAAATTTATTTTAAAATTAAATGTGCAAATCGATTTTATCTTCTTTCTAATTTTTTATAAAAAAGGGGTACATTACAGAATAGTGTCTCATTAATTGCATTCTCTTCCGCCAAGCACATGATTTATAGACTTTTCCAGCACTTTGAACTGAAGAGAAATTAACAGCACTTTTTCCAAAAGAATAGACAATCCATAATTAGACTTCTCAGCCACCCAGTATGTATGATAAATTAACAACGTTTTCACTAAACATAGACTATTCAAGAATAAACTTCTTCAGCGCCTTAATTGCATGATGAATTGCCAAAATAGACAGCTCTTATTCACCAAAATTAATTGTCCTTGAGCGTGTTGATTTGGTCCGCGCTTATGTTCCAAAATTATCACGTTAATTTTCCTAGTTTACCTTTTATTCTACCATTATGTTGCACTTAATACCTACTACATGCGACAAAAAAATAGATTGTAATGTCCCCAAATGGACTATTTTTACCCTCAAACGGATTTGAAGTAGATCCGACTTCAGAATACAAATTTTAGAGGACAACATAAATTTTGACTACAAATCTGATTTTTATCTAGAAATGACGACTTGCATATGAGATGAAATTCCACCAATTAGGAAGTAAAACCACTGAATCTTTAGCTCAAACAACTCAAAAAAACTTGCAAAGATGAAATTATAAAAGAAATACCAAGTTTGGTCCTCAAAATAGGCTGAATTTATTTATTATAATTCTACAGACACCTGCCCTCAAACATAGCTGAAAATACCACTTCTTCAACACCAAAAATTCTGAAAAATAGTTGATTTGATTTATAAAAATCAGGAATATGACCAGCAACTAAAACAGCTTCAAAAACAGCTCCAAAGCACCATACATCAGATCCTTCGGTGGTCACTCCACATTGAAATGGTTGGAAATGGAGAAGAGGCACAATGACAACTTTTCTCCCACAAACGCTTGACCAATAACTGCAGCTTCAGCCTTCAATACAATTGAAAAACAACTGGAAAATCAGCTAACTCCTTGCTATGCAATGGAAACCCCTGTATGGAGAATCCTCTATACTAGAAGAAGAGTTTCCATTCCTCTTCTAAATCCTTTAGAAGGTTTTTCGTCTCTCGAGACATTATTTCTAAGGAATTTTATCCTTAGAAAATATTTTGTAAAGCTCTAGGCTCAAACAAAATTCAGATTTGAATAAAATAGAAAAGCATGCCTTCTACAAGCAAGTAGACTTGCTTTTATAGATGAACTTGGCCAAATAACCACCCTCATCTTCCAATCTAATTTCACTTCCGTCATTTAATGCTTTTTCAACCTTTTTCATCCTCCAAATGGGTCGCATTTTCTTCGAGGAAAGCATAATAAATATAAAGTGATATTTCCCTTTTTCTTTTTTAACTTTATCACTTTATATTTTTTTTCTATTTTGAATTTGACTTTATCATTAATAAATTAATATGAAGTGCTTATAATATTATTTTATATTACACTTTTATAATTAATTCATTATGATAAGTTTCCCTTTTAATCACCCTTTAGCCGTCGGCAAACAGAATTGGGCTAAAGGTCTTCGACGGAATTATCTTAGGAAGAGGGACATTTACCAAAAATAGCTACATAAGGTGGGAAGCATGTGTACCCATAATTATTACAGAATAATTAAGTAAACTCCAGTATTAGAATTTGCAAGGTGTATGACACCTAAACCCAACATTTTCCCAGTTGTCATATACCTTGCAAGAGCAAAAGGGGACATCAGCAACAAGAGAACTAACTGCTAAGGGAAGAAATGCCCATAGCCTTTTTGCACCATTTGAACTTCTTTATGTTCACAACCTTCGTAAAAGCATCTACAAGATTTACCAAAAAATCCACTTTCTCAAATATAATCTTTCCATCCACCACCATGTCACAGACAACATGATACCACACATCAGTGTGCATTGTGCTTTGTCTGCATGTAAAATGTAGTGTTCTTCACCAAGCTAATGGTACTCTAACTGTCACAACTTACTTTTACTACTCCTTGACCCGGCCCAATATCGGAACACAATCTCTGAAGCAAGTGAGCTTCCCTATAGGATCCATGAGTAGCTGTCATATGCTCTTCCTTTGTAGTGGATAACGCGACTATAGCTTGTCACTTGCTCATCCAATGAATGGCACCTCCAAACAGGCTAAACACATAGCAACATGTCCTATCCTATTTGAGTCTACAAATCCCTGTATGTCCACCATCATATTATGGAACTTCCCTGTTATCAAGGATCCATGGTAGAAAATAAAGCGATTTTGAGGTACCGCAAAGATATCGAAAAATTCACTTCACTACCACCCACTGATCCTTTCCAGCATTAGCCACATAGCAGCTCAAGACTCCCACTGCTTGGGCAATGTTTGGTCTAGTGCAAACCATAGAATACATGAGGCTCCCAACATCACTAGCATAAGGTACATGACTCATGTCCTCCATCTCAACAGGTGTAGGACACTATTCAATTGAAAGCTTTGTTCCCACAGAAAAAGGAACACACTGGTTTGCAATCCTTCGTGAAAAACAGTTGTAACACATACTTCACATACTTCTTTTGAATTAACCAAAGATTTGTGTTAGCTCGATCTCTTGTAATCTCCATCCCTAAGATAAACTTAGCACCTCCTGAATCTTTCATTTCAAACTGTAATAAAAGTCGAGACTTCAAAATTCTTACTATTACCAATCAGCAGCATGTCATGCACATAAAAAGTGATAACAAAAGAACAATCACCATCCTGCCTATAACAAACATAGTGATTTGATATGGATCTAACAAATCCCAAATCTCAAAACATATGAATTAAACTTCTTGTGCCACAAATTGACTTTGGTATGATATCCATTGTTAACTAAGGATGGTGTGACTTTGGTTTCTTACTTCAAAGATTGGAGTTTAACCAAAAACTTGAATTTTCCATAACTGATATAATCAGAAGTTGAATCCCACCATGCTTCTATCCTTTTACAATATCAACCAAAGAAAATGCCTATAAATGACATAGAGCACAAATCCTTACACCAATTTACCTCCAGCCAACCTATTATACTAGTAAGGTTTGTTCAAATCAAAGAAATGTGAAAGATGTTAAAACGATTAAAAATATCAATAGGCTAAGTGACGAATATTTTCAAGTTAAAATGTTTGTCATGAATCATATGTTGAAAATAATTGCACTTCAAATCTTCATATAGTGTGTTCTAAGAATTGGAAAGGTTTGATCAAACATACCAAAAACTAGTAAATATTTAGAGAATTCAATCAAATTTGGTAAATATTGGCTCCACTCAACAACTTCAACAAACTTGGGATGTTAAAACCATAGTTCGCATACTCGTACTCGGCAGATACTTGGCAAACCAAAAAAATTTGACTCGGCAAAAACTCGGCAATACTCAGTGAATACTCGGGAATACTCGGCAACTTAAAAATTACGCAAATTTCTTTAAAAAACATAAATTTTAAGCAACACCGCTACAAAATGTATCAAATGAGTCCATAAAATGTTGGAGAAGTGTTTTCTATTGGATTTGAATACAAATAAAATACAAAATCGCATCATCATGCGAATACAACAGTCCGCTGATAAGTAATATGAATTTATGATGATTGACATTGAAAAATATCATCATAAATTTCATATCTATGCAAGTTACAATATACAATAAGTTCTATTTTCCTCTTCCCCATTCTAGAGAAATATTGGGGAGAGGGTCTAGTGCCTCTCCTAGTCCCCACACTCGATTGCGTCTCCTCGCTCCTAGAAGGTTGTGACTGTGGCTCTAACCTAGAAGTAGATGGTGGTGACTCCTCTACTGCATGTTGGAGATCACCTCCAAAGATGTCATCCAATCCAATATCTCTTACAGCTGCTAGTGCTTCTCCCTCCATAGCTTCCCTCTTAAAAGAAGCAATCTTGTCCCCTATGAACGCAGGGATTTCCTCTTCTCGCCAAGTCCACTCGTTGTATGGATCTATCTCATCCAAATCAATAAGCTCCTCTTATGTGGCCTCCACTTTTCTTGTGCGACACCAGAGATTGTACTACACAAAAACCAAGCCGTTGAGCCGTTTTTTGACTAAACATGTTGCACTTCATCGAGTGAATGGCCTCAAACAAACTCCAGTTGTGTTCACATCCAAAAGCGTTGCAAGGTTGAGATAGAATTCCGAGGGCTAGCTTTTGAAGATGTGGGGTATTTCCTCCCCAATCCTCCCACCAAGAACCTACAAACAAGATAATCAAAAGTCTATAAGTAATTATAAAATCAAATATGTAACTAATAAGTAACTGGGTAAACATCCTAATTTTTATTACCTAGTGTGTCTGTGTGGTTCTCCCTCAGATAGCTAACACCGAAGAAAAGAGCCTCCCCGTAGCACGTTTGTAATTTTGTAGCTCTAAAATGACAAGGTCCCTCCTCTCAACATATGGTATCATCCTCTCAATACATATTGAAAGGCCCTCCATAACCTCTTCGCTCACATCTGTGAAGCCGTCGGAGAAGAAATACTTGGGGTTGAGGTAGTACCCCGTTGCATGAATAGGTTGGCAGAGTTGATTGTTCCACCTCCGATCTATAATCTCCCAAAAGGGACCATATCTGACGATATCCCCCTTGTAATAGTTTTGGATAGACTCGTTGGCCCAATCCATGACCCCTCATAAATGTACCCCATAGGGTTGTGCTCCCCATCAACCAAACGCAAAACCCTCACCAACGGCTCTGACACCTACACACAAATTAAAATGTAAGGTTACAAACTTACAAATAAAGTTAAAAAGTAAAAACAATATATTTATAATTTAACAAATTAAAATAAAGGAATAAAATATGAATCGAGGTTTGAAATTACCTTGATGATCTCTATAGCTCTCTTTGCAAAGATATCATCAAAAACTATCTTTACAACTTTCTCTCCATCAACTTTCTTTGAATATTGTGAGTCTAGCCACATTTGACTCACAAACATTTGCTTCAAAGATGTCAACAAACTAGAAATACTTTGCAACGTCAAGAAGTTAGTTGCAAACCTTGAGACACCGGCTCAAACAAGCCCTTTCCCCTTTGTGTGTTCTTTCATCAAGCTCAAAACCCAAGGTTGATTGTATATGTACTTTGTTATGTTTCTTGCATCTTCTACAACCGGCCTCACCTAATCAATTTTACTTATGTCCTCCAAAAGAAGGTTAAGGCAATGAGTTGCACAAGAAGTCCAAAAGAGTGATGGATGTCTCTCCTGCAGTAGTCTCCCAGCCACCACATATGTTGTTGTATTGTTTATGACAACTTGCACAACATTCTATATACCAACCTCTAATACAACTGTCTCTAACATAACACTCAAATTCTCTGCAATTTTTACTATGTTAGACGCATCAATAGACTTCAAAAACACCATCTCATCATTTGAAGCCACTAAAAAATTAATGAGGGTGTGGTTTCTTCCATTGGTCCACCCATCTGAAAGAATGGTGCATTTGTATTTGTTCCATTGTTTCTTTTGCTTTTCTAGAATGGTAGTGGCATCTACAACTGCACCTTGCAGCAATTTCCCACTCAAATATTCTGGAGAGGGTGCCTTGTACCCTTTCCCTGCAACTATCAACGTTGTCACCAAGTACTAGAAATTTGCATATGTTTTATCCGTTTCCTCATGCATATCCTTATTCCAAGTTGTACCTTGCAATGAAGGTTGTGCTCTAGGTGTGTTCCTTGGCACAAGAAAGCTTTGTATGCCTTTTCTCGAACTCGATGAAGATGTGCCTCTTCCGACTCTTCCAGTTCATATGCGTCGACCACGAGTAAAGCCCACAATTGTTGTCACATCATACTTTGAATCCTCTATAATTGCAGCCCCAATTTAATAGCTTGTGTTATGGCTGTCTACACCCTTTCCCTCTCTAGTTTCTTCTCCTCTAGATCTTCCAACTCTGCTCTCATCTCTCACTTTGCCTCTTCCGTAACCTTGGGGCAAACCACAACATCCCGGCAAACAATAGATGCGAGGTGATACTTAAAACGATAAACACCTCCAGAAATTGTTCTGTCATAGAAAATTGCAAGTAACTACTCCTACAGCTGCTCCATGTACACCATACTTCCAAGCTTGGGTACGGACATTACAGGAATGGTTCCTACTAGTGATGTTGAACCTGATGTCAAGTCTAATGCCATTGTTAAGCTCTAATCTTATTGTTAAGCCTCTAATTTGCAACACAATGCACATTTAAAAAATTTTAAAAACGTACGCTTAATTAAATTTTAAAAAAACATGCATGAACAACTATATTTCACCATAATTTAATAAAAAAGATGCAATACCTATGATTGCAAATGAGTATAAACAATTTAAAGTGATTTGTAATCACATTGAACGCATTTGAAATTACAAAACATATTCAATGAATCGATTACAATACGTATACAAAAAATTTAATTAGTTTAGAACGAATTTGCGTAAAAAAAAAATACATACCTCTTGCTACAAATGACTATAAAAAAATTACAAGCATTCGATTTTACATTACATGTATTTAGAATTACAATATAAATCAATAAAACATAAATAATATACACAAAATTTGGAAAAATTTGGAAAAACTTGAAAGATTTTTTTTTTTTAAAACTTACCTCCAAATGCATTTCTCCAAATTCTCTCCTGGAATTCACTCCAAAATCCGTTCAACACAAGCAATGCAAGCTCAAATGGTTGTGTGAGTGACAATGAGGGAGTAGAGGGCTTTTTAAAAGAGCCAAAACCATGTAAAAAAATGGTTTTTGCATGTGAAAACCGTGTTCTACGTGTGAAAACCGTATTGTGCGAGTTTTACCCACGAACTTGTCGAGTACTCGCCAAGTTAATCGTGTAAAAAAAGCGGTTTTTGCATGTGAAAACCATGTTCTGCGTGTGAAAACCGTATTGTGCGAGTTTTACCCACGAACTCGCCGAGTATTCCCCAAAATTTGGCGAGTTTTTTTTCCTTTTTTGACGAGTTTTCCTGCGATTTAATCGTTTTGCAAGTTTTTTTGCGAGTTTTTGCAATTTTTTTTCCTTTTTTGGTGAGTTTTCTTGCTATTTAATCGTTTTGCAAGTTTTTTTGCGAGTATTCTATCTATGGTTTTGAGAGCTCTGTAGAGCTCAAAACAACTTTTCATGCATTTCCTTCAACCTCCTGACTTGAAACTTTGCACATACCTATGTGATGACCTCCTTGATGATCTCCAATGCTCATCCATGCCTGCTTACCTCTGAAAATCACCATGCACCATGGTTGCCCATGCTTTCTTGCCTTGTCTTCATGATCTTGCTTTTAAAGGACCTTGGATCATGCACCATACACTTCAAACTTGACCTTGTACATCTTTCACACATGTTATGCAACCTCAAAATACTCCTTACAAATTTCCCGCATAGAACCCAAGGCAAAACCCAAAGATTAGTTAGGAAAAGTAACGAAATAATTTTTTTTTGTTTAAACCAGGTTATAACGAGAATACCTTCAACTAGATTTAATTTAATTCACGGTCAAAAATTCCTTCGTCTAAATTAACAATTAATTAATATTACTTAATTCCCCAGTTCGGGCTTAAAATCCCCCTGTTACAATTTTATTTGATTTAGTAACATAGTTCTAAGGTCATTTATTACTTTATTAACTTAGGGCTAATTCTAAGCTTACCCTCCCATTAAGTTAAATACAAATAAATTTAATCCCTAATTGAAATGTTGTCTAGTTACCCTTGAGTAAATGTGATTTAATTAATTATAAGAGTTTAGGGCTTTTTAATTTTAAAAGTCACCAACTAAACATTAAGGTCACAAATTAACTTACCTCCTAACACCCTTAAGAGGCCTCATTCACAAGTTATACATGCATTTCATTTAAAATTGTTGGCTAGTTTTTTTGCATAGCTGAAAACCTAGGCAGTCATGAGATAAATCTCCCTCATTTACCGGTGAGGCTCTCGTGTCAGATTTGTCAATAAAATATGCTAGTATCTATATGGGGGTTTTATTTTAACCATGCAGCTCATGAACCATAGCTATATAGCTTTGTAGCAAGTAAACAATTGTTTAAAAAAAGAAATATTTATAGAAGGAAATAATAAAACAAGGAAGAAATAGGGAAGATGTGTAACCCAATCAATAGATAACAGAGTTGATCGCATGCACATAGAAGAAACCAATAGATATCAACACACATAATCATAAGCAAAGACAACTCCAGATCTAGATCTAAAATAACACAGTTTATTAGAAGATCTAAGATAGAAAGCTAGAAACAAAATGCACCGTAACACAAAGTTCTTCGGAAATCTACTCCTTTATATTCCTTTGCTTCAAGTGGCTATCAGGGGTTTCAGCACAAAGTCTGGAACACAAGAATGTTGCTTACAAATTCTTATCTTTAACCCGAAGGTTCTTCCTCTACTTATAGCATGTAGAGGGGAAATTACAAATAGGAAGCCTTTAGTGAATTGACACATGTGGAAGTCAAAAAAGAAACAACTGGCAATCTCTCTCTTGGAATTCCTCTTTGCATGACATGTGTGATTTGCAATTGAAGATAGAACCTTCTGTTTTGCATGTCTGCCACCTATTTCCAAGTAGTTGACTTCTTCAAGTAATGGCTTTTAAACCAATCACTTAAGTTTTATAATTTAATTGATCGCTCAATTACTTTGTTGGAGGAAAGAAGAAGAAAGAGGAAAGCTGCAGTCTTGTCCATTTTCATATTCTGCATGGAGTTTATTCTTTTGCCTTTGATTCTCACCAAGCTGGATCTGGGAGCAACTGGATCTGGAAGCAAGCTAGATCTGGAAACAAGCTGGATTTAGAAGCGAGCAGGATCTGGAAACTTGCTTACGGGTGTTGCCTTTGCCTTGTCTTCCCTCTTATCCTTAAAGCTTTTGTAGTTCTTCTCCAGTACATACATCAGTGCAATGTTTCAATTAAAATTTTTGGAAAGCACTCCGAGTGAATACAAATTCAATGAAGGCTTCAACTAGAAGATTGGGAGCACATGCACAAGAATCCTTGAAGAAATTTTCCACGCACTGACTTCTACACGGGCTGCATCAGAAACAAGAGGATGAATTTTTGTCGGAAGCTTTTGCAATTATGAGATCTGGATCTGAATCTGGATTTGGATCTGGGCCTGGATTTGTGTCTCCGATGTCAACAAATCTGGAAGTAATGCATGATTTCGCTGAGCTTTCTCGTTCATCCCGCTTTTCCATAGCTGGAGTAATCTTTGTCTGAACAATTCTTTTCCTTTTTATTCGGCTGGCATTCTTCACAACCGGTGCAGATCTGGATAATTCTTCAGAATCGGAGGATATGTTCAATGTAGTGGACATTGATTTAAGCTCCCTTTCTCTTATAAAAGCACCTGTGATGAATTCCTGCAGTTAATTCAGACAAAGATGACAACCGGAACATAAACAGTGGATTTTAATCATAAAAATCTGCATATATCAAGCCTGTTGCCCCAAAATTTGATGCTTTATTTGCATGCAAAGCAAACATGAATTTTACCAACTTCACCTGAGCACCTGTACCACCATGCAGACAATTATTCAGACACAAATCAACCTCCTTCAACCTTGGCGCCAAATTTGGAAGCTTCCAGCATTAGTTACACCTTCTGAGCAAAATTCCTCTCCAAATGGGGCACATTTTTTGTCTGGGCTGCACTTCTCTGCTTTTGAATTAATTAATTCATCCTTATGGCAGCCCTTGCTTATATAATCCTCATAATTTTATAATTAATTAATGCCTTTACTATTCCTGATAATTAATTAATTATTTAATAAGCTTTACTTTTCAAATGGGGCGCCTATTTTGTGCATGCTCATGGCTGCCATTAAATAAATTAAATTTATTTAATTTTAAACTTCTGCTTCCAGTTAACTCAAGCCTCACAGTATGCTTTGACTGTAGCCACTGAAAATAGGAATTAATTAAATCAATTAATACTTAAAAAAATATTATTCCTCTCCCAAAAGGGGTGCACTTATTTGGCATGAGCAATTTCTATTTTTAAAAGTCAATTGACAATGAGATTATTTACCCTGCAAAACAACTCCGAAAATTCATCTAGACAGCTCCGAAAATCCATCCACTTAAGTTGTTTGACTTTTATAATAGGATTATTTACCTTGCAAGGCAAGTAATAAAATCCCATCAATGCCTTAAGTGATTTTTCTTTTATTTCACAATGGGGATTTTCATCTTACAAGGTAGGTAAGAAATTCCCGCCTACCTAGTACCTCTAATTTTCCCATTGTGACTTAAGTGGCGTTGCTTCCATGGGAAAAAGTACCCTACTAGTCAGATACAAAATTCCACGTGCCTGCTGCTACCAAAAATCTCATTGTAGCTTTAAAGTCTTCTTTTTCCAAAAATGCGGCCTGCCTAGAAGAAGCTTTTTCGCGCACGACTTCATCTTTTCCGAGAGAACCAGACCTCCGATGGCAAATTCCTTCTGGCACAACGTGCATAAGTGATCTCCAGATACTCCAGGCAAATAATCTGACCAAACCGGCAAAGGAATTGATCCAGAGAAATTTCATAGAAAATGAAACGGGAAAATACCAAAAACACAAAACGTTGCCAGAAGTCACAAATAAAGCCCAGGATCCATTCCTGGTTAAAACCCTACTGGTATATGGGAAAATTGACATTTACGATCACAACAAGGCTAAATCGGAGCACAATTTGCCTCAAACGGGGCTCAAAATAATTAAATACAAATTCCCCGCAGGCAAATTGCAGCGACAAAATATAATGATTTCGGGCATCTAGGTATTCGGTGAAATTGGCTAATATGATTCTCTGGGATTATCCTGACATAGTATAGACACTTTTTGGCAATAAAAACACACAATGACCCATTATTTTAAAAGTACGATTTTTTTTATACATAGGGTAGTCTCAGATTTCAGGGTGAAATCTGGGGACACCAAAAACATTATATTCCCACCAATCTCCACCTAACTTTTGTAGGGTTGAATCACAACTCTTACATGGATTCAATGTGGGCCCTTGGATCTTAGGGATTTCACTTTAACCCTAAACATATCTATGGAGTGTTCTTACTCATTCCTTTGACTTATTTTCTCTTTTTGTTTTGCAGGTTTTAGGGAGAGGAGAAAGAGGAAGAGCCATGCGATAAAGAAGAGAAACCATGACAAAATTTTCATGGCTTTAGTTGTAAAGTTTTCACTATTGTGATATTGTCCATTTGATTAATGTAGAGATCCTACAATGGATCTGTTTTGTTATTTAATGGATACTATTTTTTATGTTAAACAATTGGGGGAAAACCACATTTCATTAAATCTACAAATTTTACATATATGGGTGCCATTAAGATATTGGCGAGCTTAAACACTTAAATTAAATTCATTTCTAATTTTTGGAGGTTTCCTTTTAATGGTCTTAAGATTAAATTATATTTAATGTTAAATCTGGGTTATTTTGATAGACATATTTTATTTTTATGTCAAAAGTGATGAAACTATTGCCCTATCAGGCTGACGGTCCTATGACCACTGCCCTACCTAGTGGTTGGTTCATTGATTGTGTCTATATGTTGGGCTGTGGTTTTGAAATCTTAACTCTGCACAGGGTTCCGGTTTTGTTCCCTGAAAACAAAACCTTTAGACAATGCATTTTTATAACAGTTTTTAACTTAAGTTGGTTTTTAAATAAATAATAAATTGAACTAAGTTGTATTTCATTGATTAGCTGCTAGATTGATAAAATTTCTAGTTTCATAATCAAATTACATAACATCAACTCATTTTCTATTTATTCCTTCAATATAACAATAATGTATCTATAAATTCAATACTTCTATATGCCTTCTTTTTAATAAAAATAAGAAACTATTTCCTTTCTTGCACAATAAATAAATGAAAACCCATTTCAAGCAACAAGTGTATTTTAACAAGATCATCAATATTCTTAAAATTATACACATCCCACTTTGGAGATAATAAAACAACTTAGGTTTAAAAAAACTCCACTTTCATATCAAATCCAATCATAAGATTCTACTTCATCTAAAAAATGCAAATCATTCTCAAGAACTTGTTTCATTCTAACAATATAATAGTCTCTCTTTTCAACAAATATAAGGGAATAAGTTTCAATCTCTCCACTTTAATTTACAGCAAGGGATGACATCATAAATTTGATAACCAAATAACAAAGAGCTTCACATTTAAAATGCAAGTTTACAATCCTTCCACGTTAAGTGGGAACAACATGACCAACAAATTTACAAAGGCATGATATTTCTTAATTTTATTCAAACGAAACTATGAACCAATCTTCACTTGAACTCCACCGTCTTCATCAAAATCAAGAACAACAAAAAATAGGGGAAAAGGAAACTTTATCCACCCAACAAATAATCCAATAAGAAAGAGATACCTTCTTCTTCATTAGCCCTCGAGCCCCAACAATGAAGCAATGAGGGGTATACGGAAACCATTGGAAACTTTACATGGATTCCATAATCACATTCAACCAAGACATTCACATAATAACCACAATATAAAAATAACAATAAAACGAGCAATTTCCCAAGCACAAAGGCGCTAACTCAACCTAAGAAGAGAAAGTAACATGGGTATCTACTTATGCCTCTAAAGGGTTTTCGTCACCACCCTAAATATTCTAAGAACTAAATCACAACCCACAGAAATATTATGTCTCCCTTCAGAAAAAACACCTCTTATGCCTCCCTAAGGACAAATAACTCTTATGCCTCCCTGAAGATAAACAACTCTTATGCCTACATCACTCTTATGCATTCCATAATAAAACAAGATAAACACATTTTACTTCTCACAAGGTGGAACACCCCAACCCACCTCCATCCTAAAATGCCCAATAAAAACTCTTATGCCTCCCTAATTAATATCCCCATTTCCTTTTTCTCCTACATAACCTAAGGGACATTCTATTTCCCAAAATCACAATGCAACTACCATTTAGTCACAAATATATGCACAAAAAATTAGCAAAATAAAACATGGGTGAAGACCCTACCTTGACATTGCAAGAGTTTCCAATCCACAAGCTAGTTTCAACCCCTTTTTCAAATCCAATCAAGGAAAATCCAACTCTAAGCTCTAAACAACACTCTCAAAGAAATATCCTCCAAAAAATCAAAAGTCCAAAAATAAAACAAGTAACCACAGAATCCTAAAACAAATTAGATTAAATAAAAAAGAGAGGAGAGAGAGGTGATGTGGGTCCATTTAGGATGCCACATAATTTATCCTCCATTCTACATCACAAGGTCAAACCCATTCTCCAAAGCACAATAAATTGGAGGTTGAGGGAATGCCAACCCTCTTACACACTCAAACCATAACCCACACCCCAAAAGGAAACAATTAAACACTCTTGTAAGAAAACTGAAATTAATTACTCTTTTTCTACATTAAAATACACAAAAAGGCCTTAAACAATCCCCTAAAATCATAGGCATACTGGGTGGGTGACTTTAAGAGGTGTGAGACAAGCTTAACATGTGCCACAAGCCTCCAAAATAGGCTTAAAAGTCAAAATCCGATATTTGCATAAAAGGTTGAGTA
Organism: Taxus chinensis; assembly: GCA_019776745.2. Classification (NCBI taxonomy): domain Eukaryota; kingdom Viridiplantae; phylum Streptophyta; class Pinopsida; order Cupressales; family Taxaceae; genus Taxus; species Taxus chinensis. The sequence goes on from CM034154.1 coordinate 567,524,571, forward strand.
CACAACACTCAAGAATTAATTAAATTCTTTCTAAATAAAACACAAACCAATGAACTACCTACTCACATTAATTAACCCCTATTTTTCACATCCTAAATTACACTAATTAATCAAGTCTAATTAACTTAAATAGTACTTAACAACAATAATAAAAGTGACTCACAATACTAACAAAAATAGAATTACTTGCAAATAAATAAAATCAAAAAGGGAAAACCACAACTTACATCAATGTCACATTTGAGGCCACCCCCCTGATGGGGACCTCATAACAATCTAAAAATAATAGCATCATAAATTTACACTAGTTACCTAGGTGATTTGTTTCCAATACTCCAAACTCCTTCACTATTCGTCTCATATCCCCTTTTTGTTTCTTATGTTACAAATGCCTGCGAAAATCAAAACAAAAACTTTCTGGCACCCATGGCCATGTATTAACCACATCAAGATATTAAGATGAACACATATACATATCAATTCACATCATCAATATCATAACTAAATTATCGCTAAAATAAAGTAATTCACCAATTGTTCACAATTCTAAATATTTCAATTTTATCAATTTATTAATTAGCAATAAGATCACAAAACCCCATCTAAATCATCTAGAAACATCTATCTATATAAAATCCAATGTGTCAGTAGAGTAGTAGCTCAAGATAATACAAATACTAATATGTCAATCCATGCATATAATCCATCCTCTAAATCATATCATGTCATAAATATAAAACATCAATACTATCTATAAAATAAGATAATCAAATATGATAAAGTCCACCTATCAATGTCTATGGCTCCAATCCAAAATAAGCAAAATCAGAGTAATATCAATGTCGAAGAGGAGTGGGCACTGCTGACTTGCTCTGCCTCATAGCTCAAGCTACCAATCCAACTGCTTACACTAGGCCTACGATTAGGCATAGAATGGCTAGTATCAACACATGCTTCAAGTAAACTGACCTGTTCATCATCTTGCAGACATTCTTACACCTTTGACACTCTTCTCTGAACAAGTTAGACACCATAGCAACTTCATACAACCTTTGGAGCACACACACTAGACCACACAACACCTTGTTTGCAAGAACTATGCATCAAGAACATGCATACACACCTAGACACCATGCTACTTCACCACACTACCATTCAACTTTCACTCTTCTTGACGAATGACACCTCATGCTGACTCACCTATGCCACCTGAACACCATTTGCCATCAGTATCACTTGACATCAATGACAACAACAATGACACATAGTCCAACATTATTTTGGTCCTTTAAGTTCTCATAGTTCATAGTCGCAACATGTGAAACCGACTCTTGAATAGAGGTCTGAATTAGAGGGGTGCTTTGGTAAGTTAACTAATTGCGAAGGAGTGGACCTTGATTAGAAGGATATCTCATACTCCTGTTGTTATGCAGTTTCTCATTGGGCAACTTCTTCAAGTGTGTTAGGCCTTTTTTGATCTGCTAAGCATATTGTAGCACTAGCTGCTTTGTAAGTTTTATTCATTTCTTAATTTTCTGCTGTAACATCAGCAACTACTCCATGAGGGACAAAGAGTGTGGCAACTCTTCCTGATATTTTCTTTTTGGAGCTGAAAGTTCCTCCCGAACAGAGTTTCCAAAACATTATTATCCTTGCATGTTATTCCACATAAATTCAACAGGTCTGGTGCTTAACAGGGCAGTTGAGGGCACAAATTTCCCTCCACTTTAGACAGATTTATCAGTGATTTAAGACCTGGCCCAGAAGTGACTTCCCTTGATTGGAGTTTGTCTAAAGCAAAACTAAAATGCAGAAAATAAAACAAACTGGATCCAATCCAGGTTATAAAATATGCACATTGAGCTATGTGAGAAAAACTATGTTAACTATGACATCTAGCTCTTTACTTTTTAGATCAGAGCTATATACAATATTTATGACTTGTACGGGACAGGTAATTGCTGACAAGTAAGGCCGATATCATGCTTCAGGGATTTAAAAAAGTAATTGAAGTGATGTAACTGTTAAAAAGCGCATTGCCTTATCCATTGTGCCTGGCTTATACTCGTGGAAAACGTTAGATATGAAAAGAGGACTTAAATGGGTGAGATGAATGCAGTGGACTCTTCAAGTCTTTTTATCAAGGATCATAGTTACCAGATCCGGCTGGATCTGCACAAAATCTGGACGGATCCGAGTTTTTCAGGCAGCCCGAATAAATTCAGTCTAGGTAGGCCCTGTTTTTTCCCAAAAAATATTTGTTAATTTTTTTTTGCAATAAAAAGACATCCAACACCCTTTAATATTATTTAATAATAAATATATTAACATTTTATATTACATTATTAATAAAAAAATCTGTATTTGTCAATTTTTCCATATTTATAAATTATACTCACAAATAATATGTATATATTCTGAATTAATTTTTTCTTAACTTTTTCAAGAGTTCCAGATTTTCGGATTTTTTTCCCCTCACGAACGGATCTGGATTTCCGGACCTGGTAACCATGTCAAGGATTTAATCATCTGGGATGCTCTGCTCAAACTGCGATCTAGGTGAATAATGTCCATGCTAGATGCCAACTCTCGGATTGAAAATGATGCTGCAGATATCTGGATTGGACTGCTGCACCCCAGCAATGAAGACCTGAAAAGGGGCTGGAAATGGGACTTAGAGAATTGTGAAATGTAAAAAGGAGCGGGAAAACACTGTAAAACATAAATATGAGTGTACCGCCCAAATGGAAATTTGGAAATGAGTCCTGTACTCTCATCACTGCCTTTCATGCATTCCTCTCCTTTTCTGTAACTGCTTTTTCTTCAATGCTCTCTGCCTATGCTCCCGAATAACCCTTTCCCATAAAGGCTTGAAGAGGAGCATGTCATTCTACCTTCAAAGCAGCCTCTTCTAAAAGATATGAGCTTGTATGGTGAGTTAATTTTTTTTTTCTGTAGCATTGAAAGAATATGCAACACTATGATACTGGCTTGCACATTGACGAAATACATGCCTTCTCAAACTTATAATTTTCTTGACAATTGTCCTCTTAATACCAACCATTTCTTTGAAAAGATAATATCACACCTTGCTAGAAAACAGAGTTGACTAATTACATTTTAGTTTGCTTGTCAAATTTATTGTGGTTTGAGAGAGACAGACCTCATGATGTTCATTTAATGCAACATATAGGTCATCACCATTGTGCCTCTTGTCACTTTTTTGAAACCACTTTAACTAATGGGATTATTTGCTTGAATTTAATTCTCCCTTTGATACGTGAAACTAATACCATTGAAACCATACACTATCGAGAGCTTCATCCATTAATTCATATATTAATTAAGTCACATTTGCTTAAATGGAAGTAGACACCATATATGTATTTACCTTTGTCATTTAATGTCAACAATGAAATGTTGGTCACTTTGAGACATCAACAAATATAAGCCTGCTGATATGCAAATATTAATCTTTTGGAGTTGATGGGTGTAAGCTAATAGGGGGACAGCTTTTAGTATTAATCCAACGTATCTAAGATAGGAACAATTTTTAGCATTAATGCAACCTATCAAAGATAATTTAGCTTTGTTGAGAGCCCTGTATTTTGGTAGATGAGAGACATTATAGCACAGGTTATTTTGCTGAATGAGCCGGTAACAAATGTACAACTAATTGGCACGGCGTTTAGAATTTTGAAAACTTAGACAAGGAAAATGAGGCTTTATTAAACTCAAAATGTACTCTGATCAATCAGCAAACTGCCATTTATCGCAATGATGGCATCAGTGGGTTGACCTCTTCATTTGGATGTGTTGGTTGAGGTGGTTCGTAACCTAATATGATCCATCCACAGGAGATGTATACATATCCTAAAATATCTCATCTTTCACCCTTCATTTGATGGGCATTCTTAAGCCGTTATCATTCTGACCTCCTTTCTGCTGGAATGACTTACATCACTGGCCATTTACTGTACATAAGACATATACAGGAGCCATCCCATCTGCTGCATTAGAATGTATTCATAATAGATTCTGGGCATTTATGAGCTACCGACATATTTAGGGCTTTCACCTGACCTCTGATCTTCTTTCTGAAATACAGATGGCAACCAGCAAATTTAGGGATTTGGCTTGCTTTAATAAGGATGGCTCGTTGATTTACTGCCCAGATAGGGATTTTGGCCTGCAATTTTAGTATTTTAGATGTAAATTTTGATCTGTCTGGCAGCAGCCTCTACTTGGGCAGATATTTTATTTGTTCAGGTAACAATCTGCAACATAGGTGTCAATTAAAATTATGCATAGCTGTGATTTGCATCCATGGTCTAGATTTGGGGGTGGGGACAGGGAGGAGGGGTGGGGGAATTGGTCTAAACGCTGTTAGCTGTAAGTTCTTTCAGTCCAGTAGAGGAGACTGATAATGGATTCTTTGCCAAAAAGCCTGATACATGAGTAATATCATATGCTTTCTGGTTCATTACCTACATCCTGTTTATAACTGTATCTATGATGATAGTATATGTGACTATTTATGGCATCCATCATCATACATACAATTTTGATTATTGTATACATATTTTTGAATTTTTCACCCCACAAACCATAATTTATTGTAGCCTAATGATGTATTGAGTTGGAATTTGTTACGGAAACAGTATGATCATGGTGGAAATCTGCTCTTACATGAACACCAAAATGGTTGAAATGGCATGTCTATGTATTATCTCTGTATGATTGGCTAGGCACTAATCTAGTTTTCCTTTTGAAATATAGTCACAACTGCATGTCTAAGTGATAAAATTTCCAGCTTGGTTGATGGAGGAATCGTCTGTAACCTTAATTTTTCTTATCCTTGTGGCAAGGAGCCGAAGGTTTGATGCTTTGAGCTAATAGCTCTATGGTGATGGGTGGAGCCACATGAGTGCTGTTTAGTTTTATGGACAGAATATCGATTGATCATGTCATGCTAACTGCTAAACATTGAAGGAAGGTTGGTAGGAAACGTGATTCTCTTGAAATGTTTGTAGACTGTCCTCTGCTTCAGCAAAGCCAACTTGATCATTATATACCTGTACCTGATTTGATAGGATTACCACATACTAACCTTGTAACTATTTCTCCTGTTAACGTGCAGAGCCCATCCTCTGCTTCTGCAATGCTAACTTGATCTTTACACACTCTTACCTGATTGAGTAGGTGTACTGTACACTACCATTGTAATGACGTCTCTTCTTATAGTTGTGTTCTAACTTCTAAGGTGCGGAGGACAGATTCTTAATATAGAGCCGTGCATGTCATCCATTCAATAATAGGCAAAGCAGTTTGCTATCTATCTTCAATCATTGTTCCAATCATTAGTGTGCTACAATCCAAAGATATTTTCTTTATTGTGTGCTTCACAACTGTAGAAGGCATCCACCAGAAGAGTTAATGCATTTCACACAGTAATGATGATTAAGAATATGGGTTTTCTCATAGCAACTTAATTGTTATGCATCTGCAGTATGTTGAGTGTAGTATGGAGTTGTATCAAAGAGACTGAGTTTTATCTCTGATTCAATAAGCACCATTTCTGTCTTACTTAATTGGCAGGATAATTATACAGTTGGACTTTCTCATAGATCTGATTTGCAGGGTGGCTTTCCGTATTTAGCTCCTGAAAAACAACCTATAGCCTTTCAAGTTTCCTCTAGAGAAGGTGAAGAAATAGGCAGTGGAAGAGATGCTGATGGAAAAGGATGTTTGACGAAGGGCAAGAAAATTTCTACCACGGTTCAGTGTGTTCTACCAGGGAAAGAATCTCCAAGGGATAGCATTCGTTTCTGTGGCGGTAAAACAATTTTTGACGCTGATGAGTTTCACCAATTCAAGTCTAGGAAGCAATCTGCTGAAGGACCAACCTTTCAGAGGCTCCATTGCATATCTAATGATAGAGAAGCTGAATTAGATTGCAATAGCCATGTTAGGCTGAAAATATATGCTGCAGATAGACAGACATATAGTTCTGGAAAGAGAGCACATAGTCATGAAGGGCCTGGACCAACTGATGCAGGTATTGCCAATAACCTAGCTGCGACCAGTGAAGCAAATACAGGTAAGGCTTGCAGGCCACAGATGTGGCTGCAACGATGGATACAATCATCTGAGAGGACAGATATGGTAAGTGAACAAGTATTGGGAGAGAACTGGAACTCCAATCTTGTAAATAACCATGGATCACTTACTAGAAATTGTACTCATGAATGGTCAGGGGGAAAATAGAAAAACAGACTTTGTCAAGTGGACAACAAGTAGAAAAGAGAATAGTAATTATTTAGCAGGCTCTAGGTCACAAGCATTTGGAGAGGGACATTTCAAATCTGACATGAAGGGTAGCCAGTTCACGAAGAATTTTTTGACTTCCAGTGCTTCTGCAATGGCAATTCTGGGAACGAGAACTAAAGAGATGTATGCAGCACAACCACATAGAAATGATATATATCCAGTTTGGGCTTCTACTCGGCGTGCAGATGCAGATGCAAAGGTAACAGGACTAGAGAAGGAAATCAAAACCACTGATGTGTTAGAACTGAACCCCAAGAAGATGGCACTTGAGAAGGAAATAGTTGAACATGAAGACATACGTGTTTGACCATTTGCATATGGATCTCTTCAGTGCTAAGTTCTGCCACCAATTTATTTTTTTTCCTTCCTCACAAAATGCATGCCTCCTTTTCTGTTTTCTCTTCTCCTTTGTATATATGGTCATGGTACACATATGATATAAGATATGTCATGAAATGATGTTAACCGTTGACCATTGTACTATTCAAGAGCATGATAATGGATTGAAATTGTGTGCTGTGATGTCATTTTATTAGATCGAAAATTATCTGCTCATGACATAGAAATCAACAAATTTGGCATCCTTATGAAACTTTTCTTACTGCCTTACTAAATGTGTTCTACCAGCCGGCTTTGTATTGCATGTATAATCCATCTCTTCTTGTGTTTAGGAAACAGCCATTCATTCACTAAACTATAATATTAAGTCATTTGATTGCTTTATATGAATTCAAATTCTAGTTCTTTTTATATGTTTTCAGCATGCTTATTTTGTCCCTTGAATAAATCAAATCCAAAACACCTGATACATGTTTGATAATGTCAAACAGACATGCATGCGCTTTTCAGTTCTGCTGTAGTCATGTTCAAACGTTACAATTATGCCCATTGATAGACATATGTGATAACTATGCCGTGCATCTCAAACTTAGTTTACTTGGCATGGATTTTAGAATTACATTTTACTACATTTATGCAATGATAAGATGATGGTAGAGACCACTGAATGGTTTGCTTTTCTCATATAGTAATACCCTACAAAAGGAAGCATAGCCTAAATGTTCAAGTTTATACTAATTTCATTTACTGGCTCATCGTGTTTAATACATTTACAGAACAAGATTCTCAGAACAAATAATGGATGGATTAAGGATTAAGTATGAATGGAATAAATGCAAAGATTTAAGCTGGCCATCTGACATGGGAGTGCTGCTTGGGGCTATTATGTCAGCTGAACTTCAGGTGGTGATCGGGCCCCTTTTATCCATTGTTAAAGATATTAGGGTATGCAATGTCATTTTTAAGAGAGGTTATTCTGCAGCAACTAAACCAATGATTTGTCATTTAGAAAAAAAAATACCACCCGTGATTTGTAAAGAGCATCTTGGATAAAACTTACGATATCATTGGAAGGATGCAAATAGCCACCATTTGATTAAGGTTTCTGACATTTAGATTATTGAGGGAGTTTGGAATTACTTTAGGTGTCCCCTACATTTAAGGTATGACTAAATTGGAATATGATGAGAATATATATATGAAACTTTTTGATGAAAGCTGTAAGGATGATTCTACGTTGATGTTTGCTTTGATAAATTATTTGCTTATTGTTAGATAATGTACTATTTTCTTTATAAACAAGTCTATATGATGGTTAAAAACTTTAATGGACATGATTTACTATCAAAACGTGTTGTGCTTTGGACATCTTGTTTCCATTACTGCCATGTATATTTCTGATGTCACATGATGTCAAAAACCAATTGGTTGGCCTGAATAACAATTCATGCATATGTAAAGGGCAAAGTCCAGTGCATCAATCGTTCTTCATCTACCATGAAAATAATTCAAAATCAAAATCTGAATTACCATTTAATATAAAGCCATTTAGATATATCTTGTTCGGAAATTTATTGATTTTAAATGATCTGAAAGATAGCATGCATAATTGCAATGAGTTTGCTATAATGTATTGATATTCAAATATCCAAAGCTGCTGACATATGTTTAAATTCCATGGGGTTCTTAATGTGAATTTAAATTGACAGATATATAAGTGTGCTTGTTTTAAATGCCTAAATATATTTTGATAATTTGGATCCCCCACCATCGATTTGAGCATTGTCTTTAAGATGAAAGGGCTTTCAAGGAAAAACTTACTACGATCTTGTAAGATTAGTTTGATATACGGGTTTCCTTTCTGGAATTTGTTGCACTTCAAATGATATAACCTTCTTTTTCTTACCATATTTGTACATGTAATTTTCAGCCATATTAAGAAAATAATGTCTACGGGACATTGAATTTTTGCAGTTTGTTTTAACAAGAAAATAATGTCTACAGTGAGTGCTCCCAGGCTCCCAGTAATAAAAAAACTAAATAATGTTTTCTGTGAACTTACACGTAAATGCGAGTTTTTGTGGCATGTAACTGGATCAAGTCATTGTAGAAGGTACACGAGGAGTGAGAAAATGAGAGGAATAATCAAGGACTGATTAAACTTATTTCCAAAAGGCTCAAAAAGAGAGATTGATGGAGATGGAGGTTGGTAACCTATTATACATGTTAGTGTTCCCTACCAAAGTCTAGTAAGCCATTTAAAAAAGGATTAAACATTTTGTTCTAGAGAGCAATGCTTATATATTTGGAAAAACTGCCTACCCCACATCTCTGTGACTGTAGGACATGCTTATAAATATTCATTAGAGGCGGCTTGAGTGGAGGAGAAAATTAAGGAGTTCTTTCTTTTGGGGGTAGTAAATTAGTTAATGTGTGCCATGTAGATGACACAACTTCGACACCTATAAGAAAGTTCAAGAGTTGCAGGCACACCATGACTTTGCTGAAGCATCTAGAACAGTAGCGAGGAAAAGTGACATTTCTTATAGATCAATATGATCTGCATTGTTTGGTGAACGAAAAGTTGAGACTTATAAAGCTAGTTCAAATCATATGATTCTAGGGTATCCCCTTTCATATTCGTCTCAATATTGTTGATCAACAGTAGTGGGTTGTAGTGTATGTCTAAAAAGACGAGGCACAATTACACAAAATAAACAACGAGGGCATTTATAAACCCAAAATACAGACTGCACTCACACCTACAAACCTCGGATGAGAGAAGCCACTCTTTCTCCAAGAGATGTGTTCAACATACAAGTTACATTAATATGAAAATTGGATTGAACTGATTACAAAAACCGGGAATAAATCCAATATATATAGAGAACTCCAAGTCCTGGTTTGGTGTTTTGGTATGGACTTACATTTACAAGTTAAATAATTCGGATTCAAATATGTGCTTTCAGAAAAAGAGTGGTATCATCTACTACCACTAACTACAACATTTTAAGAGTAGCTTGGGGAGTTAGCTATTAGCTAGAAACTTAACATATCTACATGTGTTGAACTTGGGTAGCTTAAGAAACAAGTTACTAATTAAAACCCAACAGTAACTTGAGGATGAAATCGATTAATATAACAAATGTAGATTACATCATATAATATGTTGTGTCTAGATACACAACATACCCTTCCCCTTGAGTTTAATGAGTAACTTGTTTTTTAAGCTACCTAAGTTCAACACATGTAGATATGTTAAGTTTCTAGCTAATAGCTAATTCCCCAAGCTACTCTTAAAATGTTGTAGTTAGTGGTAGTAGATGGATACCACTCTTTTTTACCCTTTGCCTTGCGTTTTATTAGTAACTTGTTTGTTAAGCTACCTAAGTTCAACACATGTAGATATGTTAAGTTTCTAGATAATAGCTAATTCCCCAAGCTACTCTTAAAATGTTGTAGTTAGTGGGTGTAGATGGATACCAGTCTTTTTTTGAAACCACATATTTGAATCCGAGTTAATTAACTTGTAAATATAAGTCCATACCAAAACCCAACAATACCCCAAACATGAACTCTTTCAACTAATACTTGTTGACGAAATCGAAACTCTCACATGGATCTTCATTTTCCACTTCTTCTTTGCATGGAGATGATCATAATGCACCAATTTGAATAGGTAGAAGCTTTTGACAATGGTCTAGTTCAATGGACTCGATGAACTCATTCATTGTTATGTAGATGTACAAGAGAGTCATATGGATATATGAATGGATCGACCAAGAAAAGTAAACCATTAATTAGTAATTCATACACATAAAGTGAGATGTGGTGTATGAGAAATTATTGCATCAACTTGTACAACAAATCCAATTAAGAAAAGACCAAACAAATCATCATTATCAGCAAGCATTTATAAGGGAGAAGGTACATGCAAATCTTTCTCCACCATTACTTGTTCATGACCAGCCACAATCATCTTTACTGCACCTTTTCCCCCCTTGATAAGTGGAATCCTGTCCTTACAAAGATAATCATAAAGGGGTTCTCTCCAAACATAAGTTTGAATATTTTAGTTACTTCTCAATGTAGACAATTTTCATACAAAACTAGTTAATTAATATATTATTACTATATTTATGTGTTTATAGATCATTGGTCCAAGTTAGACTCTCATTGACGTGTTTATCTTTAAATTATCAACTTTTGACTTAGTTTGTAGTGTCACCAACATCTTAACCTCATCTTTGTTTGTTGAGTTTTCATTCTTCTCCATATGGGCCTTGTCATGGTTCTTTTCTTCCATTTTTTCATGTCTTCCCTCTCTCCTTTCTCTTTTCTCCCCCTGTTTTGGACTGACCATTATAATACCTACAAAAATGGTCCCATTTCTATGAAATGTTAATTTGCATTTTGTGGGTATTTTTTTCCCAATTTGATTTCCCTAGGGTTTTGAATTTTCTCTCCCACCGTGTATTGGCTTTGCACCAATAGGGAGTTAATTTGAATTTAAGAGGTCTATAAATACAAAGGTGCACTAGTACATATTCACACATGAGAGCATACAAGAGGAATGGATCTATATCGAAGTTCTAAGTAAGGAATTTGTTATTTATGAAGCGTCACTGCACCGACAATTAGATTTCAAACATATAGAAACATTTAGATTCTTCTGGTTGTTGCACACATTGAAAAGATAAGGGCTAGGCACTACATGACAACTTATTGAATGCATTATACTTGTTTGTTGTTTGCCACATTGTTCTCTAGTTGAGGGGCCTGATAAATATTAAGGAAGCTTTAACTTTTCTATGATTTAGCAAAAGGACCAAATCACATTTGTTTTCCTTATGCATTATATAGATCTAGAGGCTAGATTAGGGTTTTGGAGAGGGAGATCGAATTTTTGGTGATTGGAGATAGAACCAAACAAACCATGGCATGACTTTGCAGATTAGGACAAAAGGAACACATTTGCATCATTATATTTGCCTTAGCCCAAACAAATCCTTTTTGTAGATTTGGGATTTCTTCTAATTTGGACATTTTCCATGAAATCGGTCGTATTTCCATGAAATTGGTCAACCTATATTTCTTTTCTAAAATTTGTAGGATTTGTTTGTCTTGTCTTCTAGACCTATTTTCGACAAAGTGTGACTATTGAATGCTTCTATATTCACACATAATTGAATATTATCATACAAACCCTAAATCTCCTAAGTACTTTATTGTTTTACATCTTTTGTATGGCATGGATAATATCTCTTATGCAATTGGATCTATATTTATTGATTTAATTTGAATTAGGTTTTTATTGTGCAATGTGTCGTGGTTAGTTTAGTGCATTTGTTAATGTAAAATTACTTTCCACATCTACATTTTGGTGAACCCACATTGATTGATCACACAACCCTTTACACTATGTGCGTGCCCACTTTCATTGTTTTTGTCTAGGGGCTATATCCTAAATTCCTAGGGTTTTTGCTATTTCATTATCTATATATTTATCCTAACCCTAGTGTATTCTTCTCTTATTGATACATTCTAGGGGTTGCACTAACCCCTTATTGACTATCCTCGATTTCGATATATAATTGATGCATTTGCGGTTATGGGTCTCAATTTAGAGATACTTTATACCACACAAACCTCATAATACACATCAAAATTATGCAATGAAATGCATTGATTAAATATATTATAAAATACCATGTTCTTTATTTTACTATAAGGCACATGAAGCAGTCTCATAAGCCGAGATGCTTTACAAAATATAGATCTACAAAACTCTACTTGCTATATCCTAAATTCCTAGGGTTTTTGCTATTTCATTATCTATATATTTATCCTAACCCTAGTGTATTCTTATCTTATTGATACATTCTAGGGGTTGCACTAACCCCTTATTGACTATCCTCGATTTCGATATATAATTGATGCATTTGCGGTTATGGGTCTCAATTTAGAGATACTTTATACCACACAAACCTCATAATACACATCAAAATTATGCAATGAAATGCATTGATTAAATATATTATAAAATACCATGTTCTTTATTTTACCCAACAACAAGAATATAAGGCACATGAAGCAGTCTCATAAGCCGAGATGCTTTACAAAATATAGATCTACAAAACTCTACTTGCTAACTTGCAATATTTATAACTCTCTCTCAAAATCTCAATCCTTTGACTAATTCAGGTTCTAGCTTATGCAACCAATATCTGCAAAAATCATCCCAAACACAAGAGTAGGGACATGCTTATATAGGTGCAAGACCCCACCTGCTTACAATATTGTTTCAAAGTTACAAGCAAACCATATGACATTCAATGTGTCCCCATCCTCTATGCAAGATAAGATGGTCACAATTATGGGTTAGGTGAATATATGCCCAGTCCTTTTTTTTAACAATGTTGTCTTTAAACTCTGAAGATATGCACATGATGCACTCTTGAGCATAAGGATTTGCAATAGCTTTCTAGGTGAATGCCTTGCACTTTCCCAATTAAACTCCAATAACCTCTTAGTTTCACTGGTAGATGCTGTCATTGAGGAAAATCTTTGCTGGTAACAAAAGCTTATGAAAATGGCTTATGTGATATTGCACATGAAAGAAGTGATTCTTTGTGCACATACTAAACTATCCCTTTCTTATGCCACGTGACCAAACTTCATGTTATTCATTTGAAGAAATGCACCATCCATATGAATATGTATGCATAACATGGAGATACCTCGATGCATTATAACCTTCCATTTCTTGTGCATGGTCTTTTTTGTTGAAAAACTCTCTTTTGCATTATGTTATTGCCATATTGGCTTGCACCATCTTCTAAAACATGTTCTTGAATTGAATACATTACTAACTCAGATGCATTCATTTGGATATACCACAACATTCAAACAAAAAAATACTTGTACACCTGACTACTCAAAACATTACACCACATAGGTGCACTAACATAGTAGGTGAATTTGAACAATATAAAACATGCACATTCGCAAGTTGCACAAAATTAAACAAGATAGTGGCATAACATAAGATGCGTGAAATTAAATTACAGACAAAGACTAAGTCTAATTAGAAGCTTGTGCACTAATAGATTAGTTTATTTTTAATCTACTATGATTTTGGTTGATATAGGATTAGTAGTGAACTTAGATGCTCTTGCATCATATACCCTAGGTATCAAAGGAAACATAAGCTCCTATTTATGTGCATCCTACTGAAGGTATTCCATGTTTCACAACTTCAAGTGTTGGATCCACAATCTCTCGATCTATCCACTTGGATATATATTCTTTGTACTCCTTGCACATCCTCTTACCAACCCTTGTATCAATTAATCTTCTACTTCTTCACGTTCCTTATTTGGCATCTTTACCTTCCAATCAAATTCTCTAGATTCTAAATGTATATCTTCTTGGACTTTATCCTCCATTTTACACTTCATAATAAGCATATAAATATTCCCTATTGAAAATGGCTAAAATTTCAACCCCTTTAGGTAACTCAATCTCATATGCATTCTTCAAAAAAATTCGTAACACTTTGCATGGTCCAATCTTCTTGAATTTCAGCTTGTTATATGCTACTCTCAAAAATCTCTCGTTCCACAAACGTTCTAAGACCATATCTCCAACATAATATTCCATTTCTATTTTCTTCATGTATGCACATTGCTTATATTATGTTGTACTATTTTCCAACTGTTTGCACACTTGGTGCACCTCTTATATGCTCCTTGAAAACTTTTGCATCTACACGTTTCCTTTACTCAATTATAATGTCACACAAATTTGTGACTCTTATTGGATTTGATCAATATACAATAAAAAATGGTGTCTTTCTTGTACTCTAGTTAATTGAATTGTTATAGTTAATTGAATTTCTATACATGAATTCGTATTGTGTCAACATATTATCCCATGTTCCCAAATTACCTTCTATCAAACACATCAATAGATTACCCAAACTCCTATGGCTTTTTGATTTCTTCTTTGTTTATCCTTTCATCTCTACTAATTTTAACCTATTGATTTTTTTCACATGGGTTGAGTCATCTATTCTAAAGTCAGAGTTTAGTTTGATTCCTTCACTTTCAGCACCTTACAAATAACATTTTTTCACATAGTTCACATGTTGGTCATTTGTGAATTTTGAGAGAGATTATGTTATCAATATTCTAGGATATTTTTCTAATTTCATCCACATACTAACTACATCTTTGCATCAGACCAGCCAAATTTCTCAAGATTTTCATTGCTGCGTGTTGTTGCAATATTTTTTTCTTCCCTGGATCACATTGGACTCTACATGTAGAAGGAGAAAAAATCTAAGGAGACACAAAATCACCACCAACAAGCTTAGGAAAAGCTCGTACAAGACTACAATGACTAGGTTGGGGGTGTATTTTGTTGTTCCTTTTGTTTTATAATGAAAATCTTTGTCATTAGATTCAAATTTGCAAATTTTTTATTATTATGAGAATTGACTTGGATACACTTTTTTAAACACTCCCCTCCTCGTTCTCTTCCTTTAAATTTTTTTGTAAGTCCCTACTATTGACTAGTACAAATATCTTAAATGCATCTATTTGAAAAATGTCGATAGATATCAATTTCAAGTATTTTCTTTTGTATTTTACATATAATTCCATTGATAATCTTCATATTTTCCATAGAATTATAAAAAAACATTTATTAGAAAAAAGGGCTTCAAACTATACAATATGACCAAGATATTACTATTTATTTTTGAATTTTCAAAGTTAGAAAGAAAAAAATGGTTAAAGAGATAGTTGAATCAATGTAACATTTATGGTCAAAATTACCATGTGATGGTCAAATGAACGTCAAATTTAATATAGAAAATAAAAAATTATACGGTTACACCATCATATCCCACCCCTTGCTACCATTGTAGAATGCCTATCGACACAATAATCAATCTACATCTCATTCCCTGTGGATTTTCTTGGGGAAAGATTGAAGTAGGGAAAAAAGCAATAGTACACTATTTTATTTCTTTTGTCTTACATTTCAATAAGCAATCCTTTCTCGAGAAATTTTGTTCTAGTTGAGAGAAAAAACTTTTCAGAAGATTCTCCTCCCAATGAAATTGAGGCTGAAGGTCTTATAGTAGCAAGCTTTCATTTAGCTAGGGATTAACATTGCATCATATTTTCCAGAAAGCTTTTATTTTATTTTATGTTAATAATCTGCAACAAAGGAATACCTACATATAATATTTCTCTAGTTAGTTAATTTTGTTTGAAAAAGGTAATAGTTTAGATTGCATTTTTTTATTTCTTCCTCGTTCATTAGTTGCTTTAATCATTTCTAACTATTTTAAATCCCATAAATATCAGATAGTTGTTCATTCTATTTCATTTTGTTTAAAAAGGCATCTTTAGAAAATACAACAAAAAGTTTGAGTAAATTGTTATTTTACATTATTAATGAATAAATAGAATTTAATAAATTTACTTTTCATTCTTCTTTTATTGTTAGTATTTAATTTTTCCATTCAACAAAAAAAAACATAGCTATTAGGAGCCAACGCTAGACATACTTAGCCCTGGATTCTCCTTTTAGATCTTTTTGCATCATTCTCTCATGAGTTGATACCTGGATATGAACATTCTTGGTTTGAATCAACATCATTAGATAATTTTCTAACCCATAGTCAATTCGCCTAGTATTGAATCATATTAACGAGACATAGACTTGAGACTACAAATAGTAGTATTTCGTTCTACTCCTTTACCACCTTTGAGCATAAACTAACTTGAAGCCTTAAACACGCATATCTATATTACCGAACAATTGTAGTTTGATCAAATACACTCTCCTAGGCGTGAAAATATATAGTTTTATCACCTTGCTTTGTCTACATTATTGTATGACCTTCTTTGGAGAGGAATATCTTGAAAGGATCAAGTACTTTCCACAGCTCCTACAACCCAATCATATTTTACTACTCCTAAGTGACATAGATTAAGAACTATGCACATGTATCATTCTTTATTACAATATCTCTTTTGAATAGATAGGTAGGAGTTTCACTACCTTGGATGAACAAGTCATATTTTCACAAATCCAATCTTAGCAGATCATTTACCCACCTTACCTCAACCACTAGCCATACTTACCTTCATGGTGAATACCATCTTCCATTCTTTTCTTCACCACATACAATCCTCATCTTTGTATCATCTTCCTACATTTCATTTGTCTCTACATAACCTTGGGAAGTCAAGTCCACAACATAAACAAATCATTTTTTATGTGTACAAGAATCTCATGATGAGGAGAGTGTTATTTAAACTAGAAAGTAAAGATGATGGATCAATACAAAGGTAAGTGCATGGAAATGGGGGGCCAAAAGGGGGTAAAAAGGGACACCTTTTTCCTGAAATCAACAAAACCTGAACTTCATTGAATAATTTGGCATGCCTATGCTCAAAATTTGACAAAGTGATAAGAATAAGTATTGTAGAGCTCAGAATCTAGTTTCTAAACTACTTATTTTTTTGAAAATGGTTGAGATTAAGAGGGTCAAATGTGGTGTGCACACAAAGTATGTCTATTTTTGTGTAAAAAAGATAAGAACCTATTGTGTGTGCCCCCCCCCCATTTTTTGAGTTCTATAAATTTATTTTCAAATCCCTTCAGTAGAAAGTTAGCTAAGACCATGTATGAGGTCCCACTAATTTTTCATAATTTTTGGATGAATATATAATTTTTTATTAATTTTCAAAGTGCACATATCCCAAAAATGAAATATTTGTGTGTGCACCCCCATAACTTTGAGAAAAAAATCATTTTTTAGTTTTTTTTGAGTGCATGTAGAATGGAGTTTAGAAAAAATTTTTTAAAAAAAAAATTTGGATGAAAAAATCATAAATTGTGCACCAAAACGTATGCATAGGTTTTTGCAAGAAAACAAGGCACTAGTAAAAGAAATTATGGATGAAAGCCTTAAACTAATCAGATTTTAGAAATAATTATATCGTCATCAAGGTAAAACTGAGCTTGACATTGTAGTATAATTTATTTTTGAATATTATGTTTTAATGCATGAGATATTGGGGTGCACATGTGAAATTTTGATGTTTTTTGTTAAACACGGGTTTTAATCACATAGAACACAGTCCAAACCTCTGGTTTGGAAATCCAAGGAAAATCCAAGCCTTTGGATTGGGTATTCCAAACCCCAACAAGATGAAACAATGTGAGCGTGTTATAACGCGCTCACGTTCCTGTGTGTTATGTGGTATATGTGCTTGAGGCATGCTTCTATTTACAAAAATAAATTTTAAGTATAAGAAATAATAAAATATAAATATTTATATTTTATTATTTCTTATACTTTAAATTTATTTTAGTAAATATAAGATGTTAGGGTCACTCTGCACCTTATGGAACTAGTCTCACAACTCCATCTGTCACGGTTTAGAAGATAGTTTTTCAGATTCTAATCTGGTCAGTACATAGGTATTTTTCAGGATTTCAGCATTCAGCCTTCAAGCTTTTAGGGTTTAAATTATACAATCGATATCTTGTTTTGTGAAAGAATATAGGCATTGTTTAGGTTTTGGGGCCTTTTGGATTGGTTATTGATATTTGTAGGAGTGTTTAGGAATATTTAGGAAAGGTTTACTCATTCAAGGACAATCTTCTCAACAACGGGTTTTCTAGGTGCAGAGAACAAACACTCTAATGGTGAAATTTGACTTCTTCAGATGATTTTGGGAGCTCAGTAAGGAGTTAGGAGGAAAAAAAATAGGCACTGGAAAGATATGTGAATCCTATACATGTTGGTAACATCCATTTTTCTCTAAGACTTGAAGGTTTCATGAATAATTTCAAGATAGTGTAGCTACCCCTTTTGGTTCCAGACAAAAATGGCCCTAAATTTGTAAGCACTAGAGAGATGATCACCACATGGTGATAGGTTAATATTTGTAAACATTGATAAGTACCTCTGGGAATGGGTACTATCATAAATAGACTATTTTTTACCATGGGTAAGGATCTCATGAGGATGGGGCCAAATTTTGTGAGTTGAAAACACCTTCAACCCTGAGGTCCTGTTTTTGAAACACTAAACCCTAAACCATTAGTTGTAAAAACCCTAAACCCTAAACCATAAACCTTAAACATTCAAACCATAGCCCTAAACCCTAAACCCTGAACCATGAGCCCTAAATACTAAACCATAAACCTTAGAACCTAAACCCTCAACACTAAATCCTAAACCCTAAATCCTAAACAATAAATGCTAAACCCTAAAACCCCTGAACACTAAACCCTAAACCCTAAACCTTAAACCCTAAACTAAACCTAAGGCATAAACACTAAACCCTAGATCCTAAATGGCCTAAACCCTAACCCTAAACCCTAAACCCTAATCCCTAAACCCTAAACCTTAAACCCTAAACCCTAAACCCTAAACCCTCAACACTGAATCCTAAACCCTACCATGAACTTGAACCCTAAATACTAAACCCTTAAGCCCTAAACCCTAAACCCTAAACCCTAAACCTAAACCCTAAACCTTAAATCCTAAATCCTAAACCCTAAACCCTAAACCCTAAACCCTAAGCCCTAAACCTAATAAACCCTAAACCTTAAAACCTTAAACCCTAAAGCATGAGCCCTAAACCATAAAACCCTGAAACCCCTAAACCCTAAACCCTATAAAACCCTAAACCTAAACCCTAAACCCTAAAACATGAACCCTAAACCCTAAACCCTAAATTAAACCCTGAACCCTAAACCCTAAACCCTGAACCCTAAACCCTAAACACTAAACTCTAAACCTTAAGTTGTTAACCCTAAACCCTAAACCGTAAACCTTAAACATTCAACCCATAGCCCTAAGACCTAAACCCTAAACCCTAAACCATAAGCCCTAAATGCTAAACCATAAACCCTAAACCCTAAACCTAAACTGAATCCTTAAACCCTAAATCCTAAACCCTAAATAAACACTAAACCCTAAACCCTAAACCTTGAACCCTAAACCCTAAATCCTTCACCTTCCTAAACCCTAAACCCTAAATAAACCTTAAACCCTAAACCTTGAAAACTCTAAACCTTAAACCCTAAACCTTGAGGCCTAAGCCCTAAGACCTAAACCCTCAACCCTAAGCTCTAAACCCTAAACCTTGAACCCTAAACTTCAAACCCTAAACCTTAAACCCTAAACCTTGAATACTACAACTAAACCCTAAACCTAAACTTTGATCCCTAAACCCTAAACCCTGAACCTTGAACCTCAAGGCCTAAACCCTAAACCACTAAACCCTAAGCCCTAAAACCTAAGCCCTAAACCTTAAACCCTAAAAACCCTAAAAAACCCTAATCCCTAAACCCTAAACCCTAAAACCTAAACTGTAAACCTAAACCATAAACCTTAAACCCTAAATTCTAAACCTTGAACCCTAAAAATTGAGCCATGATCCCTAAACCCTAAATTCTAAACCTTGAACCCTAAAAATTGATCCTATCCTTAGACCCTAAACCCTAAACCTTGAGCCTAGAGCATTGATCCCTAAACCCTAAACCCTAAACTGGTAACCCCAAACATCAAACCCTAGCCATAAACCCTAAACCCTGATCCCTAAACCCTAAACCCTAAACCCTAAAACCCTAAACCATAAACCATAAACTATAAGCCCTAAACCCTAAACCTTAAAGCCCCAAACCTAAACCATAAACCATAAACCCTAAACCCTAAACCTAATCCCTAAACCCTAAAACCTGAACCCTAAACCCTAAACCCTAACCCTAAACCCTTAAACCATAAATCCTAAACCCTAAACCCTAAACCCTAAACATTTAGTCTTTAACCTCTGAACCCTAAACCCCAAACCCTAAACCCTAAACGATAAACCCTAAACCCTAAACTGAACCCTAAGCCCTAAAGCCCTAAGCCCTAAAGAGCCCTAAACCTGCTAAACGTAAACACTAAACCCTGAACCATGAGCCCTAAATGCTAAACCCTAAACCCTAAATTGAGAATAACAAGTCTAGTGGTATTTTTGGGTCTGACGGATTAGGATACCAAGTAAATTTGATCATTTTTTATGCTCTTTTGAATAATTCTTTCAGTTGCAAGTTGTCAGGAATGAAGATTTCATTTGAAGAATAGAGCTTGATATGTCCAGTGCTTGTGTAAGCTGGAAATTTGAGAGGATTTCTGAGGTTCAATTTTATTTTCCAAGATGCATTACTCCCATGTTTGAAAATTTTTCTCCATATGCAACAACATTCTGATTCAGACACTCGATGATTCTTGAATGTCTAATCCTACCACAAACCCAATAGTCCTCAATCCTTGGATATAGGGAGACACCATTACTGAGACAAACTAGGAACTTTCAAGGAAGAAGAGGTTCTTGTGAATATGAACATGTATCAAAGTGAATCATGAATGTGAATATGAGCATGTGGTTATTTTTTCTAGCTTCCAATGGGTCATCCAGGCTTGCATAATACCATACATGGAAATATGAGAAATGTGAAATTTGTTTCAGAGTGTGAAGAAATTGACATTCAAGAGCACAAGTATATGTGGGGAGAAAAAAGTTTGGAAGAGATGTGTAATATGCATTGCAAGGCACAAGGTAGATGCCATATCCATTTAGTTACTTGTCCCACCCCTCATAAACAAGGTAGTTATACAAGTAGACTCAATGATGGTTCTAGGCACGAGACTAGGAAATATGGTCCTAATATTGATATTCCAAAAGATGAACTCACTCATGAGACCTACTAGAAATATATGAGGTTTTCTGATCCTTGTAGTGTAGAAGATCAAGAGCAATTTTCACTTTGTAATCACTACTGTAGACTAGAGGGATTTTAAACAATCTCCAGGTTTCCTTGTGGTTGTCATGCCCTCCTAGTTGAGTCATCAATAAAACTGAAGTTATTTTGATTCAAAATAAAGAAAGAGTTAGTGAGAGTGTGAGAGGAAAAAAGAGTAAGAGTGATATTGAGATTGTGAGTGAGTGAGAGAAAGAAAACATGAGAGGGAGAGAGAGTGAGAGTGAGAGATAAATATAAAGTGAGAGAATGATGAAGAGAGTGAGAGTGAGAGAGTGAGAGAGACAAAAAGAGAGAGAAAGAGAGAGAGATACAACATTCAATAAGCCACATAAATTAATCATCTAAGAACCACAACACATTCTCTAAGTAAATAGTCTCTAAAAGTCTCTAACAATATAAAGATTTGAATGGTTTCATGTTAGTTTGAGCATGGTGAAACATATAAAGAGTTGAAAGGAGAAAATGGAAGAAAAAAATTCCAAATTTGTGCTTGATTTGGAATTAGGACACTTAAAGCTAGTGAGAGGAATAGAGTGGAAGTCTGAGCAAATGAGGTTTTACAAGAAAAGTGAGTCATTTTAAGAGTTGATTAGGCTTGTGTAAAAAATGTGAGAGCATAATATGGGGGTTGGAAGGGTAAGTTTTAGGTTGATTGTGTCATTTTTGCATGTTTGAGCCTATAGAGCTTGTTGGAAAGACTTCTAAAAACAAGATACTAATGAGAATGATTGAAATTGGTTATTATGAGTTGATGAATGCATGTAAATGTGTTGGATCTCTGCATCACCTCATGATGTTTCAGATCCTTCACAAACCTCATGATGACCATTCCCTTGATTATTTGAATCGATAAAAACTTGCATATGTGTTTTGATTTATTATGTGTTATAAGGAATTGCATGAGTCCATATATTTGAGCAATTGTTGCTACCTTTGGGAGTTGTGAGGCTTAAAATATATAGTTTTGACACATTTAACACTCCTACAAATGTCAATAACCAATCCAAAAGGCCCCAAAACCTAAACAATGACTATATTTTTTCACAAAATAGATATCGATTGTATAATTTAAACCCTAAAAGCTTGAAGGTTGAATGCTGAAATCCTGAAAAATACCTATGTACTGACCAGATTAGAATCTGAAAAACTATCTTCTAAACTGTGATAGATGGAGCTGTGATACTAGTTCCATAAGGTGCAAAGTGACCCTAACATCTTATATTTGCTAAAATAAATTTAAAGTATACGTTTTTCTTTTATTATTATTTATATTTTTATATAAATAATAATAAAAGAAAGACTTATACTTAAACATTTAGTTTTGTAAATAGAAGCATGCCACAAACACATATACCACATAACACGTTGGAACACGAGTGCATTGTGGCTCAGATGTACCAAACCATAATGCGCCCACGTTATAGCGTGTGCGAGCCATAACACGAGCACATTATGGCCAAAATGGCCATGTATCTATGGTGGAAGCAAAAATAATTTATTTTAATGTGAAATGGTGGAAAATTTATGTCTGAGGAAAATAAGAGCCAAACCCATATAAGTATATTCATTACAGAAAGACCATCAATTTTTGGTGAGTAACAAAATCTTGGAGAAGTTTCATATATTTTCATATCAATATGAAGTGTATGTGACATCATGCCAATAGATCTGTGTTATGTACTATTAGTGTAGTCTTTTATTTCCCAGTGCTTACCTAGGTGCGCTGAAACTTCATACAAACAAGTCTGGAAGCTCAACCGAAGTGTACAGAGCCTCCAGGTCCCTCCTTTGTTTACTTATCAAGATGTTAGCATGCATATTCATAATCATAACGACCATTTATCTAAGAAGATACATCATAGAATGATAATGCAACAACACATATAATAAGGAGATTAATCTTTATACAAAATTATAAAAAACATTTGAACTCCCATTAAACCATACTTAGACACAATTATCTTATAAATACTAAATAAATTATCCATGATAAACATAATTCATTACATATTGTTGTTATGTAAATGTGCAACATGAAAATTTCAAAATTTCAAACATGACAATGAACCCTAGTGTCAAATTTTTAGTGTGTAAACCCCCCGAGCCCTCCCCTAGATCAGTTCATCCCTTGTGTCAGATCTATCCCAACACTTTTAGGGCTCTCATGTGTTGTAATGAAATTTCCAATGTGTTATAAATATGGAAACAAGATCATGAGATTCTTCCGAGACAGTGTCTCTTGAGGCAGATCTTTCAGTAGGCTTAGAAATGACTTTTTTAGCCTTTCTAAGGTGCTGTACACCCTTCAAAGAATATTTGAAGGCCTAAATTCATCAGGTAGTGGTATTAATGAGCCAAGAAAATTTTAAAAGTAATTTAGAAATATTTAGGAAATATTTGGTGGTTTAGGAGTTAGTTCAACAAAAATGAGTTTTTGAAGGTGAAAAATCTTGTAGTTCAAAAAAGCACCTAAGCTTTGGAAAACGATTCTGAGAACTCTAGAATTAGTTGGAGGTTAAAAATATACCATTGGAAATATTATTAAATTATATAAAATATTATACTTTCATATTTTTCACAAGACCAATGTGTTTCTCTCCATAACCCATTTTTCGCATGCACACCTTGCGGTCCCAAGAAAAAAGCTATTTTGAGGGTTTTTTAGGCATAATTACATCATGGAAACCATCCCATTCTTTAAAAAATTATGTTTTTAGTAAAATTTTGTGTCCTTATTATCCCTTTTCCAAGGGGATAAAGAGGAGAAAAATTGTTTCGCTCCCCTTTTTGAGCTCCTTGACCCACCATATGACCTTGTGAAGCCTTTGTAAGCACCTTTTCTTAAGTTTTCTAGCCCCTGCCTCGTGCCATGCATTCCCGTCACTTATCACTATGAGGTTGAGGCAAATTTTTGTGTCCATTTTGTCCCTTTTCCAAGGATACAAGGGGGACGTAAAAATTCACCCCCCACCTTGCTCCCACATGATTCCTCACGAGACCAAAACTCAGCCGCAGGTGTTAAAAAATAAGCTCTTCCCTCTCACTCTTCCACAAATGCAGGTTTTCCACTTGTCCTCATAATGATAAGGAATTTGTTTTTTTCCATTTCATCCCTTTTCTAAGGGGACAAGGGGGAAAAAAAATTCACCCTCCCACCTCCACATAAAGATAAAAATCCATAAGTTAATTTTTTCAGAGCTCCTCCTCCGAATGCTCAAAAATCCACCTGGAACTTTGGAAAACTTTTTCTAGAATTTTCTCCTCCATTGTTCTTCCTCCATTCCTCCCTCCATATCCACATGATTGCAGCATAAAAATATTCATAAAATTTTAAATTTTCCAAAGCTCCATGTTCATGGTTTTTTCTAGAATGACTCCATGCCCTAGATTGAAGAAAAGTTCATATCTCACAATCCGGTAAATGCATCGAAGTGATATTTTTTACAATCTTAGTATTTTAAAAATGAATTCAAAGATAAAGTTACAACGTATTAAATGATGCACTATATTTTTATTGGTAATAAAACTCTCGTTTTGTGCCATAGCTTTTCTTCCTTCGATTTCTCATCATTTCGGTGGACGGATCGAGCTAAAAACTTGAACACAGAATCTAGAAGAAAAACCTATTCTGGTGAAGCCAATTTTTTTCACAATCCAAGGTGGGAAAGAACACCTTATAAAAATATTAGGGAATTCATTAATGGCTTCCATGACACAAAAATGAAAAGGAAGTGAGGTAATTTTTCACTTCCCAAGGTTTAAGTGGACAAAATCACGTGAAAATTGGAGTAGAGCTTCAAAATGAATTATGTAAACTTATACGTGTGGTTTAGTTCGAGTCTGACAGTGAGAAGAAAAATTTATATTTTTATTAAATCTCTATGGGAACACCTACTATAAATAATAAGTTCAATAAAATTTTCATTCACACTCCTCATCCCATTCCCTCATGATTGAGACACTAAAAAATTGACAAGAATGACAAAAATGGCAAAAATTGGCTAAATGAGACCATAATGGTGAATATTCTAAAAATAGAAAATGTGTGAAATGAGTTAAAGTGATCAAATTACAGTCCTTCAATCATCCTACTATGGTCCTGGCACTCGCATGATCTCCTCTATCTATTTTCAAAATTCTTGCATCCCTCGTTGCAGTGAGCGAAGAGTGTCAAAATGAGAAAAATTGCTAGTTTTGTACTAAAGGCCTTTTTAGTTCATTTCACATGGAATGAATACTATATTGGTGGATGAAGTTTATTTTAGTATCATTCTCCTTTCTCCACTCTGGAATAAGAAGGATTTTATCTCATGCTTCACTCATCATCAGTGCTCCCACAGTGATAGAATCAATGATCATGGCTGGGTGAACAAAGTACATCCAATTTCTCCCATGTGAATGGTTGATCACAAAGATGTAACAATGTTTCAAAGATCAGAAGGAGTTTATCAATGAGGGAGTGATGTTTCAATATTTTCAATGGTCTAATTCTCAAGTGCTCACCACTCCTCTTCTTGGTGTGTTCGAGTGGTGTGGTGAAGGTTCATCATTTCAAGGGTTTTCAAAAGAGGCAAGGAGTTTGAAATGGTCTTCATCAAAGCTCTTCATCAGTGTATTATTTTGGAGGTTCATTGTTGGTTAGGTTTTCATCTTCAACTTCCTCAAGGTGGCTAAATCATCATGTTTCATTGTATAAGCAAGTTGTTTCAAGTCTTCATTCATATGCATGATTGGTCAAAAAGGAGTGACAAATTTTCATGGTTTTTTCAAGTATGTGAGGAAATATTTAATCATCTACAATGTTCTAGTGATCAATTTATTCCCACTTCTCCACTCAATGTACATAATGGGCTATAATTGTTGATCATTCAAAAGGAGGTTTCTTGTGGTGCAAAAGAGTTCAAGGTTGTAAGTGTTCACCATTTAGGAGGAGGCTTCTTTTAGTATAGAGGGTCAGAGTTCTTCATTTAGAGTTCATGAATGCATCAAGAAATTCTATTGGATCATCTCATGGAGTGGATTTGCTTCATCTCCTCCCTCCTTATTTCCTTCTTTCTCTTCGTTCTATCCCCTTTCTAA
Organism: Taxus chinensis; assembly: GCA_019776745.2. Lineage (NCBI taxonomy): Eukaryota > Viridiplantae > Streptophyta > Pinopsida > Cupressales > Taxaceae > Taxus > Taxus chinensis. The sequence goes on from CM034154.1 coordinate 567,551,166, forward strand.
TTCTTCGTTGAGCATAATCATTGTATTTTTTCCTATTTACTTAAGTGACACATTTTTAAAGTTGTAAAAGTATTTTCTTGAAATTATGAGAGAAATACTTAATTTTTCCTTCCTAATGGAAAATAAAAGGTCACAAGTGGAATAAGAACACGAAGAGTCATGTGGGGGGAGATGAGAGGTCTATTCACATTTCTATAAACTGGGATGACTTTTCCATTCCAAAGGATCTTGAAAATGCTAGATTTTGATAGCATCTATGTGGTAACAATTGTGAATTTTTATTATTGGAATTTGTGTGATCAATGCACATCAAATTAATGCTACATTTATTCCATTCTTTTTTAATATGTTTATTCTATTTCTCTCTTATGCACTTTGCAAGCATAGTGATCCAGAAAGAGCTTTATATCTTTGATAAATGAATCTAATAACTTTGTGTGTGGGTTTGTTCTTCTCACTAAATAGATTCATTGTTGCTTTCTTCTATATTGAATGTTGAACTACTCTAGTTATTAGGTGTGAACTCTGTAATTGGCCTACTCACAACAATAACCTTCCTTTCCTAACTTCTCTCCTTCACCTCTCATTACTGTAATTTCTGCCCTTATACTGCGTACAAGAACTTTTCCACAAGTTCAATGGAGTGTCCCTATGTGATTCCTAGCCTACTTAGCCAAACCACATCATTTAGATAGGATTATATTAGTTTACATTTAATAATGGGAGTTACACCATTCAATGCAGAGGGGTGCACCCTCGTGAAGGTTGGTGGAGACACCTAATTTTCCATATTAAAATTTTTTCTCACCAGCACATATCAAGAGTTATGATTCTATCACCACTGATTACAAAAATGCACTGAACCATGCACTCCCACATAATGCTTACATACAAAACCAAAAGCTACATAACTGACACTCAAAAGAATCACTATAACTAACACACAAACTCTAGAAAATACATGGATGCCTCATCTCTCTCTCTCTCTCTCTCTCTCTCTCTCTCTATATATATATATATATATATGCGGTGGGGACTTTCCCTTCACCATTTACATGTTTTCTTTCCTAAATATAGGCGTGTAATTTTTAATCTGTATTCTTTTTACAAATGGTGTTAACAATATATTGAGCTATAAATAACTCCATGCTTTTATCTGCTTTAATCTTATTCTTAGTCCACTTTCATGCACCTTCCTAAAAGTGGGCATGCTTAACAATATCTTGCATAATTTTTTCACAACTTACGCTAACAATAGATTAAGCTATATTTATCTCAAATCGTACATGCTTCAATCCTATTAGGCTGCTCCATGCGTTTCCTTTTTCCTTGATTTGCATGTGCTTTCTTATCTTTTGCTTGGATGCTAAGTAATCTTTCTTTTGTCTATTTTCAGATATTTCTTGAGCAGTACTCTATCTTTTGTCTTGCTATTTTTAGTCACGTTTTGGAAATTCAGCTAAGTCTCAAACCTTGTGTGCTGTGGACCTTTGTGTGCCACCCCTTCTACTTGTTACACTCCCCTTTGCACACCCCTTGCACGTGGTCTCTAACCTACACACATGGCTAGTACTTAGCCATTTTCTCCACTCAACAATTAGGGTTACCATGCCATTATGCAAGTAGATGTGTGTCATGTACTACTAGGGAGACCATGCCATTATAATAGAAAAATTGACATGATGGAAGAGAAAATACATACTACTTAGAGAAGGGTAAGGAAGAGGAGTTAGGAAAAAATATTTGTGTGTACATGTTGAGGGTGAAAGGAAAATAATTGATATAAAATATGGAAAAAGGATATTTGGAATGATACATAATACTTCCTAGGTTGGTGTAAGCCAAGTGTGTAGGAGAAATTACATAGGAATTTATGATCAAGGCGCATAAGATTTTAAATGAGTTCACTTAGATTATTTTGGAGGATTTACCATATGGATTTTCACCCATGCATATTATTAGTCATCATAGAATTGATACCCATATTGCATTTTCCAAATAAGGTAGCATACATTTTAACACCATAAGCAAATGAGGAATTGTTGAGATAAGTGTAATATTTTCTAGATAAGGGGATGATGAAGGATATATTTATACCATTTGCAATAACCATAGTCTTAGCACCAAATAAAGGAGGATAATGGCATATGTGTATATATTTAAGATCCATTCACATGATAATGACGAAGTAGATATTTCCATTACCATATATGGATGACTTAATGAATTTCTTGAGTAGAGAACAATACCTCTCCGAGATATAATTGAAGAGTAGATATCATTAGATTCATATAAGGGGAAGAGATTAATGGAAGAATGCATTTAAGACAAAGTAAGGTTATATGAATGCATTAAGAACATTCATACGAATCATGAACAAAGTGTTGAAGCCATTCCTAATTAAGTTAGTCTTAGTGCTTCTAGATGACATTATGGCATTTAGAAGGAAAAAATAGGAACACCTAACACATTTGAGGATTTTTTTACAAAGTTTGTGTGATATGAAAACTCACTCTTATCCCTAATATAAATATATAAAGATTAATAATTTAATAATAATAAAGGCAGCCATAAACACTCCAAAATTATGTAAATCTTGATTTTATGATATATCAGTCCCATTGTTTAACATAAAATTAGGGTTAGGTTATGTATTAAGATCACTAAAATAAAAATAAAAAGACAAGACAATTTGGTCAAATATGTGTATAAGTAGGAAATATCATTGTAAAGATACCTAGAAAATATCATGAGCTTTAAAATATCTCTAGGTGGATTAGTATAATAATGGACAACACTATGGTCAAAGTCATCCTAGATGTTTATAAACTTGTCCTCTAAGTCTACTCTCTCTTTTTGTGTTTGGAACCTTGTGATGAATGTGCAAATTTTTTATCTCTCTTTTGATCAAACCTTAAATTTTATTCCCTTGAACTAAAAAGGGGGTTGACATGATTAAGTTAGATGGACTCACCGTACCCTCACTATTGTGATGAAAATTTCCTTCATATCGCTATATAACGAGGGATCAAGAAATATGAATTTATACCAATCACACGATGATATGGAAGAGAATATCTAATAAATAATGAGACATTTATTTGGCACCAATGCTTGACAACATGCACTTTAGTTCTTGTAGTTCAAAATTATGATTAGTATGCTTGATCTAGGTTGTACCTAGTTGTCTTCATAAATGTATATGACAGTCTTAAACAAGTGTAAGAATGCCCTATATTTTGTAAGGTGGCTCTAAGGTAAATGTTAGGTACCTCTAATAGGTTAGGGTGTGTTTTTATTTATAGACTACTTTTGTTAGTTCTCCCATGCAATTCACTCTAGAATATCGACCATATCAACTAAACTAAGTTATCATTTTGAATAAATTATTATTAGAGAGAAAAAATAATATCTTGTGGTAGATAGTTTAGAGAACCATACTATCTAAACCTATGAACATGTACCAAAAGTGATAGAAATCTAGACCAAGGAATAAAGGGGTATACATAAATATTCAATGGAAGATTTGATGATTTATGGTAAGCTGAATTAGAGAAGGTTTCCGATTATTTGTTTAGAGGAAGTGGGAGAGGTGGAAACATGATTGAAATTTGTTAACATAGTGTCAATATGTAGTCTTTTATTTACCAATACCTAGTTGGGCGTGCTGACATCTCACTCAGACTAATGTATAAGTGCTAACCTGAAGTGCGCGTAACTACCAGATCTCTCTTTAGTTACTCATGCAAGATGTGGATTCATCAACAAACCATTACAAAACATAAGGTATACGATAAAGTAATTGAGAACACACAATTAAGAAGAACACAACCCATAAATAAGAGTAAAAATATCCTTGTTCATTCATTCATAATGACTAATAGAAGGATCTCTATGCTAATTACATTATGTCCACTTCTCCTAACCCTACAAACCCACATAATGTTTCCTGTTACAAACACATAATCAATACATCAAGATAATCTAGGATTACATAATCAATAACCATGTGCACACCTCATACAGTCCGACTCACTCAAACACCCTCCAAGAAGCCCCATTCACAACAAGTGTGGTATACATATATATACTCAGTGGGAAATTTTCCTTCACTGTTTACATGCTTTAACTCTAATAATAAACCTCCTAACTATAAACAACATGCCTTCAAAATCCTGTTTTAATCTTTATCTCATGCTCTAATTAGCTTGACATCATCCATAGTTTGATCCTATAATTAGACTTTTTTCTCTTCCATCCTCCATGTGATTTATCAACCTACATGTGCTTTATCAATTCCAAGTCTATTTCTAGACCTTTCTTATCTTTCACGTAACTCTGCCTTTCTATTTTTATCCTTTTCTGGAAATCTGGTTAACTCCTGAAACCTATATCTATGTGTGTGTGTGAACCTTTGTGCACTGATTTATACTTTCTCTTTCATATGATCCTATGTGCGCTATTCAACCTCTGTGTGTGGCTTGTACTCCATTTTCTGATCCCAACATTACTCGAGATTAGGAGTATTATCCGTCTTTGGAAATATAAAGAATAAATGAATAACTTGAAGGTATGTTTAAAAGATTGTGGAAAAATAAATAATATGGGAAATTACCTCAATGAATAAAATAACGAGGAATGTGTTCCTCCATATGTATCTAAAATTCAAGCCTGTGGTGATGGTAGGATTTCTGAGAATTCTCTACTTATTGCATTCTCCAGCTGCTTCCATCCCTCAAGCTCTTTGGTGGCCATTCTTGGTGTTATCTCAACAATGTCTAGAATATTTTCCAGAGTTAGATCCTCAATATTTTCCTGTAGCTCTTTCATCATGATATCCTAGTCTATGGAGAGACCCTCAAAAATATCCATCCTTTGCAGATCACCATAGGTTGTACCTCTTTAAGTCTTTCTTTAATCGTGTTGCGCTTGGCCTTTATCATTTCTCTCTTTACTGCAATTTCTTGCATTACCTTTTTATGCTCAACCTTATTTGTCTTTACTGTGGCCTGTAATTTCTATAATTCTACCTCATCTTCCATGATGCATATGTTTAGGATCATTGCAAAATATTGATAGCTATCAAAAATTTTCTTGGCATTTTGCGCAAGATTGTTTATCTCTACACTAAGTGTCATAGACTCTTCAATCTTCATCTATTCTTTATCCTTATTCATATTTTCCCACTCTTCTATTGTAGGCCCTGACCTACTTTAAACTTTGATCAACAAGTGTACCAAATCCTCTAGATACTCCTAATATGTATCATGGTTTATTTTGTCTTGTGCTAACAAATCTAGGCATGTCCGCATGATATTACTTATGATATCAACTGCCTTATTGTATTAATCTATTGTTCTCTTCTTCTCATCAACCAAATCCTCAGAGAGCTTATGATTTCTTAATAATTTGCACGAGCTTATGATTTCTTAAGACTTTGTGCTCTATGTCTCATTGCATTCTCCTAATCACAGGCCCTTTATCAATATTCCTCCTTCCAGCCTCAACAACCATCTTGTTTAGAGCGTTGCTCGCTTGTTCATCTGAGAGTTTGGTAGAGTTAATTATCGAGAAAGATCTTAGTTATTTCTTCATCTTTAAAACCTTTCCATTAATGTATTCAAATTATCATCTATGTAGGAAATTTTTTATGACCATGGGAACTACCTTATATTTCTCCCTCATGTGCGTGGACCTTGTGGTGTCTCTTGTGCAACATTATGTTGTGTGTCGCCTATTCCTTCACCAATGCCTATCCATTCTTCACTTCCATTCTCCTAGGAATCTTCATCACACACGTCTATATGTTCCTCTTCTTGATCTCTAACATTCTCTTCTTCATGTAGATCCTCTTCATCTTGGGCCTTTTATTCTTACACAAACTCTTTTTGATGTCTTTTTTTTATTGAACATGCTCTTTTTTATTCTTCTTCTATTGCACTAGCTATTCCAAATCTTCCTCCTCATTTACTTCATGAACAATATGAGGTTGTTCTTACACGGTTGGATTGGGATTCCACACTTCCTCTGTTAGAGATTATTTAGGTGTGCATGAGGATCTTTCTTCTCAATTACTCTTCTATATTTTACTCATTCTTCTTTGATCGAGTGAAGCTTCTCACTCTTCTTCTTCTTCTTCCTCTTCTTTTGGAGGAGTTTCCTTGCGTCTACACTTAGGAATATTCACTGTTTTCTCATTTAGTGGCTATGGTAGTTTGAGGTCATGCACATCAACCACTTTCCCATACTTAAGCTTTAGCCATATGTAAATGTAGATCTTGCAAGCCTCTGCACTAACCACCAAGGTTACAATAGGGTTCAGGTCCATGATTTCTTACTCCATGCATCTAGCATTTATGCATTGAAATTTAAGTACTATGCATCCTTTACTCTATTGCATACCATGCCTTTGAAGTACATTACAGTGAATGAAAATGGAAGTTTGCACCTTGGACCCATATTCCCATTATTCAATAAAAATATGCCAAGGTTGAAGTGATACAACATGGAAAAATCTTCCTAATCAGTTAAAATTGATGGTAGCTCCCTATGCATGCAACATTCATTCTTAAAGGCATCACCCATTATTTTGTACCATTTTTCCAGGCACACCTTATATGGATTTGAAATTGTACCATCACAAGTATACTTGGAAAACCTTTTTGTAGGAGACTTGTCTTCAATGGGGTACTCCAAAATATTATCCTCTGGACCATTTGGAACTTCCATTTCCTAAAATAAAATCAGTAGAAGGATGGATCCCTAAGTAATTTTATCTCCTTGATATATTTGAGCCCTTTCCTCTTCCATTATTTCCTTATCTATATCCATGGAAATGTTGTACTTGGTCTTGTGCGCCATCTTATGCACAATATGAAAAAATTTCTTATTTACCTCTATCCATATCTCAGAAGCACCTAATTTACAACTTATCAGGTGCACAACCACTCTAGCTTCTGGTTCAACAATCTTCTCAATGCTTAATGTGTGACTTCCTTATTAGTATTGCAGACTTTGTAGTTGTTTCCTCTATTGTTGCCTCATCGCATAGGTCAAGTTCTATTTCTTCTCCAGTATCGCGCAACTTGGTGACTTTACCAATTCAATTTATATATCATGCAAATCCTCCTCCCTGTAAAGTAGAAGTTATCTTCATGGAACTATGACATCAACCACTGGTATAAGAAAACATGCTTCCCAAAGAAGGGTGGCTCATATAGTTGAAGTACTCCAACTCCTTCCAAGGTTTTGTGCACTGTATCATCAAGGACTATTTTCCCTTCCATAATCATTTTATTAAACTCTAGTAAGACATCATTCATGATTTCTATCTCATGTCCTTGTGCTCAATAGTTGTATTCACTACCACAATTTCTCGTGGTTAGAAAACCATTCTTCAGGGGATTCTTATGTGGAATTCTTGTTATTTGGTGTTTTCTTTGGTGTTAGTATATCTCTTTCACTATAATTCAACTACTATTATCTTTGAACTAGTTAATTACGTTCCCTAGCTACCAAAATTTCAAACTCTTATTTAATCAAATCGCACTTGTAGTGCTCCAGTCCTATTTCCACTACTCAATTGTTTTCCCTTGTTCACTCCAACTACATCTGCTAGCTTGACCTACAAATCTTTGTGCCCTAACTCTTACTTTTACCTTTGTACCCTATCTCATTTCCTTTCCTCCAAACCCCTCATCACCTAGCCTCCACTTTACTCAAAAGAGCTATATGTTCTCAAGGTTTTATGTTTTTTCTCTTTTCTTCACGTCTTCATTTAGCTCTAGGTCTTACTTCACACTAGTTCTCTGGTTCACAAGAGCTCTCTTTGGCACTAGTTCTCAAATAACAAGGTAAGAATGACTTCATTCATGTACATTTTATAGAATTTTCAATTTTCAACCACATTAATTACACTCCAGCTACCACTATTTTTAGATTTAAAGCATTTTTCTACTTTTACAATTTTCTTTTCTTTCTCTTGCATGTGGCAATCCATAACATTCTGGCGTGCTTCTAATTCCTAGATTATAGACTTTCTTAAATACATCCTCCTACACTTCACACATTCTTCCTCTAGGTCACTTGCCAAATAGTTTTTATTCATGTTTCCTTCCTCCTATTATACTACGTGCTGTGCCTTCCATCATGGTTTCATGTGAGCCATATCACCAAGTCAAGCATATTTGAGAAAATCCACCAATCCACATAGTCATGCCTTGTCAACTTAATCAAAAGAATACTTTCTTGAGCACTTTTATATTTCTCCTAAGTGTGTGCCTTTTAACTTACCTACCTACCCCACACTAAAAGCATGCATAATCCTCTATGCATCAGTCTAAAACAAAAATGATCATCTCTAGTGCATTGACACACTTATTACAAAAAAATAAAACAAAAGAAAAATTGAAAGAGAACATATTCTATTGAAAATACTACCTTATTACAAACATAAAGAAATAAGATTATTTATAGTCTTATGCTTACTCCCAATGAAGTAACTAGGCAACATGGTGCCATCCAATGCTTGTAGCTAGCATGTGCCTGATTCCAGTATATTGTCTACTTTAACTGGTCCCAATCAATGAACTCTAAGCTTCTCGAGATGGAGTGCAAACTTGGAGTCATACAAAAACACCATCTTCCCCATAGTAAAATACTTATTCTTAATGTTCCTATCATGCCATGCACTTTGTCTCAATTTTTATGTCTGCGGACTCTATCATGAAATTGTGCGCCGCTCATCTAATTGAATAAATTTATTAATGTGCTCCTCTATTGCATTCTCATTATCAAGTCCTCATGTGTGCATAATATGCATAGAGGGTAACATGAATTCTACAGGTTAAACTTCTTCCACACAAAATACTAATTGAAAATATGTGGCCTTATTTAATCTCTTGTATGTAGTCCTGTATGCCCATAAATTAACTGATACTTTTTTATCCCAATCCTTCCTACCTACATCACAATGTTTTTGTCAATGTATATCCGAAGATATTATTAAAATTCTCTATCAGTTCCATTGGATCGTGGGTGATAGGGGGTAGCCTTATGATGGGCTACCATAAACTCTTCCAATAGTTTTCTAATTGTCTCATTCAAGAAATGAGTTCCCCTATAATTGGTAAGGCTTAATGTACAACCATACTGGCTAATGATGTTTTCCCATAAGAATATTTCTGCTATAGCTGCAACGTAATCCTTTGTAAGCACTACTTCTGCCCACCATTTCATGTAATATATGTAGGTGATAATGTAATGTGTGCTTTTCCTCCATGCAACTGGTGTAATTGGGAAAAAAATGAATACCCACTTCTCAAAAGGCTCTGTGCTTACTATAGGTCGTAATGCCATTTCATCTGATTCCGTGGATTTCCTATTTTTTGAAAATGATCATAAGATTTGACAAATACCTTGGTATCCTTACATAGTGTTTACCGCCATAATCTTGCTAGTAATATCTTGCACACCGTTGATTCGCCTGCATAGTGACCTCCTGTAATTCCACCATGTAATTATTCCATTATGGCTTTGCACTCATACTCTAACACACACATACATAAGACTTCATCTATACATATATTGTATAAGTCTCCTCCAAACAACCTTTAGGGGTCACGTGAATGGTGAGTTTCTTCTTTTCTAGTTTCTTCATTCCCTCAGGAAAAATTACAATATGTAAGAATACCACAATGTCCTCTAAGTCAGCTGACATGTGGTGTAGTCTAAATAACTGAGCATATTCTATAGTGTCCTCTATGCTTTACATTTTATCACCAAAATTAGTTATTAATAAGTGATTGGGTCTCAAATTTATTTTTCTAGGTTTGAATATAATGGAAAACTCAAATTCATGGAACAAAAGGGTCCAACGATAAATGTGCCCATACAAATCTTTCTTGTTAACCAAATATTTAAGTGCCATATGATAAATGTATAATATAAATGGTGTGGCCAATAAGTATTGTTTGAACAGGTGAAGTGCATATACCATTGACAATGCCTTGTGCTCCATAGTTGTATAATTTTTCTTAGTCGATGCCAACTTCCTGCTTGCAAAATAGAAAGGATGGTCTACATTACCTTTCCTTGGCTGGGCCAATACAGTGCCAATCACACTCTAATAAACATCCACATGAACATGAAATGGTTTATTCCAAGAAAAGAAGCATAAGATGGGAACGATGGTTAACTTCTCTTTAAAAGCCTAAAATTCTTTTTGTTACGCATCACACCAATATAATTTTTCCTTTACCTTTAACAACTCCTTTAGTGACACATAAATCTTGGCATAAACTTTAATAAATTTATGATAATAACCAGTATTTCCAAGGAATCTGTGTACTTCACTCTTATTAGTAGTTTCTTCCAACTCTAAAATAACCGTAATCTTGGTGGGGTATGCAAACAAGCCCTTTTTACGAATGATGTTTCCAAGAAAATTACCAAACAATGTCATAAAAATAAGCTTCTTAATATTTAAGTACATGCTAAGCTATCTACATCTTTCAAACATTAACATTAAGTAGTCACAATGGTATTTAACTAACCCATAAATAGTCCAATCATCCAAATATACCTGAAGGAACTTGTGAATGAAATATTGAAATGCTTGAACAACAACTTGCAAGACACCGCTAGTGCATTCTTTAGACCAAAGGGAATAACTGTGTAAGGAAAAGATCCCCATTCAGTTGCAAAAGTTGTTTTCTCTTGGTCTTTTCACGTGATCCTTACCTGATGGTAGCCTGAAAATCAATTAATGAAAGAATAGATCTTGTGCCCATAACATCTTCTAGGATCTCCTTGGTGAATGGTGTAGGAAAAGTATCAATCATGCATGAAGTATTCAAAACTCTAAAGTCAACAAAAATCCTTATCTTGCCATTTTTTTTGAATGATGATAACCATTGGGCTTATCTATTCTAACTCTTCAATTGGCTCAATAATTTTTAATTTCATCCTTCACCTTGACGCACAAATTAGGATTCATCTGATAAGGCCTCTTGCTAAACCTGGTGCACGTGCCATCCTTAAGGTTTATTTTTATTTCAAATAATGATGGGAGAACACCATTTAACTTGTGGTATGCAATTTGGAAATATATCCTAGAAGTCATCATAGTAGTTCAATTACTTTTGTAACTTATGGCTTAGACCAATTGTCACCAATTATGACCTCCTTTGACATGTACTTCAATCATAATATTAAAATTGTATTTATTTTTAATGGCACGTATGGTATGCACATTCTTGATCATATGCAGAGTCTAATAATTAACACGCATACCTTTTGTGTGCTCAATGTTAAGTTCATTAACCTCTTCATCATCTATAAGATAGATAAGATTTCATTTTACCTTTTCTTTCCAAGCAGTGTTCTGAACAGGGTCTCATTAATTTCTAAACCGATGTGCATGCGTCACTACTTTCTTCAAGGTCCATCTCACCATACAACTAAATCATGAGTTATTTGATCCCTTGCACTATCAACCCAATGTAACTATTGCATTGTTCTACAAAGTCAATACAGAACCTCATGCACATTGAAGAGAGGTCCACTTGTAATGGTGATGAGAATGCTTCACGTAATTAGCAAGAGATCGAATCACAAGGAAAATAAAGTACAGAAAGACATCAGTGGTATGAAATGTACATAGTTAATGAATAAGAGGTACATATAGGAGTACAACATAAGTCCTATGCATGACACATATACAAAACCTTAAATAACCCTATTTCATTATTCTCACTAAGTGAGATGACTAACCTCATGAGGTAGATAATACGCATGTGTGACAAAAAGACAAGTCATATACACCAATAGTAATATGACTCATAATATGTAGAGATTCATAAATATGAGTCTTAGTAAAAATTAATCAAATGTATGAACAATAATTGATAGTAAGGGTAGTGCCAATTTGTCATTTGTTGTCTCAACTCCCCATTTACATTCCATGCATGTGCACAATTCACATAATTTAGCATAAAATTTATATACCCATAGTGATGGGGGTAACATGTCTTATCCCTATATCCTAAGCCTGTATCAAAATTGTGAACATGCACCATGGGGGAAGTCTTCCCATCATAATATTATATCGGTTCTGATAAACCAGGTCAAGAACACAACTCTTATCTTGTGCCATCCTAATCAGGTTATCTATATGTGTGGCCCACTAGTGCAATATTGTTCTCTCTTAATGAATAAAACGATATATTCCTTTGAGCCCCCCTCATTCCATATCTGCATTCCTCCATTGCATGTAAGAAGGATTCATGTTTATCTTCCCCAATTTACTTCTAGAAAACTAACCTTTCATAACCGCTTAACTGGTCGTTGTCATATCACCCCTCGTTAATATTTCCTCAAAAATCATGGAACCAACCATCTCATAACTGTCAATGAGACTCAATTGTCATAATCCAAATTAGTAGTGTCGCTAATGGAACGTACATGTCTCCCCACTGAATGTACTCCCTCCTTTGATGGCTGTCCACATTCTCTAGGTCACACACCATATGCACGTAGATCTGGTTAAGGTCTTCTTTATTTATTGGATTGATGTAAGGTGACAACCTCAGTGTCATCCATAGGTATTACTACCCATTCATTTGTGTTCTCAAAACTAACATACCACTTGCTAAAACATAAGTATGCATTGTTTGTATAACACCATAGTTGGCCAAGTAGGGCATAGGGAAGTTGTCGGTCTATGCTAATTATAGTACCTCAAAATTGTCTCTAATGAACTTTGTGCCCTGAATCACGATGCTTGTACATCTTTGCAACACACCAATGGGCATAACCCTTGTCTTATTCACCATATATAAAAAATTCTAATATGGACTGTAATGGTGGCCTTCCTATTTGATCCCAAACATCGAGAGTGAGGAAATTTACTTCTCACACATGTATAAATTAAAATGTTATTTACCAACCTTCCATATATAACCACATCCAGGGTAATATCCTTATCATACTCATGATCCTAAGGTGCAAAATTGACATGAAAGAATCTAGTGCCCTCTTTCTGTAGTAGCACATGAAATTTTTTTCTCTTAAACATTCTCCCAACAGAGGGATTCTATTTAATGGTATCTAAGCAATCATGCACACTAATGGGGGATCATCAACATCCTTCTGAGGTATATCAACTATACCTTGGATGTGGCATCTCACATGTGCCTAGATTCAATTGAGGGATATGTGTATCATCCCCCTGAAGGTCACCATACCATTATCACCCATGAATGTCTCTTGAGATACCAGTCCTTACGCATCCCAGGATGTGGATATTTTTATGGTAGCTTATTCTTTAAGTCTGATGAGGGGATTTTTTCTTCCCTTCTCACTTACATGCGAAACTTCAATGCGTGTAGTAACCAAAAGTGACTACTCTGTATCTAAAAAAGTTTTCGATTTCTACTATCCCTACTGAGTGTGATCAACCTAAACCATTATTGTACCATTTTACTTCTTTCTTTTACACATATGTGCATATAAGTCTAGGAAATCCTCAACTTTATGCCCTTTACCACAGTATGTGTAGGACTGGTTCTTCAGACATTTACATTGATAATGGTCTGGTGACTAACATATGTAACATGTCATATCAAGACTGAATGTACCTCTGTGCTTACCACATCCTCTATCTTTATATCATCCTTGGTATCCCACATTACCATGATTTCCTTCACCATTATTCTATCCATCTCAAATATTATTATTATCTCCTTCATGTCCTTGGGAGATAATTTTTGTACTATCCTGTCTCACCCCCGTTTCACAAGCCTAATGGATATGGTCAATCAACATGAACTTTGCTATGGTGTGCGTAATTTTTTTTGAAATAAATATATACCTTATTTTGTGTGGCATACTACAACAGTGAGAAATCTCAAACATCATGGTTCTTATGACATATCTAGCAAGCCAGGAGTAGCACACAAACAACTATCCTTTGCATCATATACATTGAAATATGTACACCATAATCCATTATGAGTATCATGTGATGAGTTAGTTGAAATTTTTTCTAACTGTGAAGCCATGGATGTAATATGAGCTTCAAGGAAAAAAACTTACTCTAATATCTATGATCCTAACCACTTCTGTGCAAAACGCTACTTCCAAATCCTCACATATGTCTGTGAACGTCTTGTGTGATAACACCCTTCAAAAAGGTGTCAAAAAGCCTCCTACAAACCATTGCGTATGATGAATGCCATAAAAAATATTAGACAAAAAATTCTTGAAATGTGCATCATACTCTTTGATTCTTTCAGCCAAGCCTTGTTTAATATCTTTCAGTGCACTAATGCTCTATTGCTCAAATTCAGGTATATGGAATTCAACCAATAAAACAATGTGCAATGAATCATAATCCAATTCCATTTGGTGTGGATTGTACTTTATATGCCAACTATGTATGTTACCTTGAAGTGTTGTTGGAAACTAACCAGCCTTCCGATCTGGGGCTATTATTCCTTTTCCCTCCAAAAAATGTTCACACTTATGTAGATGCTATATTGCATCTTCCACACCTTGATAATCTATAAAATTAAGGGACTTAACAAAGAATATATAAGAGGGTTACTGTTGTAGTTACTGTGGTCCTTGTCATGGAGTGGGTCCAAAACCTAATCTCAAGCCTCCATCAAGATTTCCTCCATATAGGGGAGGGCCTGAGCCTCCCAAGTCTCTTGCTAATACTTATGGACCTATAGAAGTACTAATTTGAGTCCTTGTACTAGTGATAAAATAAAAACCAATCATTTATCTTGCCATTCCACCTATTGGAGTACCTCTAATGGGTAGCATGCCACTACTCTGTCCTGATTTCGCGCATATTGGATTGATCCCAAATAATTTTTTTTCCAAATACAGGAAGCTGTTGTGCTACCTTTATTTGTTGTTCCTCCTATGTTGATACTAAAACATGTCTTCCTGTATCTCCAATACAACATGGTGATCCTTAGTTACCTTCATGCTCACTGGCACTATGATGATATTCTATAATAACTTTTGAATTCAAAACAACAAGTGCAAGGGCTAGGGGTCCAGGTTGGGTTAGATGCATGCCAATAGTTCTCATCCTTTCTTTAGAATTGATTTCATCAAATGTAAAAGGGGTCCTTCTACTGTGCTTCCCCAATATCTAAGGGACATGGTCCTACGGTCCCTTGCCTTCTGTAGGGTTATCATAACTTCCACCTCACCCCATTACTCTCATTCTTAGTGTTTTTTCAACTACCCTCTCTCATGCATCATTATATCTACGCAGTTTCTCTTCTCTATCTCTTTCTTCCACTTAGACCGACACCATCCTTCCCAGAACCGTTTCTACCCTTATGTGCAATGGGATTTTTAGTATGCCATAAGTAAGTTCTCCACCCCTAGGTCAATCATTAAGATCTTTGTTGCTAACGACAACACATGTAAGTATGATCCTCTTGGCTCAGACAAAAATTAGAACTATACTTATTATGGGCATGAATACATTAAAATTATGTACTCTAAGGTGTAATTCCACATAAGACCTTCCCACCAATGGTCTACAACATGAATCCATGATTCATCCAAATCAAAGAGTTCCTAATACTTATCTTGGCTCCAAATTTGATTTTTTCCTATACAAATACCTCTATCTTGTGCATAAGTTGCTACCCATTTGTACAACTATACTGGGAATTGTTAGAGGAGTGAAAAAGATCTAGAGGGAATCCATGAGCACCAAAACGTTGCACTCAATCGTAAAATGATGTAGCTTCAAGATCAAAGCAAGAAATCATTCATGGAAGCAATGTGCATGCATTGAGGAGAAAAATATGAAAAAAACTAAACTCTATTCCATTCCCCATGTGTTGCTCAAGATGAAAGGGTGTACAAATAGTAGTGGGGTGTGTAACTCCCCCAAAAATGCAGTTTTCGAGAAGTGGGAGTTACATTCTTGGAATAGCCAGTCAAATGTAACTCTAATGACACTCTATGATGTGTGTAAGAGCCATAATGACACCCTAGGACACCTAAGCATGGTGAATCACCTATGTGGAAGTATTACATGTATTTAAAATAAATACATGCAAAATAACCTACACCAACACCCCCCTTGAAGCATAGCTTAGGTGGAGACATAGATGAAAAGAAGGAGAGAAGTGGGTCCTGGTAAGAAACCTAATGAGGTACCCATGTACAAGAAGATGTCCCAAGTAGTGAAGGAAAACATAGTGGGAAAAACATCCACCACAAGAGAACAAAAAACTCTCTAATATAAGAAAGATGCCAAAAATGGTTCCCGACCGTAAACAAGCCTAAAAAGGTACCCATGTACAAAGAGGCAATATCTCGAAAAGAAGAAGAGAAGAGAAGAAGAGGGAGACGAGAGGAATGTAGAAGATGCCATGGATGGATTTGAACTCTGCCAATCTAGGAGGTCTCCCAGAAGAATGTCGATCACGAGATCCTCTACCTCTGGACTGAAGAAGAGCCACCCACACCGAACTGTGTGCCTGCCTTTAGGAAGGACATAAATGATGTGCTGTAAGTCCGCCCAAATCCACAAAGGAAACTCAAGGTAGTAACATGAAGAACTCTAAATCTGGTGCACAGAAGTGTGACATAGGTCTAGCGAGTGAGTGCCAAGGAACCGAAGGTAATGCCATGTGCATAGAACTGTCAAAGTGAAAAAGAGGAACACCCATAGAAAGAATGTCCAAGTGATGTGAAGGGAACAAAACATCCTCCACAACAGAAAAGGGATCCACAACTGAGGGTGGATCAATAAAGGTCTTCGAAAATGTGGAAGTGACATGATTCCCGGAAGGGGAACTCCCAACAACAGAGATGATGAACTCCTTTGAAATACCTGTAGATGGATGAGGAACCTGTAGAGCATCACAAGTAGACTTTCTGAAAAGATGAAAAAGGTCAAGTAGACACTCATCCCAATGAGGGGGCTCAACAAATAGAAGAGTGATGTCAGATAGGTATGAGTCATCCAATGAAGAAAGAGAAGTGGAAGGGGCCTCGCACACTGGAAGTGGAAAGGAGGCTAGTGAAATGACTTTATGAGGCTGAGTAGGAGACTGCTCGATATTTGATGAGATGTGGGGGGTGAAAACTATGTCTGGAATAGTGAGAGAAATAGGATATGTTGTAGAGAAGCAAACTAGATGATCCCAAACAACAAGCAAAAAATGGCCATGTTCAGATTCCACACCAAAAAAAATGAGCCGATACAAATCAAGTTGTTGAAAAGGCTAGCATCTAGCTATTAACGAGGAACAACCCAAACCAACACACTTTTTGACTCTTATTTTTCTGGAACCTGTACATGAAGTACTAGCAAAAACACTGCACCTAACACACAAAATGAAGTATAAGAACCCATTGAAAGAATGCAAGTAGAGCAAAAAAAAAAATGGGAAATTACACAAGAAACTACGAGACAGAGAGTAGTAAGCAGCTATTGTGAGCAACATGATTCTGATCCCTGAGCTCTGATACCATATCAGAGGAATGATGAAGATATGGATGGAATCCATGAGCACCAAAACGTTGCACTCAACCGCAAAATGATGTAGCTTCAAGATCAAAGGAAGAAATCATTCATGGAAGAAATGTGCATGGATTGAGGAGAAAAAGATGAAAAAAACCAAACTCTATTCCATTCCCCATGTGTTGCTCAAGATGAAAGGGTGTACAAATAGTAGTGGGGTGTGTAACTCCCCCACAAATGTAGCCATCGAGAAGTGGGAGTTACATTCCCAGAATAGCCAGTCAAATGTAACTCCAATGACACTCTATGACATGTGTAAGAGCCATAATGAAACCCTAGGACACCTAAGCATGGGGAATCACCTATGTGGAGGTATTCCATGTATTTAAAATAAATACATGGAAAATAACCTACACCAACAGGAATAAACTAAAAAATGTCTCGTATAATGAATTATACAAATTTTATTCCACCCATTTACACACTTCAAAGTTGCTACAAGTGTTGTATCTTTTTGAAAATTCATCCTTGCCGTCATGTACCCAAAAATAAACATTATATAGTGAAAGTCGTAACACCATATGCATGCCACATCTTGATGAGTAGAATGAAAACAGGTCCCAAAAAAGGAAAACAAATGTATTATTTTATTTACCAACACTTAGTCAGGTGCACTGACATCTCACCTAAACTAATGTCCAAGTGACCACATGAAGCACACATAAATACTAGGTCCATCTTTAGTTATTCATGCAATATGTGGATTCATCAACAAACCATTACAACAACATAAGGTAGATGAAAAAGTAATTAAGAACAAATAATTAAGAATAACACAACCCATAAATAAGAGTAACAAGAGCCTTGTTCATTCATTCATAATGACTAATAGGAGGATTTGTATGCCAAATACATTATGTCCACTTGTCCTAACCCTAACAACCCACATAATGTTCCCCATTACAAATACATAATCAATACATTAAGAACATATAGGATTACATACTCAACAACCCATGTGTGCATCTCATACAAATTGACTCACTCACACACCCTCCAAGAATATCCTTTTACAATAGGTGTAGTATATATACACACTTGGTGGGAACTTGCCCTTCACCATTTACATGCTTTAACTCTAATAATAAACCTCATAACTATAGACTGCATGCCTTCAAAATCCCACTTTAATCTCTAACTCACACTATAATTAGCTCAACCTCATCCATGCTTTTGATCCTATAATTAGATGTCTGTGTTCTTCCATCCTACATGTGCTTTATCAACTTGCATGTGCTATATCAATTCCAAGTCTATTTCTATACCTTTCTTGTATTTTAGTCCAACTCTACTTTTTCTATTTTTATCC
The DNA here is from genome assembly GCA_019776745.2 of Taxus chinensis. Taxonomy (NCBI): domain Eukaryota; kingdom Viridiplantae; phylum Streptophyta; class Pinopsida; order Cupressales; family Taxaceae; genus Taxus; species Taxus chinensis. Next base: position 567,570,041 of record CM034154.1, read on the forward strand.
TTTTATGGAAATATGGCTTACTCCTGGAAGCTATCTCTTTGTGTGTATGAACCTTTACGTAGTGAATTATACCTAATCTTACACATGCTCATCCACATGCTATTCAACCTGCACGCGTGGCTTGTACTTAGACACTTTTTAGCCCAACATAATAGAATACATAGTAAGATAAGTACAAAAAGTTCCATATCCATGATCTCAAACTAAAATTAGGGTACAATAAGGAGAAATCAATTATTAATGTGAAGAAGTATAGATTCTTGAAAGAGGAGTAACTATAGTCGGGTCTTTTATATCCCAAGAGGGAATATAAAGGAATTTAGAGAAGGTGTAGGTTATTATTGAATGACCATCATCCATAAAAAATTGAGGTGAAAATATTTCATGGCTTGGAAATATTTTATAAGAAGTTCATTAGGAATTTCAGTAAGACCTGTACATTGATGAAATATGTGAAGATAGGATACCACAAGGGTTTGGGTTGGAAAAAATATTCAAAGTAAAGTTTTTAATAATTTAAGCACAAAGTGACTGAGTAGCCAGTGTTGGACCTATTAATATTTAGAAAAGTATTTCAAGTATAATGTGACATTAACACCATTATTATTGGGAACGTATTAACTCAAGAAGGTAGGAATTATCTTACTTTAGTGATAATTTGATTGACACCAGGAAGAAATTATATTTCTATGGAATCACTCATGAAATGGAGAAACTTATTTTTTCTGAGGATTTTTTATGTACATATATTATCATACATTACAACTCATCAACTAAAATAAAATTTAACCATAGAAGTATGAATGGGTTTAGTTTCTACATGTTTACTATTTTGTGTTGAATCCTTGATGTATAAAATAAAACAAGGTGATAGACATGCTAAGTAGGAGAGTTATCTTAATAAATGAAATGTGGATTGAAGTTATCAAATTTGACACTATGAAGGAATTGTATGTAGATCATGAGGATTTCTAGGATGATTGGAGATCATCACATAATTGATGAATATATATACAAAATTTTGGTTAGATTATTTTATGTAGGAATTAATGGTGTTCAAAGGGACACAATTATGATCCTTGAAGGGTTGATGCATGATATTTGTTGATGGCGAATCACAGCACCCATGAATGTCTACAAATTGATGGGTTGAGACTCTCAGTGCGATTGCATAACATGGAGATTTTCCCAAGTGTGGGACCTTGTGAATCAGGAAAGCTCTCCGGATGAAGGCCGGTTCTTATTCCTCTGTTCAGATGCACACATAAAAAAAATGCAGAGGGTTTACTCAAAAACCTAATCTAACTTGCCAAGGAGGCAGGGTAAGGAGATGCATAAACATAAACCTAAACTAACAAAGGTGATGCACCAAGGAATGAAGAACACCTGTCTTGCCAATAAATACAAAACATTAAAATGCAATGCAAGATCATGCACAGATAACCAGATTTGTAGTGAAAGATCAAGGGGGTGCAAATGAATATAGAGAGGGTTGAGAGTCATCCATAGACATGTATTATTTTCTCTAAAATATTGACACAATACACTACCAAATTCCAAGAGGCAAGGTTGGATTACAATTTTAGATGGGAGGTTTGAACTCCACAAATTCCCCTACCAAAGAGAAGAAGGGAGGGGCAAAACAAGAATGTCCAACCTTTAGAAAGAAGCCCCTCCTTAAAATTTATAGGAAGAATGAGAGAGGGAAGAGAGAGGAATTCTAAATCTACCCCAACCACCTCAAGGTTGTAATTAATTCATCTTATTATGGCAGTAGGTGAGAACCCTAACAAACCCAAAAAGTGGCGAATTGTATTTTGCATTTTTGAAGAAATTTTTACCACCCAATTAAAGATATCTAGTCATAGTTGGATAGAGGACCTTGTAAGCTTTCCGAAAAGTTCAACCTTGTGTGAATCCAAGCTCCCTGTGAAAAGTTATGGCCATTTGAATATTTGCGCTAGGGTTTTCTTTCTGTCGGGGTGTCAATGCTCAAAATGTTGCGCCTCCTGAAGATGTGCCTCGGTGCAACTATCCCTATGTCGACATAATATTACGTGCACCATAGGCACTGAAAATGTGGTGTTGAAACCTTGTGTTGTGCACCCCCAGCCTGCACCTCGGGTGTGAATTTTTACATGTCGACACTTTGTGTTTTGCGCCCCCAGCCTGCACCTTGGGCGCAAATTTTTACATGTCGACACTTTGTGTTGTGCACCCCCAGCCTATGCCTTGGGCACAAATTTTTGCATGTCGACACTTTGTGTTGTGCACCCCCAGCTTGCGCCTCAGGTGAAATTTTTACATGTCGACACTTTGTGTTGTGCACCTCCAACCTGCGCCTTGGGTGCAAATTTTTACATGTTGACACTTTGTGTTGTGCACCTCCAACCTACGCCTTGGGCGTTGGTGATGCAATAAATATCAGGCTTTGAGTTTCTTTGATTTCCATATTCTTCTGTTTGTCTATATTTACTCGGGGGGGATATATATACAACAATTTGGTGACTCAATGGGATCACTTGCCTGCTAGGTAGAAGATCAGTGGCCTTTTAGCAATCCATTGGGCATGGACTCATAAACAATAACCTAAAACCAACCTGATATCTGATCCCGAGATTGATACCACAACTCATTTTCCAAGAGCATGCTGAACTGTAGAAATTCAACCTGAGAGTAACAAAACTTGTGCCGAAGCACTTAGGGAAATTGAAACCTAACTACAACAAGACAATGTGCATCCACACTTAGAGGAATTAAAAACTAGGCTAATATTTACAAGGGTAAACCTTTTCCTTTTAGTAGCAATGTTTAAGATAGATTCTGTTAACCGGAATCGGAAGTTCTTCTCCATCCAATATAGATAATTAGAAGGCATTACTACTTTTACATCTCGTGACCATGTAGGGGCCACTCCAAATGACATCAAACTTGGAATGCCTTCTTGGTTTTTCCCGATCTGCATCCCATTTCAGAACTAGGTCCCCTTCCTGGAAGGTCTTTGCTCTTGCCTTCTTATCAAACCATATTTTTACTAAGGCCTGATATTTCTCAATCATTTGAACTGCATGCTCTCTGATTTCCTCCAATTCCATCAACTCTTCATACCTGGCCTTCATTGGTTCAAAACTCAACCAACTCTAACTGCTTCATGAGCTCTAATGCAGGTAGTTCTAATGATATAGGCAATACTGACTCTTTCCCATAGACCAACTTGTAAGGGGAACTACCTGTAGACCTCTTTGGTGTTATTCTGTTGGCCCCATAATGCTGATTTCAGCTTGGTATGCCATGTCCTTTGGTTTTCATCCAGAGTTCTTCTGATGATTCTTAGTAAATTCTTGTTCGTAGACTCCGCCTGTCCATTACCCTGTGGGTAATAATTTGAAGAGGTGTTCAAATAGATTCCATTCTTGGTAGCCCATTCTGTAATCTTGGAACCTATGAATGCCAATGCATTGTTTGATATGATAGTGGCTGGCACACTGAACTTAGTCATTATTCCTTCATAAAATTCTAGTATGTTAGAATCTTTTTCTTCTTTGAGCGCTACTACTTCGATCCACTTGATGAAATAGTCCATTGCCGTAAGAATCCACTTGTGGCCTTGGCTCTAGTTTTGATTGATGACCCTGATGAAGTCCAATCCCCATTGCATAAATGGTTGGTCAACCAAAATTGGGTGCAATGGAAGCGTTGCTAGTCTTTCTTTGCCTATGAAGAGTGCACATTTCTTGCACTGTCTTATCCATGTATAACAGTCTCTGAACATTGTGGGCCATTAATACCCTACCTTCATTATCTTGAGAGCTATTACTTGTGGGGAAAAATGTCCTCCAAAATCTCCATCATGAAAATCTCGTAACACCCTCTCAATTTGACCTGTCTTAATGCATCTCAATAGAACTCCATTGATGTCTTTCTTGAACAAAAAACCATCAACAAGCACATATAGAATGAATTGTAATATAAAGTATCTCCTCTTTGCTTTTGCTCATTTCTAGAGGGCATAGGCCTACCTGTAGGAAGTGTATCATATTCTGAGTCTAACAAGGTGTGGGCACATCATCATTTTCATGTTCTTGACCATCATGTAGTACCAAGATAGTCTCTTTTTCATCACCTGGTTCAACTTGCCAACTCAAAGCTAGTTGTTCACATAGTCCTTTTCCACGTACTAGTTTTGTGACCTTGATATCAATGTCATATTCCATGACACAGGTTATCCATCCTACATGTTTCTCATTTAGATCCTTGTTTAGAAGGAAGTCCTTGACTCCTGCATAAGAGACCAACAATTGGATCTTGTTGTTTGAGACTAGGTGCTTGAATTTCTTTAAGCTCCTGATCTCTACAAGGACAAGATTTTCAATGAAAGAGTACCTAGTTTCGTATTCCTCCAAGCCTTGACTGAAGAAAGCAACTGGTTGTTCTAATCCTTCTTCATTTTGTTGTACCAAGATTATAGAAATTGTGTCTCCACCACCGAAGGCATATAACATGAAGTCCTTGGAGAAGTCTGGATTGATGAGAGTTAGAGCTTGAGATATAGCCTCTTTTATTGCCTCAAAACTTGCCTTACCTTCAGATGTCCACTTAAATGCCATGCTCTTCTTCAACATTAGCGTTATTGGCTTCACGAGAGTGGCAAAATTTTGGCATAAATTTGCAGAAAAAATTGATCCTTCCTAAGAAGATTTGAAGAGCCTTCTTGTGACTTGGCAATGGCAACACTCAAATTTCTTCAACTCTTTTTGGGTCAATCATCAACCCCTCCTTTGAAACAATATGGCCTAGAAGTTTTCCTTCATGGGCCAAGAATATGCATTTTTTGGGATTCAAAGATACCCCAAATCTTCTACACCTCTGAAATACCTGTCTCAGATGAAAGAGGTGATCTGCTGCATTTTTAGAGAATACAGTGAGGTCATCAAGATATATCAGAACTATTTTATTGATCAATCCCTTGAATGCCATATCCATTTCCCTTTGGAAAGTGGCTCCAACATTTGATAGTCCAAATGACATCTTCTTGTAGGCATAGGTGCCCCATTTGGTGGTGAAAGCTCTCTTGAACTGGTCATCTTCTTTCACCATTACCTGATTATACCCTGAGTAGCCATCGAGGAGAGAGAATCTCTCCGAACCGGATACTACTTGCAATATTTGTTCCATTAAAGGAAGTGGGTAATGGTCTTTGAGAGATGCCCTGTTGAGGTCTCGGAAGTCCACACACAACCTTATTTCTCTCCTCTTTTTCTTGACCAAAACCAAGTTTGCAACGTAGCTTGAGTGCTTGATCGGGAATATAATGCTTGCCTCTATTAGCTTGTTTAGCTCTTTCTTCATTAGAGGCTCAATGTGAGGGTTGACTAGTCTATGCTTCTAGCTGATGGGCTTAGCATCTAGATCCAATTCTATGGTATGTTGTGCCAACTTTGGATTGAATCCTCTCAAGTCCTCATAGCTCCAAGTGAAGACATCTAGAAATTCTTGGAAAATCTGTATGAAATCTGATTTCTCTTGCTCAGTGGCCACTTTACCAATTTGAAGTGTTTTTCCTTCCCCAACTGGAATTGGCTCTGAATCTTCTCTCTTGACCTGTATGTTAGCCTTTTCCTTACAGAACTGGTCATTAGGGTTGAAGATAGACTCCAACGTTACTAAACCCTTAGGAAGCTTGTTCATCAGTAGCTGCACTACTTGATCCCCGTACTGCTGCTCTAGTCTGTCCTAATTCCTAGCTGAGAATTCAGCCTCTTCTTGTAAAAAATTAACGATCGTTGATCATTCTCAAACACCTACCAGCTTGTGTTATTATCTGGTACTGCTGGACTCACAATCACATGCATATGTGGTTATGTTTTTTCCCTTATGATGTTATCAACCACATCAAATGTTGCTCTAACTGCTGTGAGCCTATCTGTGGCTTCATTTTTCTTCCTAGGTATGAACACAATGTTGAAAGCTTCGAAGTCCTCAATGAGGTCCCATACCATGTTCTTGTAGTTCTTCAACAGGTCATTCTTCATAGCATGTTGTCCCCTGACTTGGTTGATGATTAGCTCACTATCTCCAAACACCTGCAAGTTCTTTATGCCCTTTTTCCCGGCTCAATGAAGTCCATGAATCAAGGCCTCATATTCAGCTGTGTTGTTTTAACAAGAAAATTGGAAACGGAAAGCTGAATAATATTTGATGCCTTGAGGTGAAAAAAGAATAACTCCTCCTCCTACACCTTGCCTACTCCTTGATCCATTGAAAAATAACTGCCATATCTCATTGTCATCCTTGTTGTCTGGTTTGGTGATGCTAGGAATAGGATGATTTTCTTCATGTATGCAATAGAATCCTAGCTCAGATTCTTCTACTTCTTGGTAGGGATCAAAAGCATGTACCTTGCTTGCCCATTCATCAAGATTCAAATCTGGGATGCTTCCAACTTTGGTGTCAGCTTCATCTGTGCTTGGATAATCTTCTTGATCAAATGCTGAATAGTTGGCATTGATTTGGATGGGAGTATGAGGCTTAATGTGAAAGTTTGCAATTGGTTCAGATTTGATTGTTGCTTTGGCTCCATACCTTGTACTGAAAATCATGTGTGACCAATCTGCAGATAAATATCCACCGATTCTAGCTGTGAAATCCCTTGATAAGCATAGGGAAAAGAGTGGCAGGAGGTCAATTACAGATACATTTTGCAGAACTGTAACGTTGGGGCATGCATGCAAGGTAAGATTCAAACCTTTAATCACTCCCACCTTTGCTACTACTGTCCCATCTAATTGCACTACTCCCTTTGATATGACTTCATATTGGAGACCCAGTTGATTAGCTATTTGCTTGGGCATGACAGAACTACTTGCCCCAGAATCAATCATGCAATTGTGTACTAGTTTATCCGCAATGATTAATGAAACATAGAATGGATGGGGTTTCAAAACTTTACCTTGTTGTCCTCCATGATTCCCTTTAGGCTGAGCAACATTTGTGAGGACATTCTCTTGCATCTGGACTTGCTGGTTCAAAGTCAACCAATTCTTCATGGCAACTTGTAGAAGATCTCTTTGGCCTGGGATGGTTAAAAATTCCCACATTGATATATTCACATTTGTCTTCTTAATTTGATCAATGATGCTAAATGGGGATGAAACTTATCTTTGCTGTCCTTTAGCTTGCACATTCCTTTCTTGCAAATGGGTAGCAACATCTGGCATTTGAGTTGGTTTAGAAGGTGGTTCGGGCTGTCCTTGCATGTTTGGAACTATATTTTTCTTACCAACACCTTGTGGAGTGATGGAAGGTTGTAGATCATTTGGAGCCAATGACTACCCTTCACCAATATTCCTCTTCTTTGATCTTGTGTTAGCTACTACACTTTGAGAAATTGTTTGATTCATGCCAAAAAAATCCTCAGCTTGCCAATTCACAAGTGCGGTATCATTTAGAGCTGTGTTTTGCTGAGTTGTTCTTTGTTGCTGATTTGTTTCTTGACTCACTTCACCTTCTACACCAGTAGTTGTCACCATCAAGGCTTGGTTCAAAGCACCATTGAAGCACATAGATTGGTTGTGAGGTTCATTGCATGGGAAACACCAATCATACTCTTGAGCTATCTTGTTTTTCACTGGCACTAATGCTTTAGAAGCAGATGTAACATTGGGGTTATAGGGCTTAAATGATCTATTGGCGGGAGGCCTTACTTGGCTTTGATTTGCAGCTGGATTGGGTGGCCTATTGGGCTAGTATGGTTGCCTATTAGGTTGAGCTTGAGGCTGATAATAAGGTCTAAAGCTTTGGGCCTGCTGCCTCTTGAGTGTAACTAACTCATTTCCCAAATTTTACAATTATTTATGACCTCTTGGAGTTCATTTGAAGCACTAGAGGATGAAGTAGAAGTTTCATTTGTACTTTGATTTCTAGGAGTGGGAAAAGGAGCCAAAGTGGGTGCTTGACTAGCACTTGGATTTTCTAAGTTTGGATACAAGGGCATGGGAGGCCTAAGAGCCATCTTACCAGCTTGAATAAGACAGTTTTCAGCCCTAATGGCAATGCTATAAGCAGCAGGTAAGGTTGTGCCTCACATGGATTTGAATTAACATAGAAATATCAGTTCAAAGCCTTAAGATAGTATAGAAAATCACCTTCAGCTGTTGGCCTAATGGCCACTGGAATTCTATCCCAAGACCTTTGAAATCTGAAGTTGAAGTCAGTCAGCTGCTCATTGGGAGCTCTCTTGATAGTTGTAAATTGTTCTAGTAGAGACAATTTGTCCCCCTTTTCTCCAAACTACTCATGGAGAACTATGCATAACTGATTCCAATTTTGGATAGAACCAGCTCCAAGGCTCCTAAACCATTGCAATGCATTCCCTTTGAACGAAGATGCCAGTAATTTGACAGCAACATCCATTTAATTTATCTCATGGATTGCACAAACGTTAGCAATGTCTTTGACATGATCACTAGGAGTGGTATGATTTTCTCCAGTGAAAAATGTAATGTTCTTCAATGCTGCAATTGGAACTGGATTCTGTGCATTGAGGGCAAGTGGGATGTTGCCAGTGAAGTTGATGAAAGGGTTTTGTTGCACCATTCTAATTGGCCTGAGAACCCTTGTTGATTGGATGAAAGGTCTACCAAGTGGAGGGGTTGATAAAGTCCTGTTAGGTGGAGATGCTGATCTTTGTGGTCTTCTTCCTCTCCTTCCTCTTCCTAGTGATAGTTGCAAGTGGACAAATAGCCCCTCTTCTCGAGTATCATACCTGGTTTGAATTCTTCTCATATGCCTGGGAAACTTTTACTGCTACAACACTGAATTCTATCCCGTTGGAGTCACCAGATGTGTTAGATAACGAGCCTCAAAAGGCTAGATTCTGCCAAGTTACACACCAAACCTGACAATATTAAAAATAGAATTTAAAACTTTGAAGGACCTGAAAGATACAATTCTTCAATTCAGTTATCGGATCTTCTTGTGTAGCTACTAATCCCTGCAAGGTATGGGTGAAACTTAGGTCATGCAAGGCAACTTACAAAACTTGAAACACTCTGTGTTGGAACTTGGGGCATGCTCGACACCTGGGAAAACCCAAAATACTAAAAACTATGAAATTTTGAAAGTCAAAATCTCAAAAATCTAAGAATACCCTTTTGAAGATTATCCCCCGATCTATCAACTAGTGAAATTTTGAATTGTTTTGAGCAAGTTAAGTCCTTGAAAATTGATTTCAAAGTTCAGCCTGGAAGGTGAAAAAAATATGAAATTGTAAAACTTGCAATTTCTAAGTCCAAATTTCTTGAAAATTCCTTCAAATCTTGTGGAATGACCTCTTGGTCCCACCGAGCATGTCAAAACTATTGATGGTGAATCACAACACCCTTGAATGTCTGAAACTTGAGGGGTTGAGACTCTCAGTGTGATTGCATAACATGGAGCTTTTCCCAAGTGTGGGACCTTGTGAATCGGGAAAGCTCTCCGGATGAAGGCTGGTTCCTATTCCTCTGTTCAGATGCACACATAAAAAAAATGTAGAGGGTTTACTCAAAAACCTAATCTAACTTTCCAAGGAGGCAGGGTAAGGAGATGCATAAACATAAACCTAAACTAACAAAGGTGATGCACTGAGGAATGAAGAACACCTGTCTTGCCAATAAACACAAAACATTAAAATGCAATGCAAGATCATGCACAGATAACCAGATTTGTAGTGAAAGATCAAGGGGGTGCAAATGAACATAGAGAGGGTTGAGAGTCATCCATAGACATGCATTATTTTCTCCAAAAGATTGACACAATACACTACAAAATGCCAAGAGGCAAGGTTGCATTACAATTTTAGATGGGAGGTTTGAACTCCACAAATTCACCTACCAAAGAGAAGAAGGGAGGGGCAAAACAAGAATTTCCAACCTTTAGAAAGAAGACCCTCCTTATAATTTATAGGAAGAATGAGAGAGGGAAGAGAGAGGAATTCTAAATCTACCCCAACCACCTCAAGGTTGTAATTAATTCATCTCATTATGGCAGTAGGTGAGAACCCTAACAAACCCAAAAAGTGGCGAATTGTATTTTGCATTTTTGAAGATTTTTTTTCCCACCCAATTAAATATATCCAGTCATAGTTGGACAGAGGACCTTGTAATCTTTCTGAAAAGTCCAACCTTGCGTGAATCTGAGCTCCCTGTGAAAAGTTATGGCCATTTAAATATCTGCACCAGGGTTTGCTTTCTATCGAGGTGTCAATGCTCAAAATGTTGTGCCTCCTGAAGATGCGTCTCAGCGCAACTATCCCTATGTCGACATACTCTTACATGCACCATAGGCATTGAAAATGTGGTGTTGACACCTTGTGTTATGCGCCCCCAGCCTGCGCCTTGGGCGTAAATTTTTACATGTCGACACTTTGTGTTGTACGCCCCCAGCCTACGCCTTGGGCACAAATTTTTGCATGTTGACACTTTGTGTTGTGCGCCCCTAACCTGCGCCTTGGGCACAAATTTTTACATGTCGACACTTTGTGTTGTGCACCCCCATCCTGCGCCTTGGGCGTAAATTTTTGCATGTCGACACTTTGTGTTGTGCGCCTCCAACCTGCACCTTGGGCGTGAATTTTTACATGTCGAAACTTTGTGTTGTGCACCTCCAACCTGCGCCTTGGGCATTGGCGATGCAATAAATATCGGGCTTTGAGTTTCTTTGATTTCCATATTCTTCTGTTTGTCTATATTTACCCGGGGGGGGAGATATATACAACAATATTTTGATTGAGTTAAAACATATTGTTGATTTAGTAGGTCATTTTTTCTATGAAAAAATATGGAAAAGTTGGTGGAGAGTTATTTCTATTTGAGAATGGGAACATATGTGCATGATTTTGTATAAGAGTGTATAATTTTCCATTTGGAAAAGGGGAGAGGTCATAATACATTGTTATATCAACCACTTATAATACTAGAGAAACCTTGGGATGATATACACATGGATTTTTTATTGGGATTTCCAAGAATGTAGAATGGAAATGACCCCAATTTTGTGGTAGTCAACATATTTTTGAAGATGACACATTTCATTATATGTAAAAAGACAAGTGATACAACGAACATTACCAATTTTTTATTCAGAGAGGTGGTAATATTACATGGCTTTCCATGCAACATAGTATCATATATGACACTAGGAACCGTTGGAATTTTTTGAAGGAAACTATGGAAGAAGTTGGGAATGAAACTAAGTTTTAGTTCAACATACTAAACTACCCTAAATTGTTTTTGGGAACTTGGAAATGTCAAATTTTAAATTTATTCTTATATATATATATATATATATATATTCCATTTACACATAATTGACCAAATGTAAATAATATTTTTTTGTCTTTCCATGCCTGTTAAACCACTAGAAGATAACCCCTCTCAAATTCAACTTATCAAAAAATTGTCTAGTATTCCATTATGTATAGACTCTCTATGTCTAAGTTGATTTTTTTTTTCAGTACTAAGACAAGTTAATAGGTCCTAAACTATAAAATTCATGACCTTGTCCAACTTATATGAAATTGTTATCTATTTTCTCTCTAATTGTAATATTTTCAAATGGGTAACTTGGATTATTTAGCCAAGGCAAGACTTTAGGGTCAATTTAGTATAAAAAATAACAAAAGTGACTAATAAATAAAAATATACCCTAATCTGTTAGAATTACCTTAGACATAATTAGGAGCTCTCGAATAATTTCAAGTTAAAGTAATGAAACATATTATTCCTTATATCACATTGATCACAAAAAAAATATGAATCCAAAGTCATTTAAGTGATGTATTAAACCATATACTGAGCTTAATTATGAAGTATAAGGTTTAAAGTACATTTTACAAAGTATTAGGGCTGAATTAAGGCCTAAATATCTATTATATTTTCATTTCATCTCATCATAGAATTAGGAAAACTATGCATGGCTTGATCTCTCTTTGGCATATTGGTATGTAGATACCACTCATCACATTAGTAGAGGAGTGGTGCAGCCATCCAACCCAATCATGCCAACTATAGACACTCAAATTTGGTTACTTTTCCTTTGGAAATGACATGTTTTTCTATGCTCCATTGCTAAGACAAATTCCTACATTCTAAGTCTAATAAACACATATCTTTAGATCATTCTCGACTTTCTCACCACCACACTATGCTATTTCATTCATTGAGGAATTATTTATTGAAAAAATAAGTAAATCATTATAGAACTTTTGGTTTCACATCACGGGTTTCCTATCTAATACCATATAATTTGGTTAACAAACGCTGTATTGCCTTGGCTAACTAGTACGGTCCTACCCCTTTCTATCATTAGAATATGATTTTAAATTGAACTTAATTACATCATTTCATCTTCTTAGGGTTGGCCTTATCATAATATTTAACCTAGATAAGGCTATATATGCAAGTATATATCACTTTATTACTCACCTAACACTTTCACAAGACACTATTGCAAATATTAATGTAAACACATTTAAGGTAATCCCAAATTTTCCAAAAATCTGTAATTTCACATCACTTAGAGAATCCACCACTATAGGGTTGAAGCACTCAAACATGTAAAATATTTTGTCTTCCTCCATTTCCAAGCATGTAAATATCTTAGATCCATGTCTTAGCAAGATAAAAGTCAGTTCAAGCATTGTGAAAGAGCCTTAAGGGACAAAGGGGGTTTAGTCTAGTAGATGAAGTATACTACATCATGCTACTATCATGTTGGGTACATTATCTAATATATAGTTATCCCATTATTGTTTTGTCAATATAAATGAGGGAACTCATAAGGGCTTGGCTTAGATCACTCACATGCTTGCACATACACTTAGTTGAACTACGTGAGATTTGATCTCATTAGAGGGCATGTGGTGTAGCACTTAGATTAGTTTGGTAGGGGCTGACCACCAAGGGTAGTCCAACCTCACCACACACTAATTTATCCTTTTGTTATCTAATGATTTGATGCAGGATATTGCAGGTATCTACTATTTACAATTTTTAAAAGTCATTACAGGTTGTGTTGAGGTTGTGTGAATAAGAGAAACATAAAGATAAACATATTTATAGGAAATAAAAGATTTTTTTTTTTTTTTTTTATAGAAAATGATTGTAAAAGGGCCTAAGATAACATAATACCAGTCATGAACACACAAAATTTGTACATTCTTGTACCCAATCAGTTTCTAGTTCCTGTCTTGAAAAGAAGCATCTTTAGGATCATATTTTCTTTTTAACCTAGTATAGACATCCAAATATCATTTTTTCCAACATTTATGGATGCCTTTTCAGATCCCATTTTTTATTTAAGATATTGTTTTATCATTTATCATTGTTAAAAATATAAATGTGTTATTCTGATTATGTATGGTTAATTATAAATTAATTAATTCAGAATAACTCCTTTTTACAAACTCTTACATCCTATATATTATTGTCCACATCGTATTTACATACAACTATATTTTTTGGTTGTAAACATTTAGTGAACCCTGATTTTGAATCAAATTTATTACTTAAACCCTATTATCCCTAAGGGTTTTAATTATTATAGGTGCATTATAACTATTTGATTTATCATTTTTGTGTATCTTATTGAATTATAGTCTCTTTCACCATCATTTCAACAAGCCTATGGGTTCTTGTCCATGCTTTGGTATGAGATACTATCCTTTTAATAAGTTCTATGCTCTTCCTTTTGTGAGGACAATGACCTATATGCTTATTCTAATTGCATTTATATATAATCTAACACTATGGTCTCTAACTCTTATGCGTACACATATTATATTGATGATATTTTTTCTCATTCTATATTCACTATTTTCAATGAAAATATACAAGGTTAAGGTTCTCATAACACATATGATAATCATACCATGCTTAAAGATGTAGAGAAAAATTTAATATTCTTATTGCAATCAAATCTTGATAATATTGATATTTTTATCTATTTTGTCTAGGACTAGTTTTAGAATACTATCATATCCTCAACAAGTGATCTCAATCCTACATAGTCTATTGTGCATACATATATACTAGTCTTTGATCTATGGTCTCTATTTCATCTGGGGAATCTAATATTCCACATCATAGTGTTATTATTTCTATCATTATGGCCAATACTATTCCTACATATTTAATCTAGGCTCATAGTGGTTCAAATTATTCTTCTTATAACACAAAGGATCTTGAAACCCTTTTTCATACTTTGCAAGTTTAAATCTTATAATTACAATAAGGTGTATATGATTCCTCTCATGCTATGGATTCTACTCAAGTTCATGATAACCCAATTGCACCAAAGTTGGCCTCCTATCCCTTTCATATTAGTTTTGTTTCTCCTAAGCTTCATATGTATGATGGAAAGGGTGATATTAAAGAACACCTACATTCATTCCATGTTTCTAGCTTGGATTATGCTTACAATTATATGTTACTTGTGAAGCTCTTTCCTTGGAGTCTAAACCATTTTTCTCTACAATGGTGTTAAAATATCCCTATACATCAGTTCATAATTTAATTACCTTATCTCATTAATTATTACAAAATTACCTATCAATATTTAGGAAACAATTTCCTATGCTCAAATGGCTAAAATACAAAAAGGTTCTTATGAACACAACAACAATTATGTTTTAGGCTACAAATATATGCTTACCAAGATGAACGATAATTGGCTGATAGTTAGCTTCAAGTTCTCTTTACATAAATTATTATCACTCCTTTACATGAATTATTTATCTTTGAAAATTTTCATTCATTTAATCATCTATGTCATACCTTGAAAGAGCACAAAGCTAATATCCTTAACATGAATAAGCTCAAATATGTTTCGACTACTCCTACCACATCTAATAATAAGTTTCAATTTTTTTTTTCAAAATCAAGCCTAATGATGATAAATATAAATTTAAATATACCATAAACCTAAACTCATAAAGCTACAATTACAAGCTCCTAGGTAACAATTTACACTTTTTCCTTGTGCATTGCATAATTTTCTTAAAAAATTACTTGAGTGAAACCTTATATATCTCCCTCTATTGCTTGAGGTTTATGCAAGTGAACCTCATGATAAATTTTTTGATGTTAATGCCCATTGTGATTATCATAGATTCAATGGTAATACTAGAGTAATCGATGTATTAGGCTATGTCATGCTATACAATATATTCTCGATGATAGTTATATTAAATGAGATACTTATAATAAATCTAAACCTACTAATGAAAATGAAAATATCAAATATATTAAGAAACCACTTATTAATCATAATACTACTAAATATACTTCACAGGTGCACTAAGGTCATAATGTTATACCACCTTCACCTTATTATGATCATCCATTGGATTCTATTATTGGTATTGTTATTAATATAACACCTTCTCTACCATTTTTTACTTTTGATGATACTAATATGGGTGACAATATTGTTTTTGATACACTTGATAATCACGATTTTTTTGATTAAAATCCTATACATATTGTTTGGTTGATATTAATGCTTCAAAAAATGTGTGTACTATCAAGTTACTTCATTCTCTTTGATATGCTAAAAATAAAATCACATTTAATTCTAAGGAAAAAATGGAACCTATTAGTATCCCTCTCAAATTTATCTATGCTACCCTTGATATTTCCTTTTCAATGACATATTCTATTCTCTTATGTGACATGTGCTTAGGTTTCCATTGGCTACATGATTTTTCAGCTACTCCTATATTACATCAATGTTTTAAGTGTATTCATATGGCTACATGATTTTTTGGCTACTCCTATATTACATCAATGTGTTAAGTGTATTCATAGTCATCAAGTGGCTACAAACATATGTTTGCCATTTGAGGATCTCATACCTAAATATCTTAGTGGAACAAACATAGTTAATGATCTTAGTCCTAGTGCATATACACATATATCTTATTGTTTTAACATATTAATTCTAGCGGGACTCTCTCTCTTAGAATATCTACACATAGGTTTTCTACTCTCGTACTGATTCTAGTGGGACACTCCCTTCTAGTGCATCTATGGATATGTCTTCTAGTTCACATGATACTTCTAGTGGATCATGCTCTTCTTAGCTTTCTCCTTGACCATCTAGGTCACATACTAATTATTTTAGGTCAATTTATCCTATGCCTCTTTCTAAATACCTTTGTACACATACATAGATTATACAATATCATCCTTCTTCTCTTCTGACACTTATAGGTCTTGAACCTCCACCTTTTGGGTTTATCATGCCTACTTATGAGGTTCTTACTTGGTATCTCATGTGCTATCCCATTTATTTTACATAAATATTTACAAATGAAAAAAAAACATTCCATTAATTATTGAATACAAGAATGTTCAAATATTTTGAAAATCAAATAATTATGATTTGTTCAAGAGTTGATTGGTTAGTTTGTTAGTCTATACACATTATTTTTCATACTAGTTTGATGGATAACATAATTTTCCATATAATATTTACACACACAGATTAATACATGATGAAATGTGTCAATTTAGTCCCTTGCTTTCTCCATTACTCTTTGGGGGAATCTACTACAATATACAAGTGACTTTTTTTTTTTAAATTTCATTATCTTTCCACTTCCACATTACAGTTGATTACATATATTATGTATATGTTATATTTTAGTCTAACAAGACTAACACATGTGTTTTCGAATAGTGTTATACTATCTTGCTATCTATTTTTTATCATCATTGTTTGCTATACTTTCTTATTACATAAATTTCTTTCTTGATTATGTTGGATACTTACTTGTTTAACTATTTTATTGTCTAAATAATTTCTTAATTATGATATTCTACATGGTTACTAGATTGATTCTTAAATTTAACCAAAGTTCCTTGGTTTTATTATGGTACCATGGGTTTCCCATGTTTTATCCTATATGCCTCTCTTGTGTGTATGCAATTTCTTCTTAATACTTTTCATAAAGTTTCCTCTTTATCAATTATCTTGTGATACCTTCGGTTCCCATGTTTGCAACTTTATGCCTTTGTGTGACAATTTTTTTTGAAACTACTCATATTATCTTGATTGAATATTTCTTCATTGTTGTTCTTACATCTATACACATGTACTATTATTACTCTTACTTGTGTGTTTCATGTTGATTTATTTATGAGTGATCCATAAATTGGCCAATTTTTTTTTCTCTTAACCATGGAACCTTGCAAGAAATTTATCCCTTTACCAAATTCACCACAAAATAATCAACTTTAAAAGAATGTAATGCAATAATAAGAACCACACTACACAAGGGTTGATAACAAAGTTTAGAAGAATGCCTACATCTTTGATTTCAAAAACTAGCTGAACTGATTCATTATAAAATTTTGAATATAAGTAAATAATAAACTCATATTATTACAATGAATGTTCAGTCAAACTTGGTGCTAGTCAATTCTGTAAATCTGAATTGGTATTGGAAATCTCGGTGCTCCAACACAACTCTCCGGTTTGACACTTTCATGTAGACCTCCACTCTAATGTATGGTCTCTGCCTCTATACGGTACTAAGTTAGACAATGTCTTATGTTGAATTTCAACCTACTACATGGTCTCTACCTCTACATATTTCCAATTCTCTATGTGTTTGAAAACAATCATCTTCTAATTTGTTGCACCGACATCAATCAAACTCTACGCAGAGAAAATATTAGACCTTATGTTAGGTGACGATGAAAATCATCTACCACTCTCTTGCATGGCCTAAATAAAAATCTACGTAGAGTGAAGATCCAATATGGTATCTCATCAATGAGCTCAACAATGATTATGAATCTCCTCCGTGGCATCCAAACAACTAACTTGGCGATACGTTCAGTGTACTAAGAATCTAAGCTTCAATTTTTGTGTACTTATCAGTGCAGTATTATGACCCTCATCTTCATAATGACATCTCTGGGATCCATCATGTTCCTCAGCTTTATGATCACATCTCTAGGCTCCTGCACAAGAATAATCAAGCTTCAACTAGCCTTTATAATTTCAGTGAGTTAAAATTATAACTCCCAAAATTTTAAAATGTTCCTATTAAATGATTTACTTATTTTTCCTATTAAAATAATAGGTCTTAATATTCTCAAATGCATATTAAATAGGTCTTACTTTTTCATGTGCCTATGATAATATTATAAGTCTTTAAATAATCATATACCTATTAAAAATAATATTGGACTTTATTTTCTCCAAATATGGACTTCTTCATTTTCTAAGGCCTCACTCTATATTCCTCCTAACTCCTCTTCACTACCTTGTAAATGAGTGAGGAGATTCTTGTTCTTTGGAATAGAGAGGGGGAATTCATATAGTCCTTGGGTGGTCCAAGCTCTTTTCTATATAGCTTATTACCTAGTTCATTATCAACCCACTAAGATGGGAAGGTTGGCTAGGCCCCATGAGTAGGGGGAGTTCATCGGTTAAAATCCCCCTACCTATCCTCCCGATGTGACCATTTTACCTGTGCCACATTGACCACCATCGGTATCCCCACTATTTCCATGTTGCATGTCGATGCCCATGTGTCTCTTGTCTATCCACGTTGTCCTCCAATTCCTCCATGTCGATCCTGACCCTACCAAATGTCCACCTGCCACCTGCAATGTTTCTATACATGCTACTAATTCCTTTACCAAAAATTTGGCCTATGTGGATTAGTCCCACATTCTCTAGGATTGAGATTAGGTAATACATTTTAAAGTCTTTAAACCGTTCAATTTAATATGTGGCTGCGAACCATGTTTCCCATATATTTTTCCAAGCACCGTGTTGTGTGGAGTGGTTGGGTTAGCTCTCCGGTCAAGCTCGATCATGACTCACTGATTTGATGGTGTAGCTTACTGGTCTCACTCCTAGCTTGATTGAGCAACTCAATATTATTGATTTTAATGTGGAACAATGGTGGTAGATCATGTGGTGTCCTGAGGACCCACCATGTGGTTAATCATTTAATTATTTTGGGAAAATCATGAATATCATATCAGTGGAAAAGAAACCCCTCTGAAGAAAGAGTGTGTCCACCCTAGCTGAGGGCCCCCAACCAAAAAATAGTGGAGCCCAATCATTTGAAAATGATCATTAAAGACTATAGTTATACAACCAATTTTTCACTTTCATCCAATTTCCTTTTACCATGTGTCACTGCCTGATTGGCCCGTTGAACTTACCGAGTCTGAAGTTTGACCAAACTTTGACCAACGATTTTTTTTTCGCCTGAGATCCATTTTCATCGTTCCTTATGCTATTGGAAAGATATTGGAATGATCTTCCATAATGTAGCAATCCTAAGAGGTTTTAGGAACTTCTATCCATTGAATTTTCCTCCAGATCACACTTCCCCATTAAGGAGGATTTTTGTTCCAAAAAGATTCTTTTTTTCTCTGATCTTAGATTCAAAACCCTGATGATGTCTTGTATAGATATCTACAGCTAACATGATGGAATTTGAACTACTCCTTATCCAATTAGACAATTTGTTTAATCCCTAGGACCTATGGCAATTGGGCTCATTGCCTTCTACTATGCCCCTATGATGCCAAATTAGGATGACTAATCTTTGTCTAGTCTTCTGAAGACTTCATTTTAAGCTTTGATTATGAATGTTTTAGGTAAACACTAGGCATGATAAAATTGACGTGAAGTGTTTAATTACTTGGTGGCTTTGGTCTTGTGTCTTCTCCTGAGAAGAGGTAGATTTCCCCTTGTCTTCATCAACCTTAACCCTCTTTGTGTGTTTCTTTTTCTTCCTACACCAAATAACATAATGGCTATTTGATCCACAATAAGCACATGGATATGTCCACAATAGCTCTAAGGTTATAATGGGCTCCTTTTTGCAGTTAAAGAAGACTCGATCATACCTCTTCAGGCTCCAAACTTTTCCTTTTCTTTAATCATTTTTTTGAGAGTCTAGTATGTTCCCTTCTACAAATTTCTTCAGGAGGACTGGTGGCTTGAGCTCTATGCTCGATGTTGTATCAGAAATTTCTCCCACCTCATTTTTACCACTACTGTATCCTAGACCCACATATCGAGGTATTTTCTCTTTATCTATATAGGGTTAGTGATACATTGGATATTCACACCAAGGCATTTTTCTTCATATCCCATCTTAAAAAGAAATTTTGATCATATACCTCAAGTGTAATTTTTGAATTGTCAAAAAGTAGGATTTAAATTTTCATAGGAAGGTGCATTTAATGAATCACTGTTGTCTTAGAGATTTCTCCTACCTCATTTTTACCACTGCTATATCCTAGACCCACATATCGAGGTATTTCCTCCTTATCTGGATAGGGGTTAGTGATAACTTGGCTATTCACACCAAGAAATTTTCCTTCATATCCAATTTTAAAAATTAATTTTGATCATATACCTCAAGTGTACTTTTTGAATTCACAAAAAGTAGGATTTACATTTTCATAGGAGGATAATTCAATTAATTACTTATAGGGTGATTATTGGTGGACGTATCTTTCTTATCATACACTTCACCATCTTACAATGTTGTTAGGAGCACTTCTTTAGCATGCAGTTCATGTTGTAACTATGTGATCACTCCTCCAAGGAATTCTACCTAATACTCAAACTTGTCCTTTAGCTCTTGCCTCTTTGATTCCACGAGCGGTAGATGTTTCCTCAGTTGAGATTCCTTTTTTGTTTGTTGAGCTATAGATACAATAGGTTGAATTGCTATTGGTCTTTCCTGGTAATTTTCTACATTTCACCATTTGACGTTGGAACCAACTTAGTGTTTGGCATGGGAAAAAATACAAACATTGTTCCTTGTCATTCCTAGCCATAAAGCAATGTGCACATACTTGAGGACCATATTGTTCTTCTTGGGTACCTTGGCATTGATGCTCATCTAACAACATAGACTTTAGGAGTTCCATGCTCTGTCTTAGTTCAATAGTCTGACATGCTTGAGCTTGTCGATGTAGATTAACCATATGCAATATAGTACCCAGTATAGTGAGTACAATAGGCCATAATATGAAATAGTACAAGTCCATCTCACTGCTACCATATGTGACAACCTAGTTTTGATACCAAACTTGCTCGGAGATAGCAAGCTTACAAGCGCAATACCTGCTCTGATATCAAACATGATCCGTACACTGACCAATTTTTTTCTCAGCCACGAACCCTTATAGAAAATTTATACTTTTATTGAATTCACCCCGAAATAATCAAATTTTAAAGAATCCAATGCAATAATAAGAACCATACTTCACAAGGGTTAATAATGGAATTTGGCATAATGCCTACATCTCTAGGTTCACAAACTAGCTAAATCGATTCATTATAGCATTCTAAATATAAGTACATAATAAAATCATATTACTATAATGAATGTTCAACCGAACTTGGTGCCAAGTAATTCTCTGAATCCAAATTGGTCTTGGAAATCTCAGTGCTCCAACATAGCTCTATGGTTTGAAACTTTCTAATTGAACTCCACTCTACTACATGGTCTCTGTCTCTACACGGTGCTAAGTCAGAGAGTGCCTGATGTTGGATTTCACCCCGCTACACAGTCTCTACCTATACACAATGCTAAGTTTCCATATTTTTTACAACAATCATATTATACTTTGTTGCATGACCTCAATAAATATCTATGCAAATAAAATATCAGACCTGATGTTAGGTGACAATGAAGATCATATACCATTCTATTGCATTGCCTCAATAAACATCTACATAGAGAAAATATTTTATCTGGTATCTCATTAATGAGTTCAACAATGATTATGACTCTCCTATGTGGCATCCAAGTAACTAAGCGATACACCCAATGTATTAATAATTTGAGCTTCAAATTGTGTGTACTTATCAGTGGAGTATTACAAACCTCGACTTCATAACTATGTCTCTGGGATCAATCATGTCCCTCAGCTTCATGATTGTGTCTCTAGGATCCCACACAAGAATAATCAGGCTTCAACATGCCTTTACAATGTCAGTGAGCTAAAATAATAACTCCCAATTTTTTACAATGTGCCTATAAAAAAAAATATTTTTCCTATTAAGATAATAGGTCTTAATTTTTCATGTGCCTATAAAAATATTATAGGTATTTAAATAATCATATGCCTATAAATATAATACAGGACTTTATTTTATCCAAATATGGCCTTCTTACTTTTGTAAGGCATCACTCTATATTCCTCCTAACTCCTCTTCACTGCCTTACAAATGAGTGAGGAACTTACTATGATTTGGAATGAAGAGGGGGCCTTTATATAGGCCTTAGGTAGTCTGAGATCTTTTTTATATAGCTTATCACCCAATTTAGTTCTAACCCACTAAGCTGGGTGAGTTGGTTAGGCGTCATGAGTAGGGGGGAGGTCATTGGTTCAACTCCCCCTACCTATCCTCTTTTTATGAACATTTTACCTCTACCCACATTGACCGCCATTGGTCTCCCCACTGCTGTAACATTTCATGTCGACACGCACATGTCACATGTCAATCTGTACTGACTGCCGATTCCTCTGTGTCAATCGTGACCCCACCAACCATTCACCTATCACTTGCCATGTGTCCATACATGCCGCCAAGTACTTTGCCATGACTTTGTCCTATTTGGGTTAGTCCCAAATTATATGGGATTGAGATTAGGTAATAATTTTTAAAGGCTTTGACTGATCCGTTTAATACGTGGTTATAGCCAAATTTCCCATCCATTTTGTTAAGAACCGTGTTGTGTAGAGAGGTTGGGTTAGCTCGTCAGTTGAGCTCGGTCATGACTCACTGATTTGATGGTGTAGCTCACTAGTATTACTCATAGATTGATTGAGCAACTCAATATTCTTTATTGCAATGTGGACCAATGGTGGAAAACTACGTGGTGGCTCGAGGACCCACCATGTGGTTAATCATTTAATCATTTTGGTAAAATTGTTAATGTCATATTGGTGGAAAAGACACCCTCTAATAAAAGAGTGTGTCGACCCTAGATGAGGGGCCCTAGCCAAAAAAATAACAGGGCTCACTCATCCAGAAAGGAGCATCGAAGACCGAAGTCACAAAACCAATTTTTTCTTTTACCTGATTTCCTTTTTCCATGTTTCGTTGCGTGATTGGCTAGTTGACCTTGCCGAGTCCAAAATTTGACCAATCTTTGACTAGAGGAAAATTTTTCGTATGGGATTTGTTTTCAGCATTCCTTATGCCAGCGTAAATATCTTGGAATGATCTTCCATACTGTAGTGATCTTGGGAGGTTTTGGGAACTTTCATCCACTGAATTGTCCTCTAGATCAATGTTTCATGGTTTCCACCATGAATAACCACTTTTATAGTTATAGCTTCTTATAGTGGCCACCATTCCATCCTTCTACATAATCCAATGCAAATTATCATACTTATCCAACATGGGTACACATATTTTATTTTGAACCTCGAACTTAAATGATTTATCACCTGCTCCTTAAACGAGGTGGAATTCATAAAGATATATTCTATATCTTCAATCTATACATGCATACTATAAGAAATAGGAATATGTTGCCATATGGTTAAAATCCTCTGAAATAGGTGCAAATACTAAAATGTGGTAGAAATAAATAATGGTAAAAACCATACAATTCTTGTCAAGACCACATTATGGTCTTGAACCTTTTGGACACACCTAACCATGGGAAAAATTCTAATAAATATCCAACACTTTCATACTCTTATAGGTATTTTAGACACCAATTACACATTATAAATCATTAAAAAAATGGAATTAAGGGAAGAATAAATGAGTAATAAATTAAGAGAACTATACAATCTTCACATAAACATTAAAATTTTCAAGGGGATTTGGGTTCATGGCTTCTTTATGGTCATGTATGTTAGTTACATAATTTATATACCCAATCCCTACTAATGAAAATAGTCATGGTGGCACGTAACATAAATTCCTTTTCTTACTTATCGCCTTTATTTATTACTTCAAATTGGCTTGTATGCATATACAAGGAGTGATGCTCTTATAAGTGGTTAGGGAAATGTAATGCCCCACAAATAAGTCACATCAAGTCAGTGAACTTCTTCGTTTCCAAAGGTCATAGAGTTTTGTAAATGATTGAATTTAGATAGCCTTCTGTCTGAACTAGGATCAATTTGGCTCCACTCATACTTCTTGGGATGATATTATATCAAACAGTCAAAACTCTAGTGTCCCCATGTTGACATAATTTGAGAGGCTAATAGCCTCTAATCCTTCAAAGTTTTAGAAACTCCTCCAAATCTTTAAAATACAACAAACTCGGTGATGCTCCTCCCTTTACATAATGAATATTTGTATTCCTATCAACATAAGATATCCTTATAAATCTATCTATTAAAAAATACTTTGTGCATAGTATCATATATATATATATATATAGTATATATATATATATATATATATATATGTATGTATGTTACGGTCCATATATTCTATCATATGACATATGACTGCACTATAGTAATGTAAGATATATGACCATATAAAAATAATAATACAAATACAATAGAAATAGTGAATATTCGAGAATGGTATGGTTATGTGGGGTGAGTGGGTAAAAGAGGTCAGAGGGAAATTATTGGAATTATAGGGATTTTGTATTAGAGAAGGCATGCCTTTTGTCATATATGACATTTTAAAGTTATGGAAGACATGTATGACACAAAACATGGAAGAAAATATAAGGCATTAAGAACTGATGCAGAGAAATCATTCTTAACAAGGCATATTATTGTAAGGTTTCGCATATGAGTTTGTCTTAAACAGTAACTCAACTCGGTCTCTGACACAATTCCTTGAGGATCACACTTTCAATCCGTGATTTATGACTAACTTGATGACTTTTAAAAATGGAAATTCTGACTGTTTCATAGAGATATTTGGCCTTTCATCACCCTATGTGTTATCTTATACTATTTCTTTCACTCTCAGACTGATCCATAAACATCTGGTCCAGACTGTACATGGTCCTAAACTGAGACTTATGCATCTTGATCCTTCCTTGGTTTTGACGCTCCTTCCTACCCATTCACCACCTCTGTCACTAGTTCTTGGTTCCACTATCATACTCTTATGATTTTTGGATTCTTGAGACCTCTCCACTACCAATAGAACCATATCTTACATTTCAAATAACTATTAAAAGCATTAATAGAATACATAAAAGAGGCTCTAAACTATATCTCTTACCATCTTCCTTAACACCAATGCCCTATATCATATCTCTGAGATAAGAGACACACATCTTTCTCACACCAAGGTTATGAAATTATACAACCACCCATAATATAGGATTATCATAGTTCCTTGGTTTTCACATTTGTACACACAAGGGTTGACATGCTTGAGAAAATCTAGCACAGACCTACTACTGGCCTGGAAGCAAAAGATAAATTCTAGGTCAAGGGTTTTTTTTGCATGCATACCTCTTATAACCCTGCAACTAGGAAAACTGCCTCAAGAAACTGTCAAACATAGTCTTTATTTTTCAAAGGTACTCACAAATAGGGTTACCATAGAAATACATGTTTGACTCAAGCACTTGCCTATTTAAGCTCTTTTTCATTCTCTATGAATTATTCAATGCTTGGCTTACAAGAATATAAGGCTTGGTATCCTTTGTAAGTACATGGTGAAAAATCTACAGTCAAAGGTTTTACATTGTGCACATAGTCATCTAAGGGGACTGGTAAGAAGATATCCCACTGATAACCAATGTAACACATAAAAAATTCATATCCCTATTAGAAACTGGTCCAAGATAGCAGAACATGGGATTATTTCTACCAGTTTTTGGATTTAGACTCTTTGTTCAAGGATTTTTAGTCCTACATTTCTTGTTTCAAGAATTCCTAACTGGGTATCCTGTCATATCCTACCAGAAGGCTAAAATAACAATAAATTTCACCAAATTTCGATTTGAAGGACCTAAACTAAGTCACCCAAAGGTCTGTATCCCTGACTCGTGTTTTCCTTGAATAACTCACCAGTGTGTTATGACAATGAGTGTGAAAATAGCTTGTTTCATGAAGTGGTTGTCTGGCATAGTATGCAGAATAAATAGTAGTACAAAACCCTCCATGATAACATATGAAAACCTTGAGCTCATAATTAAATGTAATTTACTGAGTTCCTTCTGAATATAATTATAGCTTCTAATATATATTTATAATGATGTCTAGCTTATCTTATTCCATTGATTATATGTATGTGAATGCACAACATAGTCTACATTTTGCACACACAGGATTTAGTTCTTTTCAGTTATGCATGCAATTTGTAACAGGGATTTGAAATTACTTCTTAGTTCATACTATCACCTTCTAATAAGGTCCATGTTGCTTGAGAAATAACTTACACACACAAGAATCCATCTCCACCAAGCCTGACTGTATTTCTACACTATCACATACTTGTATTTCTATCTTGAATCTTGTTATTAGAGTCATTTGTGCATCCAAAATAAAGAAATAGTGCATCTTAGAAACAATATCAAGAGAAATTTTGCACTGCATCACACTAGTAATCATCTAAGGATTCACTTAAGTATTATTGAGATTAGATTATCAATCCTGATTGAGCAAAACTCATAACACTGTTTAAGAGTCAATATTTTACACATACAAAATGATTTCATTTCCATATATGTTAATGGATGTTTCCTCTTACATGACGACTTCTGAGTTCATCTTCATATCCCACCTTTACTAGTTATACTAACTTAAGTTATTTTGGATAAATGACTCCATGCTCCCTATGATGACTTATCATGCACTGATTCTCATAATCATGCACCTACCATTGACATAGAACTTTTTAAGGATCCTTTAGATGGACCCCTTTACAATATGATAATTCTCCATTTCCACCCTTTTACAATTTCAAACCTCACTTTGGAGGGAAAAGTAGCTTATAAAGAAAATTCAATATTTTTTACAGTCTTTATCCCCCTCTTACAAGGACTCATTCAAACCTCCTATGGATTCCAAAACATCCCACAAATCTTCAAATTCATGACAAGAATGGTGAATTAACATTATGATAGTTCTTGTGCCAAGATTCTCATGCATCATACTCCCAAGGTGGAGAAAAAGTTGAGATTATACTTTCTTAATGCTCATTCTTATGTCTTCATCCTCATTTTTTGTTATTTATGAATATGATCTCCTTGTTCCCAATGTCATTATGCTTGCTCATATCCACCTGGGTCACACATAGTAGTCTATTGGTCTAACCATGTTGTCTATTGACATAACACTCTTGTTTCCACACATGATGATCTTCATATATTTTCTCATGAAAATGCTAATCTTCATGTCACCTCTTTTGATACCTCACACACACTAAATCTACACAAAATAAATAATACTATTGATTCTTCCATGCCTCTTATGTTACTGCCGATTCACATGTCAATGCTAATGTAGCCTTATACATTTTCTCTAATCATAGTACTTGTGACCCTACCCTCATGTTCTTTCTTCTAGTTTTCATTACCTATAATCATCTTATTTCAAGTTTCCTTAGACTCTACCTAGTGCTAAGGTTCTTGTTCCTATGTCTTTCAAAGTACACATCTATCTATTAGTGTGCCAACAAATCATCTTTGTCATCACCGTTAAAACACTTCATTTTTCTCCATTTCCATCCATGAATCATAAGGTAGACAAATTTTGATGAAAATATCAGTGTGTATACATCATCCATAAAAGCTTCAGGGGGTCCATTATTTTTCATGCATGTAGGCTGGGTCAATTTCACAATGCACAATTGCACTTCATTTTGGATCAATTTAAATGAATTCACTCATATCTTCCTATTAGTGCAAATCTCATAGCACCCCCTAAATGTTTTCTCATAGATCTACAGTCTAGATATTGCGTCATTTAGTGTGATTGCACAACATTGAATCTTTTCTCCAAGGTGTGGGACCTTGCAAAATGGTGAAGAAAATATCTATAGATTAAAGGCTGGTTCCTCTACCCCCTCTGTTTAGGTGTATGCATGAATTTTACAGAGGTTCAATGCTAAATCCTACTCTAGATTCCAAGGAGATAGAGTTAAAATATGTAAAAGGAAACAAAACCTAAATAAAAGTGGTGATACACCGAAGGAGTGATGGACCTCTATTTTTGCAAATTGACATACATTATAATAATGCAACACTAGAACAGTTGTGCACAAATTTCTAAAAATGTAATGAAGGGATCAAGAATGAAGCAATAATAACATGCAAGAAATGATTGAAAATTCATTCATAGAGCATGCCTTATCATTCCCAGTTTTTGATATACAGTGCATTACAATTGAAAAGAGGTAGAAAAATATGTATTACAGTTCCTACTGAGAGGCCTGAAAATCCACGAATTCACTGTGCTAAGGTGAAGAGGGGAGACTGTCAAGTTCATACAAAAATGTCCAACCCTTTACAAAATTGAGCCAAATATGGATTTCAACGATGGAGTAGAACCCGAGCTTAGGAAAGGTAGAAAAATGTAGGAAAATTGATTTTAGGAATCAATCCAACCACTGACAAGATTCATTAAAACAGCAAGGGAACCCTCAAAAATCCATTCCCCAAGATGCATTTGGCCATGCTGGAGAAGAAACGAGTGCCATACTTCATCAATTTTGGTGGTTGAGGGTTGGTTCAACATATTTTTCCTGTGCCAGAGACATTTCTTCATTTTTTTCTCCCACCAAACCCCACCAAAAATACAAAATTGAATAGTCCATGATGTGGAGAATTTTAACATCATTTCTAATGATACCAAAAACGACGAAAATATTGAGCTCTGGATAAAAAAATATGGCCCTATGAAGATTTAGGGCAAGAACTAGTAAAAACAGAGTCAAAATCGGGGTTGGCAGGGCTCAAACTTAAAAATTTTACCTCTTTTTTTTGAATTTAGGGAAAAATTCCCCCCAAAAAAAACTCTGTGCCTCTCGCCACTCTCAAGACATGTGGCATAACCTGGTTTGTTGATTGGGACATAGGCCTTCAAAACGGTTTTTTTGCACCCTCTTTGCCATTTTTGGAAAATTTTCCAAAAATCACTCCGTGCCCTGCCACTCACTTTATAACATGTGGCATCCTCATATGGTTGCTTATGCGGAGTGACGCACCTCAACTTTCACCTTTGCGCCCTTTTCAACTTTGAAAAAAATCCCAAAATCCTTCAGCCATCTCAACTGTTCAGCCACTGACAGGACACGTGGCACCTTCTCATTGGTGTGGGCCTTTGGGGGTGGAGTTTTATTGCGCCATATGTAACACTTTGGCAAAAAATCAAATTTTCTCGCGCCCCTCCGACTCTTGCCAGTTCGATGGACATGTGGTGCCTTCTTCTTGGTTTGCGGGGTTTTGAACCAATTTTTTTTTTATGCTCCCTACTGACCCTTTGGAAATTTTTCTAATCAACCTTTGTTGACCTGCCATTCTGCCGCTGATGTGGCACATTCTGATTGGTCTGCGGGCCTTCCTAGGGTAAATTGCCCTCCAAAAACTCCGCTGAGCCATAACTTGCAAAAATACAAGGAGTTAGGAGGAAGATTTTACCTTTCTGGAAAGGTGCAAAAATTCTCTATTTGATGAAGCCATTTCTCAAAAAATTTGAGTGCCTGAAAAGTGGAAAATTTGACTGAGGCACAAGGAAGGAAGAAATGAAAGAGATTTAGCTAAAAATAAGCAAGGGGCTTATTTTGGATAACAATTTTGGCGACTCAGAGGGGTCATCTTCTTGCTTGATGAATGATCAGTTGCCTAAAGTAATCCATTGGGCATGGAGTCATCAACTTAACTACTTGGTGCTCTTAACTCATTAGAAAATTTCTAGAAAGGAGATTGTGAGAGTAGAATATCACCTGATCTGGAACATGACTTGCAAAGATGCATTCTTGGGACATCAAAGCTTGTGCCAAAGCACTTAGGGAAATGTGAAACTAAGATACAATAAAAAAATGTGCACAAACACTTGGATGAATGAAAATCTACGATAATATATACAAGGTGAGGAGTCTCCCTTCTAGTAGCAATGCTTTAGATGGATTCCATTAACTGGAATCTGCAGTTCTTCACCATCCAATGTAGACAATTGGAAGGCATTACTGTTATTAAATTTTGTGACCATGTAGGGGCCACTCCAAATGGCATCAAAATTTGAATGCCTTCCTAGATTTTACTCAGTCTGCATCCCATTTCAACACTAAATCTCCAACTTGGAAGGTTCTAGCCTGAGCTTTCCTATCAAAGGTTCTCTTGATCAAGGTTTGGTCCTTCTCCATTGCTTGGACTGCATGCTCTTTGATTTCTTGGAGTTCCATCAACTATGCATATCTAACCTCCATGGGTTCAAATTCCAAAAATTCCAATTTCTTCATGACTTCCAATGTTGGCAACTCAAGTGACATAGGCAAGATTGCTTCTCTTCCATAAACAAGTCTGAATGGAGAGTTACCAGTGGATCTCTTAGGAGTTATCCTATCAGCCCATAAGGCTGATTTCAATTTAGTATGCCAAGTCCTCTAATTTTCATCAAGAGTCCTCTTGATGATCTTTAATAGATTCTTGTTGGTAGACTCAGCTTGGCCATTACCTTGGGGGTAATAATTTGATGAGGTGCTCAGATAGATCCCATTCTTAACAACCCATTCATTTACCTTTGATCCTATGAATGCCAATGCATTATCAGATATTAAAGTGGCAAGTACACCAAATCTAGTTACTATCCCCTCATAGAAGTCTAGAATGCTAGATTCATTTACCTCTTTGAGTGCCACCACCTTAGTTCATTTGTTGAAGTAGTCTATTGCTATTAGAATCCACTTGTGTCCTTGGCTTGAGTTTTGGTTAATGAATCCAATGAAGTCTAAACCCCATTGCATGAATGGCTATTCAACTGAAATTGGGTGTAATGGAAGGGTTGCTAATCTTTCCTTGCCTATAAAGAATGCACAATTTTTGCACCTCTTGATCCGTGCGTAACAATCACTAAACACCTTGGGCCAATAATAGCCAACCTTCAAAATATTGAGGGCTATCACTCTTGGAGAAAAATTACCCCCAGCTGATCCATCATAGAACTCTTCTAACATTCTATTAATTTGATTTGTCCCAATGCATCTCAGCAGCACTCCATTTATATCCTTTTTGAACAAGACACCGTCAACAAGTGCATATGGGACAGCCTGCAACCTAAATTGTCTTCTCTTGGTTTTTTTCATCTCTGGAGGGCATAGGATTATTTGTAATAAGTGCATTATGTCTTGGGTCTAGTAAGGAGTGAGCATACCACCATTATTTTATTGAACACCTCTTTGTTCTTGGTTGTCTTGCAACGCCAAAACAACATCCTTCCCATTACTTGCTTCCATTGATTTGCTCAAGACCAGCTGCTCACATAATCCCTTTGCTTGGACCACCTTGGTGACTTTGATCTCAATGTCATACTCCATAATACGAGTAATCCATCCTACACGTTTTTCATTTAGGTCCTTGTTGAGGAGGAAGTCTTTAACTTCCATATGAGAAACCAACAGTTGAACCTTGTTGTTTGAAACTAAATTCTTAAATTTCTTCAAGCTCCTAATCACTGCAAGAACATGCTTCTCAATAAAGGAATACCTCACCTCATAGTCCTCCAAGATTTGGCTAAAGAAGGCAATTGGTTGCTCTGCATTTTCTTTGTTTTGCTGTACTAAAATTACAGAAATGGTATCATCACCTCCAAATGCATAAAGGATAAAATCCTTACAGAAGTCTAGGTTAATGAGAGTTGGAGCTTGTGAGATAGCCTCCTTGATTTCCTCAAAACTTACCTTACCTTCAGCTGTCCATTTGAAAGCCATACTTTTCTTCAACATCATAGTTATTGGCTTGACCAGGGCTATAAAATTTGGAACAAACCTTCGAAAAAATTGATTCTTCCAAAGAAACTTTGAAGGGCCTTCTTATGGCTTGGTAATGACAGTGCTTTTATTGCTTCAACTCTCTCTAGATCAATTGCTAATCCCTCTTTGGAAACAATGTGGCCAAGGAGCTTTCCTTCGTGAGCTAGGAAAATACATTTTTTGGGATTCAAGGATACCCCAAATCTTCTACATCTTTGGATCACTTGTCTCAAATGAAAGAGATGATCTGCTACACTTTTAGAAAATACAGTATTATCATCTAGGTATATCAACACTATTTTTTTGATCAATCCCTTGAATGCCATATCCATTGCCCTTTGGAAGGTAGCTCCGGCGTTAGACAACCCAAATGGCATTTTTCTATATACATAGGTTCCCCATTTCGTGGTGAAGGCTGTTTTGAACTGATCATCTTCCTTTACCATGATCGATTATACCCTGAATAACCATCTAGTAATGAAAACCTCTCAGAGCCAACAACAACTTTCAAAATATGCTCCATAGAAGGAAGTGGGTAATGATCCTTGAGGGATGCCCTATTCAAATCTCTAAAGTCTACACATAATCTGATTTCTCCACTCTTATTTCTAACTGGAACCAAGTTTGTAACCCAACTTGAATGCTTGATGGGAAATATGTTACTTTCCTCTATTAACTTATTCAATTCCTTCTTCATGAGAGGCTCCATGTGTGGATTGACTGGTCTTTATTTTTTCCTGATGGGTTTAGCACTTAGATCCAATTCAATTGTGTGTTGAGCTAGCTTGGGATTGAAACCCTTCAAGTATTCATAGCTCCAAGAAAATATATCTGGGAACTCTTGGCAAAGTTGCATGAACTCATACCTTTCTTGCTTGGTTGCCACGTTACCAATTTGAAGTGATTTTCCTTCTCCCACTGCGATGGGCATACTGAATCTTCCCCCTTGACTTGGATGTTTGCTTTCTTCTTCCTAAATTGATCATTAAGATTAAAGATGGAATCCAAGGTGATAAGTACTTTTGGCAATTTATTGGTTCTTAGCTGTACCAGTTGATCACCATATTGCTGTTCTAAATTTTCTTGATTTTTAGCTGAGAACTTAGCTCCTTCTTACAAGAAATTAATGATTTGTTGATCACTTTCAAACACTTGCCAACTTACATTATTGCTTGGCACTGATGTCCTTACAATCACATGAATGTTTGGCTGCACTTTATCTTCCTTGATACTCTCCACAACATCAAAGGCTGCCCCAACTACTACAAGTCTATCAGTAGCTTGGTTTTCTTTCCTAGGGATGGAATTGATGCCAAAGCCTTCAAAATCCTCAATGAGATCCCACACCCTATTCTTGTAGCACTTGAGAAGGTCATTTTTGGTAGCATGTTGTCCTTTAACTTGATTAACAATCAGCTCACTGTCACCAAAGACTTGTAAGTTTTTTATACCTCTCTTTCTTGACCAATGCAATCCTTGTATCAAAGATTCATATTCAATAGTGTTATTAGGACATGCAAATTGAAATCTAAAAATTGAATAATACTTAATGCCTTGAGGTGAAACAAGAATAGCTCCCCCTCCTACACCTTGTCTACTTCTTGATCCATCAAAGAACAACTGCCATACCTCATTGTCATCTTTATGGTTTGGCTTGGTGATGCTAGGTATAGGCTGACTTTCTTCATGCATGCAATAAACTACTAGTTCAAATTCCTCTATTTCCTTGTAGGGATCAAAAGCATGCACCTTTCTTGCCCATTCATCAAGAATCAAATCTGGGATGCTTGCAACTTTGGTGTCATATTCATCTATGCCTAGATAATCCTCTTGATTAAATGCTGAATAGTTGACATTGACTGGGCTTGGAGTATGAGGCTCAATGTGAAAGTTTGTAATAGGTTCAGACCTGATTATGGCCTTAGTTCCATATATTGTCCTAAACAACATGTGTGACCCAATCAGTAGACAACTAGCCTCCAATTCTAGCTGGGCAATCCCTTGACAAACATAGGGAAAAAAGTGGTGGTAAATCTATCACTGACACATCTTGCAAAATAGTGACATTGGGGCATGCATGCAAAGTGAAGCTCAAATATTTAATCACCCCAACTATTGTTACTGCTGTCCCATCTAGTTACACCACCCCTTTGGATATAACTTCATATTGGAGGCCCAGCTGATTGGCTATTTCCTTGGGCATCACAGAACTACTTGCCTTAGAATCAATCATACAATTATGTACTAGTTTATCTCGAATGATCAATGAAACATAGAATGGAGGGGGCTTCAAAACTTTACCTTGCTGTCCTCCAAGATTCCCGTCAGGCTGAGCAACATTTTTGAGTACCTTCTCTTCCATATGAACTTGCTGATTTGAAGTTGACCAATTCTTCATGGTAGCTTGTAATAAATCCCTTTGGCCTGGGATGGATAGTGATTCCCACATAGATATATTCACATTTGTCTTCTTCATTTGTTCAATGATGTTAAATGGGGATGAAACATCTCTTTGCTGCCCCTTACCCTACACATTCTTTTCTTGTACATGGGCTGCAACAGCTGGCATTTGAGCTGGTCTAGAAGGTGGATTGGGCTTTCCTTACACATTTAGAACTGCATTTTTCTTGCCAACACTTTGTGGAGTGATGGAAGGTTGTGGATCACTTGGGGCTAATGAATTCCCTTCACCAATATTCCTCTTCTTTGACCTTGTGTTAGCTGCTACACTCTGAGAAATTGTTTGGTTCATAACATAAAAATATTCAGCCTACCAATTCACAAGTGTAGTCTCATTTGGAGTTGTATTTTGCTAAGATGCCCCTTGTTGTTGGTTTGTTTCTTGACTCACCTCACTCTCTACGCTAGTTGTTGTCACCATCAAAGCTTGGTTCAAAACACCATTAAAGCACATAGACTGGTTGTGGGGTTCATTGCATGGGAAACACCAATCATACTCTTGAGATATATTATTTTACATTGGCACTAAGGCTTTAGAGGTAGATGCAACATTGGGGTTATAGGGATGGAATGGTCTATTGGCATGAGACCTTACTTGATTTTGATTTACAGCTAGATTGAGTCACCTATTAGGCTGATATGGTTGCCTATTAGGATGAGCTTGAAGCTAATAAGAAGTTTTAAAACTTTGGGCTTGCTGCCTCTTGAGTGTAACCAGCTCATTTCCTAAATTTTGTAATTGTTTCATGAATTCTTGAAGTTCATTTGAGGCACTAGAGGATGAAGTAGAAGTTTTATTTGAACTTTGATTTCTAGGAGTGGGAATAGGAGCTAAAATAGGTGCTTGACTAGTGCTTGGGTTTTCCAAGTTTGGATA
Organism: Taxus chinensis; assembly: GCA_019776745.2. NCBI lineage: Eukaryota > Viridiplantae > Streptophyta > Pinopsida > Cupressales > Taxaceae > Taxus > Taxus chinensis. The sequence continues at coordinate 567,605,328 of CM034154.1, forward strand.
TAAGGGCATGGGAGGCCTAGGAGTCAGTTTACCAACTTGGATCAAACAATTCTCAGCCCTAATGGCAATGCTATAGGCTGTAGGTATATTTGCACCTCCCATGGATTGGATTTACATAGAAATATCAGAATTTAAAGCTTTGAGATAGTATAGAAAAGAACCTTCAGCTATTGGCCTTACTGCTATTGGGATTCTATCCCATGTCCTTTGAAATCTGAAGTTGAAGTTTATTAGCTACTCATTGGGAGCTCTTTTGATAGTTGTCAGTTGTTCCAGTAGAGATAAATTATCTCCCTTTTCTCCAAAGTGCTCATGGAGAGCTATGCATAACTGATTCCAATTTTGGATAGAGCCTACCCTAAGGCTCCTGAACCATTGCAAGGATTTCCCTTTGAATGAAGATGCCAACAATTTGACAGCAATTTGCATCTCCACAATCTCATGGATTGCACAAACATTAGCAATGTATTTGACATGATCACCAGGAGTGGTCTAATTTTCTCTAGTAAAGTATGGAATGTTCTTTAATGTTGTAACTAGAACTGGATTTTGTACATTGAGAGCAAGTGGGCTGCTTCCAGTGAAGTTGACATAAGGGTTGAATTGTGCCATTCTGATTGTCCTGAGAACCCTTGTTGATTGAGTGAAAGGTCTACCAGGTGGAGGAGTTGATAGAGTTCTATTTGGTGGAGATGGAGAACTTTGAATTCTTCTTCCCCTCTATCTTCTTCCTGGGGATAACTGCAGATACTCAAACAATCCCTCTTCTCTGACCCTTGACCTTGTTTGGATACTTCTCATGAATCTTCAGACTTGGACTGCTAAAACCAGTTGATTTATCTCTTTGGAGTCACCATATGTGCAAATCAGGGCTCTTTTTAAGCAAGAAAATTACTACAAATGCACATCAAATTTTTTATAATGAAGATGAAGACCTCTAAGGTTCACCAGGTGTGCCAAAACTATTAGTGCAAATTCACAGCACCCTTGGATGTTTTCTCAGATTTCTAGTTTGATAATGGGCATCCAGTGTGATTGCACAACATTGAATCTTTTCCCCAAGTGTGGTACTTATAAAATGGGAAAAATATCTCCAGATTAAAGGCTGGTTCCTCTACTCCTCTGATCAGATGTATGCATGAAATTTTTAGAGGTTTAATAACTAGATCCTACTCTAAATTCAAAGGAGATAGAGATAAAGGATGCAAAAGAAATAAAACTAAGTAAAAGTGGTGATACACCAAAGGAGTGGTGAACATCTATTTCTGTAAATTGACATAGATTATAAAAATACAACACAAGTTGTGCACAAATTGCTAAAATGTAATGAAGGATTAGAATGAAGTAAACAACACAAGAAAGGATGAAAGCTCATTCACAGAGCTTGCATTGTCATTTCCATTTTTAAATACAGTGTGCACATTATAATAGCAAAGAGGTAGAAAAATATGTTGCAATCCTAAAATATGTCTAATATTCCACAAATTCACTTGCCAGGGTGAAGAAGGGAGCCTGCAGTTCATAAAAATGTCCAACCCTTACAAAATGAGCCAAATCTGGTTTTTAACAATGAAAACCCGAGCTCAGGAAGGAGAAACACGGGAAAAATGAAAGGAATCATTCAACCACCAACCAAATCCATAAAAATAGCATGGGTTCCTTTAAAATTTCATTCCCCAAGATTTTTGACCATGCTAGAGAAGAATGGAAGCCATACTGCATGAAAAATGGTGGTTGAATGTCAGTTCTGCTCTATTCCCCATGCCAAAGGTGTCTTTTAATTTATTTCTCACCAAAATCCACCAAAAAACAAAATTGAACATTCCATAGTGTAGAGGACTTCAATAGATTTCCAATGACACCAAAATTGAGAAAAACCAAGCTCTGGATTGAAAGATATGCCCCTATGAAGATTTAGGGCAAAACAGGGTGAAAATCAGGTTGGCGGGCCGAAACCCAAAATTTTTCCCTCTTTTTTTGAATTTTGGGAAAATTTTCCCAAAATTTTCCACCCCTCACCACTCTAATGCCATGTGGCACATTTTGATTGGTTCATGGGTTCAGACAGTCTTTTTACACCTTTTTGAATTTTTGAAAATTTTTCCAAAATCGCTTTGCGCCCCGCCGCTCCTCTGCCACGTGTCATCCTCCTATTCGCTCGTGGGAGTGCGCTTCCAAATTTTCCACTGACACTACTGACCTTTGACTTATGCCAACCATATGGACACGTGGCACATTTTCATTGGTCTGGGCCTTCAGGGGGCAGAGTTTTATTGCGTCATTTGTAACAATTTGGCAAAAAACCAAATTTTCTAGCGCCCCTCCGACTCCTACCGGTTCGATGGACACGTGGCACCTTCTTATTGGTTCGTGGGGTTTCAGACCAAAATTTTATTTTACACTCCCTACTGACCCTTTGGAAATTTTTCTAATCAACCTCTGCTGACCCACCATTCTGCTGTTGACGTGGCACATTCTGAGTGGTCCGCAGGCCTTCCTAGGGAAAATTTCCCTCCAAAACTTTGCCAAGCCATAACTTGCAAAATACAAGGAGTTAGAAGGAAAATTTTACCTTTCTGGAAAGGTGAGGAAATTCTCTATCTAATGAAGCCATTTATAGAAAAGTTTGAGTGCCTAGAAAGTGGAAAAATTTGACTGAGGCACAAGGAAGGAAGAAATAAAAGAGAGTTAGCTAAAAATAAGCAAGGGGCTTATTTTGGATAACACTTACCATGGAAAAATAGATATGCAATAAAATATTCCAATCATCCTTCCTTGCTAATTGTGGCATACCTAAGCTCAATTTTTTTGATGGGACTTCCATTCCTTATCTTAATCTCAAGTACTATAGGTCTATAATGGATTCTTATAAAAATTATAGTTTTTTAAAAAAATGTATTCACAAAAAGTATAACTAGAAATGCAATGTATGGGTTTACTTACCTTCTTAATGAATATATGAGCATGTTCTTAGAAACTGAAGAATATTTTCTCATTCAATTTATTAATGAGAAGGTTTCTAAATCTACATATGAGTGCTTACCCTCTTTGCATCAGGGTAAAACCGAGCCCACTATTCTTTATATACATTTATTTAAGCTAGTATGTACTTGGACATTAGAGGATGGGGTATAGGAGACCTTAGATATATCCTATGGATTTAGAAATGTAATTGTTGTTGCAAATCAGCAGCACCCCTGGATGCAAATCAAGGTTCTAAGTTGATGTTTAGGGCATCCAGTGTGATTGCACAACATTGAAACCTCTCTCCAAGTGTGGGACTTGCAAGATGAGAGAGGAATCTCCAGATTAGAGGTTGGTTCCTCAAACTCCTCTGATTAGATCTATTATTTACACAACTACAGAGGTTCAGATCCTAATTTTATCCTAATTTGCAAGGAGACAGGGATAAGAAATGCAAAAATTAAAACTAAACTAATAAGGGTGATACACCAAAGGAGTGGTGAGCACTTCTTGCTCATGCAAATTGACACAAATCAGAAATTGCAACATAAGACATCATGCACAGGTTGATAAGCTGTAAACAAGGGTTTGAAATGAAGCAAACAACACATACAAAGGACTGAAAGCATTCACAGAGCCTGCATTGTGATTTTCAACATCAAAATCCTTGTATTCCAACACCAAAGAGGCAGAAAAACCTGTTACAATCCCTGGAAGGTCTGATACTTTCCAAAATCACTTGTTGAAGGTGAAAACAGAAGCTTGCTATGCAAAAAAAGTGTTCTCTTTGAAAAATGAGCCAAATCTGGCTTTTACAGTGCATGGGTCGAGCCCAGGAGAGAGAAAACATGAAAAAATGTGGGAGCCATTCCCCATTGACCAAAATGCATTAAAAACAGCATGGAGGTCCTTACAAACCCATGCCCTGACATTTTTGACCATGCTGGAGAAGAATGCGACCCATTTTGCATTAAAATTGGTTGTTGAAATGTCAGTTCTGTCCATGGGCACATACCAGAATCATTTTTTGATTTTCTCCCTCCAAACTAAACCAAAATTCAAAATTGACCATGGAATCTTGTAGATAATTTCACCAGCTTTCCATTGATATAAAGAATGTGAAAATCTGAGCTCTAGATCGAAAGTTATGGCGATTTGAAGTTTTAGGGCAAAAACAGGCCAAAATTGGATCGCTTTGATATTTTTGACCTGGACACGTGGCGAGTTCTGATTGGCTGCGGACCTTGCAAGGGAAAATTTCCCACAAAAACTCCGCCGAGCCATAACTTGAAAAATACGTGGAGTTAGGAGGAAAACTTTACCTTTCTAGAAAGCTGAGAAAGAGCTCTATCCAATGGTGTCATTTCCAGAAGGTTTTGAGTGCCTAAAAAGTAAAAATTTATGACTGAGGCACAATAGAAGGAAAGAATGAAAGGGAGTTAGCCACAAAATGAATAGGGGGCACATTTGGATAACAATTTTGGTGACTCAGAGGGGTCATCTGCCTGCTGGATGAATGATCAGTAGCCTGAAGCAATCCATTGGGCATGGAGTCATGAGTAGTAGCCTGAAAACTAATCTGAACTTTGAAAACTTCCCTCTGAACCGCTTGAATCCCACTGGACATGGAGTTGTTCCCACCAAAATGCCATCAAAACGAACTGTGCAAGAGTAAAACCAGCAGCACCAAAACTATGTACAAACTGAAAATCATACATGCTCCAAATGGAACATGCAGAGTGTGCACAAGCACTTCTTCTACTGAAAGAAAACCTACCTACTCTACTCTAACTGGAAGCAAAGGTGAGCTAAACGAACCCTGCAACTGGTTGTGCAAAATAGCTTCCTTTCTTCAAAATTGGCAGCCATGCAAATGATTTGGAGCTGAGTATGGCTGATTGGATGAGTGGAAAATCAACAAGAAGCTGGTCTTCTACCCAAATTAGCAAGGTGTCAACTAAAAACAAATCCAATACCTCTTTTAGTTGCTCTGCATTTGGATTGGAGAGGTATGACAGCTGATCCTTGGAACTTTGCAGCTCATCCTCATGCTTAGAAGCAAGCATGATTGGTTGTGGCTTCTCCTTTGGCTCCAATGAAGCCAAATACCTGATTGGGCAAGGTCTGATCCGTTGAGTATGCCCATAATTCTGATTTTCAACTCCAAGAATGGAGTTCTCTTGTAGACCTTGAATGGATGGTGTGGAAGCAATGGTAGAACCCTTCTGCCCTTTCTCTTCCTCCAATGAAGGACATGAAAGATTAAAATCTTCCAATCTTGGTTCCAAAGAACTTCTATAAGATGCAGGCTGCTGCAAATGAATACTCTCCTCCATGACAGCAGGCTCTTGTGTTTGGAAGATGGATGATGAAAGAGAGAATGGTGGAAACTCAACCGGTTCTTCTTCATCAAAACAGTCCTCCAAATCAGACAGGTAAACTGCCTCATTGCTGTCCTGCTGCAAATGTTCAACCTCTCCCATGGCGTTCTCTTGATCTGCAACTTGATCACCATGGTTTCTTTCATCCTCCAGCATTGAGTTTGAGGGATCAAACTCTTCTTCAGTACTAGAACTTGAGAGAGATGAAGTAGAGAGAAGAACCGAAGGTTCTTCTATAACCTGCTTTGTGCTCAAAGCCTTTGGATCTGCACTTTTCTCCCCCACAGCTGGAATGTGCTCCTCTTCTTTTGGATTTGGAGTAGCTTCTCCTTCCTCTTGCTGTCCCTCATGACTGATTTTTGCAATTTGAATTGGATCAGCATTTCCTTCAAATAGGGTGCCAACATGGACACTATATTCTGAACAAATTGATTGCTGATCTGCAACTCCTTTTTTGCTCTTCTTCTGCTGCAACAAAATCAGTCCTGACCACCATTTGTTCTGTAACTCCAACCTCTTCTGAAGGTTTCATCCGCAAAGGGATCTTCTTCATCCCAAATTTATGAGCCCAACTCTTCAAAATTTGAATTTCTTCATCCTTGTTTGGCTTCTCTTTTTGTTGTCCTTCATGACTGATTTTTGCAATTTTTTGTGGTGGTGGAGGAGGTAAAACCTCTTGTTTCTTTGGAGGAGAGGGTGTTTCATTTAGCTCTTGTGGAGGGGATGACTGTTTGGAAGGGAAAAGGACAGAAGAATTGAGATGAGGTGGAAGACTAGGGGGTGGAGAAATGGATTCAACACTTGGGACAGCAGATGGAGAGTTTAAAACTTGACACTGCTGAGATAAAATAGATTGGGAAAGAGGAAAAGAAAAGGCATGAGATGGTGTGCTTACCCATTGAAAAGGTTGCTGAATACTCCTCTCATACACCTCTATTCCTTCAATCCACTTTGCAAGCAATGACATCGTTGCAATCATGAAGTCAAACTTCTCTTGAGGGCTGTAATGCCTTGGGAAAGGTCCCACCCATGGACAAGGTGCTCCACAACCGATTCCAAATGCTTTCATTTGTGCTTGAGCCCTGGATTGCACCATGTTTACCTCCATCTTTTGGATTTTCTCCAACAGACCAGCATCTTGCATCTGATTGTCTTCATTGTATGCACACCCTTACTCTTGGAAAGCTCCATAGCCAAACTGATTTTGGCATTGCTGCTCATATGAGTATGTATGCTGATTTTGAATTTGTTCAAAATGCTGATTTGGAGGATTTAAAAAACATGTTGGAGGTGGGAAACATTGCTGCTGTTGTAAATGTGAGTTCCATGATGGAAATGAAGTCATGATTGCACAACTTCATGGAATGGAAAATAATGAAAGAGATGGAAAGAATAATGGATGGAAATGGATGAAAAACAGGTCTGCAACTTCAGAAATGGGTTGCTGATCAGATGGAGTCGCCAGATGTGTTTGCAAGTGCCTCCAAAGGCTGAAATCTTCACAGGAACACACCAACCTGTAAAAGATGAAGTGGAAGACCTCTAAGCTCCCACCGGGCGTGCCAAAACTGTTGTTGCAAATCAGCAACACCCCTGGATGCAAATCAAGGTTCTAAGTTGATGTTTAGGGCATCCAGTGTGATTGCACAACATTGAAACCTCTCTCCAAGTGTGGGACTTGCAAGATGAGAGAGGAATCTCCAGATTAGAGGCTGGTTCCTCAAACTCCTCTGATTAGATCTATTATTTGCACAATTGCAGAGGTTCAGATCCTAATTTTATCCTAATTTGCAAGGAGACAGGGATAAGAAATGCAAAAATTAAAACTAAACTGATAAGGGTGATACACCAAAGGAGTGGTGAGCACTTCTTACTCATGAAAATTGACACAAATCAAAAATTGCAACATAAGACATCATGCACAGGTTGATAAGCTGTAAACAAGGGTTTGAAATGAAGCAAACAACACATACAAAGGACTGAAAGCATTCACAGAGCCTGCATTGTGATTTTCAACATCAAAATCCTTGTATTCCAACACCAAAGAGTTAGAAAAACCTGTTACAATCCCTGGAAGGTCTGATACTTGCCAAAATCACTTGTTGAAGGTGAAAACAGAAGCTTGCTGTGCAAAAAAAGTGTTCTCTTTGAAAAATGAGCCAAATCTGGCTTTTACAGTGCATGGGTCGAGCCCAGGAGAGAGAAAACATGAAAAAATGTGGGGGCCATTCCCCATTGACCAAAATGCATTAAAAACAGCATGGAGGTCCTTACAAACCCATGCCCTGACATTTTTGACCATGCTGGAGAAGAATGCGACCCATTTTGCATTAAAATTGGTTGTTGAAACGTCAGTTCTATCCATGGGCGCATACCAGAATCATTTTTTGATTTTCTCCCTCCAAACTAAACCAAAATATAAAATTGACCATGTAATCTTGTAGATAATTTCACTAGCTTTCCATTGATATAAAGAACATGAAAATCTGAGCTCTGGATCGAAAGTTATGGCGATTTGAAGTTTTAGGGCAAAAACAGGCCAAAATCAGATCGCTTTGATATTTTTGACCTGGACACGTGGCGAGTTCTGATTGGCTGTGGACCTTGCAAGGGAAAATTTCCCACAAAAACTCCGCCGAGCCATAACTTGAAAAATACGTGGAGTTAGGAGGAAAACTTTACCTTTCTGGAAAGCTGAGAAAGAGCTCTATCCAATGGTGTCATTTCCAGAAGGTTTTGAGTGCCTAAAAAGTAAAAATTTATGACTGAGGCACAATAGAAGGAAAGAATGAAAGGGAGTTAGCCACAAAATGAGCAGGGGGCACATTTGGATAACAGTAATGCATATTTTTTCAAGGCCTGATCCTTCCACTTAAGGAAAATTTTCTTTGTGAAAAATGTGATTCATTAATCGATCTTTGTTTGCACATTATTGGCCTAGTGAGTGATATTTTTACCACCAAAAAATCCACATATTCTCATGATTTTTTTCCTACTGCATCCACACACTCTACATCTACCACTCCACATTATCCACCTTCCCTTTCAGATATGGTTAAGGTGTTTCACCATGAAAATACTTCCTATCATGTTACACCTAAACCTACTAATACTGTGAATGATTATTCTCTTCCTAAGAAAAGACCATTAGAATTTAATGAGTATATTGATCATCCATAAAAAAAAATTCTTACACTACGTAATTAAAGGATAATTTTATTACCTTCCACTATGCATTATCCTCCCCATCAATTGGAATATGAGAAAGGTTGACATTTATGTAATTTTCATTGTATTAATGGGAATCATGATAATTATTTCTATATGGTAGATCAAAAACTCAAGTGGTTTAAAGACAAAGGAATTATCTCTTTTTATACATGACATGAAAATATATCTCTTTCTCCTCTTCCATGACATTGTCCTATAGATACTATGATCTTTGATGATGTTCCTTCCATTGAAAATTTGGTTTCACGTCTTGTTCTAAAATTTATCCCTTTAAATGAGGATATTCATACTTAATTGGTTTAGAAAGTTAAATTAAAATGGGATGCAAAGGAAAAATCATTTGTTATACAAGTGTTGTCATGCCAAATGTCTAACATGTAAAATTTAAAATTTTGGTCATGAAAACTAATCCCCCACTTAAAAATTTCTCTCTTGGTCATTGTGAACCTTTCCTATAGCTAGCCTTTCCTCAGTTTCACCTTCATTCGGGTTATTAGGAGCGTGCTAACAAGATTTTCAGGTGTGTTTCATGTGAAGGGATGAATGGATAAGATGATTGGAATAATTCATTGTGCTTGTGCTGTCCAAAATATCCCTTAGGATATTTTGGAAGCTTCTAAAATAAATTTTAGAATTGAAGAAACTTTTGTTGAAAAATATGAGGAACACTATTTTTCAGTGTACCATGGATTTCAGGAAGATAATTTTCTATGGAATCTCCAAGTCCACATAAAAAAGGAATGGAGTTTGGTGTACTTTTAAGCTAATTTCCAACAAAATTAGTATTCCACGAAAAATGTGAAAATTGGATTCTTCTTAGCAAATGCCGCGATACATGGACGAGAAGTTTGGAGTGGCGTGGGTGAAAAAAAAGGTTTAGAATTAGACAAGGTTTGAAGTTGTAGAACACTATTTTAGTATTCTTCAAAATTCTCAAGGAGCAATGTTTTGTGGACTCTCCAAGTCCGTGGAATGAAATAAAGTGTTGTGGAGTTAGAAACTGTTGCAGAGGTCTCTAAAAATCCATAGAACAAATAAGTTTGAATTCAAGACTTGGGCATATTTTTGGTAGTATCTCACATAAAAAAAGAAAACATGGGTTTTATTTAGGATAGGTTACAATGCATGAAGGAGAATCCACAGAGTGCCATGGAACAAAGGAGATAAAGATATAAGTGACCAAGTCTAGGAGCCATGGAGCACTATCCTAGTGTTCTATGGGTTTCCAAAATTATGGAAGTTTGCATGGGATCTAAGGCATAAATTTGAGGCCATGATGCAAGGAAAACATGCTACAAAGTGTCATAAATAAAAGAGGAAAAATTTATAGGCAACCAAAAATTCAAGTCCACAAGGCATGCCAAAAGGCCATAGAAGTCAAAAAAATCAATGGAACACTAGAATAGTGGTCCTATTTTCTAAAATAATAGAATGCCATGAAATTCAAAAAATCCATGGAACACAGGTTTCCAAATTTTTTAGAAGGTCATGTAAGTCATAAAATCCACATAACAATATTCTAGTATTTTACAGGTCTCTAAATCTACACAAGTCTATGAGTGGCCCACCAAACAAGTAAAAACATGTGGAGCACCACAAAAGCTGCATTATAAAGAAAAATGATTTTTTCCTAGAAATTTTTATGCGGACCTCCAAATTCAACAAAATTAGTGGCATTGGAATGGTCTCATCAAAGATTCATTTTGGTATAAAATCAATCTCTAGGTTTCTTTTTGTGCCGATTTTAGTCCTAACTTTCATATTTTCACAAAAGGAGGAAGGCGAAGGGTATCAGACATGGAATAGTATATTTGTGCCCATATTGAACATGTTAACTCATTTTTAGAAGATGGAGCGTTGCAAAGGATAAGAAATTGAAAGGTCATGTGAAGAGAAGGAGAAGATTCATTTTGTAATCTATAAATTGTAATACTGATGCCTTTCCAAGGGATTGGTTTTTTGGTTGATAACTTCCATTGTCTTACTATAAGCAAGAAAATATAATTCTTCTATCTCTTGGTCTTATGTTTTCCTCTCGACCTCAACTTTACTCCATGAGAAATGTTACTTGTGCAATATTATGCAAATAAACTTATATTTACTTGTATTTTGTTCCTCTTTCCTTGACATTTTCCCTACTCCTTGTTAACCTGGAAATATTTTGGTTTTATGTCAATAAACTCAACTTGATATTTATTGAGTAAAAATCCCTTCTCACTTTCTCCCCTCTTTCCATGCATACCTTTCCTCGACCTCCTTTTTGCACACGGTTTTAGTGGAGTATTCATGTGTTGTCCTTAATTAAAAGGCCACCCAATATGGCTAGAGTAGTGTATATATTTCATATTTACAATAGATGGAGCTGCCCCATTCCTAAATAGAGAGACTTAGTCTTAGAGAATTGGTGAAAAACCCTAATTTTACCTTATGAAAAATTATTTCAACAAAAATATTTAACACCAACCATGGGGAAATTTTTTCTTTCCCACACCCTATAATGATCCACAATATCATAAAAATGAAATTTCCAAAAAAACATTAAAATGCAAAAAATGCAAAACCCAAAATATGGAGTTCATCTCTTGAAAACTCAATACTAATTTTTATGAGGAACCCTTCATATTCCAAGTTGTTAACTCTCAATTTCTTGGTTTTTTGCATATTAGGAAAGCACAAAGGTGAGTGAATTATTATTTTTTAAAGTCGAGAGTAAATTATTCAAGCTGGTGGAAAAAAGATACACTATAGTTGATCGTGTAAGTGGCCTCACTGATCCTCTGTTTGAAGAGAAACAAATTTTTTTAGGCTTCCTTTTGTCCAAACAAAGAGACATGTAGGACAATAATTATTCCTTAAATTTAATCCTAAAATTACTCTCGAAGACCTCTTGAAGGTTTAGTTGCAACACCTTTAAATATCATTCCTTCAAAAAAAAAATGAAAAGAATAAGTAGAGGAAGAAATGCAAGAACCTCAACCACACATTCTATGGGGAAGGAATACTGGTCCACTTACTCTTACACCACCTCTACATGAATTGCCAAAGCGGTCTTGCAAGAAATTTCCCAAATTCAAAGGTGATGGTACTCAACTTCCTAAATAACATATTGCAACTTTCATCACTGCATGTGGAGTTCTTAGTGTTGAACATGAAATTTTTTTGATAGGTTTTTCATGGAGTTACTTTAAGATAAATTAGTTGAATGGTTCTATCTCTTTTCCTCTCGTTCCATCGCAAATTGCGGTGATATCAAAACTAGGTTTGAAGCAAGATTTGAATTAATTGAAGACATTCATGATATCCTTGTTTAATTGGATCAGATGAAGAAATGATAAAATTAAATCATGAGATACTTTATGGCATGATATGATAGACTACTGAAAATAATACCTATAGAAGCTTTACCATCCACTAATAATCAAAAGAGATTATGAACATAAATGTATAATTTCCGAAAGTTGGATTTTTCCTACGAAGAGATAAAATTATAACGCTTGAGAGTGATTAAGAATGTGCCATTGAAATAGAAGATGATTTGATTATGTATAAGAAATTAAAGAATCCAAATGGCAAGAAGAAAGGTCCAAGCTCTAAAGAAAGTATAATAAATTCTCTTATTCAAAGGTTATTAAATGATGTGATTTCATTGAAAAAGTAACTAATGAAGGCCACCATTGCATACAAAGAGGTTATAAGGAGATGATACCTGAATAAAAATAGAAATATAATTGTGGGAGGATAAATAAGATTAAATATTGAATCACCTCATGTTAATGCCACCTACGATGTAAGATTGTAAGTGGAGATTGATTAAGCTGAATTGATAAGGAGTATTGGATATTAAATAAATTGGAAACATTGGTTTTTGTGAATATTCCTCTTTTGATGAGGATGAATTTGATGATACCATTTTTGATACGAATATCCACTCTTGTGCATTGTTCACCCATTCAAAGTCTCAAGAGAAAGAGAATTCTTCTAATAACAAGAAGGATAAATTCAAGGATCCTCAAGTGAAAACTCTATAACAAAACACAGTAATTGATATATATATATATAGGACACCCTATGAATTCTTCTATAGAGTATGTAAGGAAGATGCCTAAAGTAATTGCACCTGACTTTACATCTCCTAAGATGGGTGGTTCTATTCCTCTTCAAATTTTTGCTTACATTTCTATACTCAAATGTAATAATGCAAAAAACAATAACACCAATTCCATTCCAAGAAGTGGTCATTATCTTGCTGTTATATCCATTCCTTCATCCTCTTCATCTGAGGCTCATTTTTATATAATTGACCATGTGAAGAAATATAAAGTTCAAATCTCTGACGTTGAATATCTGCAAACCCATCATGAACAATTTGATAAGCTTATAAAATTCTTAAAAATAAATAGTACTAATATTTATCTTACCCCTCTCACCATTTATTCTAGTTTAGAAGGATTATTATCTACTCCTACTGAGAAAAATAACCAAAACATTCTTTACTCCTCTCTATCCACCTTAGAAAAAATTCATCCTTTATATGTCTCTTTGTTGATTTGTGGTTTTAGGTTGAATAAATGCAAAATAGACTCTGAAGCCTTTAACAATGTCACGCCCACAAAGGTTTCTAATTCCCTTGGTCTAAATATCACTCTATATTTTGGCCATTTTTACTCCATGTAAATGAAATAAGTAACCTTGGTAGGGAGAATCAAATAAGCTCAACTTGCATTCACATATTATCCTGACAAGAGAGTCAAGGTCACCATTCTTGTTGCTGACATGCATGCCACAAATGGGATGCTCCTTATTAGAATATTTGGCAGAGATATGGGAGGAGAAATAAAATTGGAGTGGTCATCCATAATCATTCTAGTAAATAATGAATTGAAAAATTACTCCCATAGCCTAAAATAATGTATATGGTATAAAAAATTGATGATCCAAGAGCCAAAATTATTTATCAAAAAAAGGTGATGGAAACTACTTCATGAAATCTAAAGGGAGTGAAGAGATACCTTTTCTTGATGAAAGGTTAATCGAGTTGGGAAGCCATGAGGTATGGAAAATAGAGTTTGATGGGAGTTGTTCATCCACTAGTTTTGGAGTAGGTATTATGATTGTATCTTAGTAGGGTGATTTGTTTCAATATTTATACAAATTAAAATTTTCCAACACCAACAATATAACTAAGTATCAAGCACTCATTCTGGGCATGTAATTTATAGAATACATGGGTATCAATGGGTTGTCTATCTAAGATGATGTAGATTTGATTGTCAAACAAGTCTGTAATAAAATCCACGTAAAGAAATCAAGGCTTAAAATCTATTAAAATAGAGTCTGAGATTATATTGAAGATTTTGATGATTTCTCCATCAAATTAATTCCTTGAGATCAAAATATAAGAAAATATTCACTAGCTGCACATTCCTCATTTATGATCCCACACCCAAAATTAAAAACTAAAAATATTTTAGTTTAAATGGTGTTTCGGCCTAATATACCCAACAACTCTGAGAATTGGAATTTTTTTAATGATGATGATCATCTATTATCCTTATTGCAATAGAGGGATAATTTTTAGAATCTCAATTTTGAGGGAAGTTGCAATGATCATAGAGAATGCACCTCTAAAGAAGGAATAAAAGGGGTTGATGATGAGGGAGTCATCGAATTGAAAGATACAAAAATTCCAAGAGGTCTTGTTTCTTTATAAGATTTGTTTGATAAACATGATAGGTCCATTCAAAGTCAAATAAATGGTCAACCCAATAATTTAGTTGAGTTTGATCAAGTGAACATTGGGACACATGAGAAGCCTAGACTTGTCAATATTGGTAAGTGGTATTCTCCAGAAGAGAAAATAAGATTTGTAACTTTTTTGAAGAAATATTAAGATGTTTTTTCCTATTCATATGATGATCTCAAGTCATATAATCCTGACACTAAGAAGTACCAAATTCCAATCAAGATGGATGTTAATCCTTTTCAAAGAAAACAAAGACAATATAATACCAATATTGTGGAAACTATTAGGGAGGAAGTGAAGAAATTTCTTAATGCAAGGATTATTTTTCCAATTCACCATGCCACTTGGGTAGAAAACATTGTTCTTGCGTGTACTTGAAGAATGGAAAAATAAGGATTTGTGTAGATTTCTAGAGTCTAAATCAAGCATCTCTCTAAGATAATTATCCGTTACCGGTCATGAATCAAATTCTTCAAGAGGTAGTAGGATCAGAAATGATGTTCATGCTTGATGGATTCTCTGAATACAATCAAGTGGAGGTAACATGGGAAGATCAATTCAAAACAACATTCACCACCACTTGGGGAGATTTCGCCTACAATCAGATGCCCTTTCGCTTGATAAATGTGAGAGATAATTTCCAAAGGACCATGAATATAAAATTCAAATCTTTTAAAGGTAAGTAAATTGATTTATATCTTGATAATTTTATCATATATTCAAAGCATAGAGGTTGTCACATACTCCACTTGGAGAAAGTTCCATTGAGGTGTAGGAACACAACATATACCTGAATATATAGAAATGTATATTTAGGGTAACAAAAGGAAAGCTTTTGGTTCATATTTTGAATAAAGAAGGAATTGGTATTAATCTAGAGAGAGTTGAAACAATCATGACATTGGCCCTACCCTCAAGTAAGACTAGTATCTACTCCTTTAGAAAAGTGATTTTTCTCAGATGATTTTTTCTTGAATTTGCAGAGCTTACAAAAGCTATCAATGATATGATGAATCAAAATAATTCATTTTTTTGGAGTTAAGAAGGTAAAAAATATTTTGATAACATCAAGAAATCCATTGCTAAAGCTCCCAATTTAAAAAGGACATATTTTAATAAAGACTTCATCATGTATTGTTATGCTTCTGAGCATACGGTGTCTACTATCCTAATGAAAATAATGAAGAGGATATTGAATCACCAATTGATTTCATGAGTTCATCATTAAAAGATAACGAATTAAATATTCACATATGGAAAAGCATGCCTATGCAGTAGTAAAAAATAGTGAATAATTTTAGATTCTAAATCTAAAATTCTCATACTATTATTATGGTCCTTGGATCAATAATCAAGTCAATTTTGACACAACAAGAACTAGGAGCCAAAAGAGGAAATTGGGTGTAAAAAATTCAAGATTATGATTTATAAATTAGACCTTCAAATTTGGTAAGAGGAAATGGACTATGCAAGTTAATGGCAGAGGATGAATCACACACGAGTCAAGAAGAAATGTAATTCCCCTGCTTTGATTGATATCTTACTTGCTTCTTTGATTGGAGTTGGCAAACTTGACATTGATTGAGTTCTGAAATGATATACTATTTGGAATTGTTTGGTCCTATTTTCTTGAATGATATAATTTGTTTGTTTAAAATATGGTTTTGATCATGTTTTGGGAAAATATGTACCTTTTTGGATTTATCATTTAGTATTCAGTTAATTGGTTTTTGAAGTTCACTAGGTGATATCATCCTTTTGGGACATCAGAACTATCAGGTAACTACGTAAGCTATTTAAGTTTCCTTATTATTTCTATCCTAAGACTATAATGTGAAAGATTGGATGAAGGAAAATACTTTGGATCAATTTCAGTGATCCAAGGCATTCTCCTTGATCATTTTTGTTATTCGATCATGAATGGATAAATAAGAATTAGGTTCTTATGTTTTCTGACTTGTTGTATAGCCATACTTGTTGATTTTAAGATTTACATTGGTATTATTCAGTGGCTTATATTCTTTAGTTATGTTACTACCTGATTCAATGATGATTTGATTAAGATGTTAGGCTAGCATGATGTATTTTAATCCTAAAAAAATCTATGCTAATGTTTTGGGAACCTAAACAAGTATAGCCTAATGTTTTGGGAACATAAAATCATCTACCCTAAGGTAATACTAAACACTAAACTATCCCAGTGTATTTGATTTATTAATATAACCTAAGCTAAGGTTGACACTTAATACTAAGGATCTAAACCTAACTAAGATCCTATACCTAACCTAAGACCTAACTATGGATGAAATGCTAACTAAGGACTAAACATGGTTAGCAGGGCACCAACCCATGATGTACTGGAAATTTAATGAGAATTATGGGGCATTTCTGGTACCTTTGGCATAACCAAGATAAAACTTGGCATGCACAGGTACCTAGGTAACTAAGAGTTTAGTGATGTGGTGTTTAAGAATTTTGTTTCTTGCTAAAAATAAAAGGTAGTTAGCGGACTATGTGGGAAGACTGACAGTCCTGCCATGGCAATTAATGACTTGGAATTTGGGAAACCACCTTGGGAAAACATCATGGTTTTTCGAAAGTAAATAGGGATTGTTTTTCATTTATCCTATGGTATTACAAGAAATTTGGCTCTGTCAATTGATATTTTCATGTTATAAATTGTTATTTCAATTTCACTTCATTTATGAACTCTCCATTGCATGGATAATATAGCGGAGAGAATTTTATGATTTTGGTTATAAAAATGATGAGGAAGAAGAAGTTTGGTCATCTGTAGATTATGTTTGAAGTTTTTAGAGAAGTTTTGTGGAAAATATTATAAGGAAAGGTGAAAATCTTGGAAGGAAATTTTGAGAGAACTACCAGGCATTATAGGCTCTAACTCATTATAATATTGTGCTCGCTTTAACTATTTCATGAAAAGAAAGTTCTACTCTTCACGTGGAATTGTATTTGGAGTTTTGGGTTTGTGATTTCACATTTATTACGTTTATTTTTTGTGTTGTTCTAATATTATCTGAAACTAGTTGTAACTTTGAGTAATCGATTTCTGGGTCATTATGCATGACTGTGAATTAGTGTTGTTGAAATAGAGAGTTTCTCCATTTATGGGTTTTGTATTTTGGTTGGAATAATGTATTCTCCTTTACTGGATATACATGTCGAACTTGTTAAAAACAATACACTTAATACAAATAATCTTATTGCCCTTCGAGGAAATATAACTATTGTTTTGAAACCCTTCTTGTTGGGTCAGCTTAAAACCTTAATGAAAGGTTCTGATCTATTTACCCCACCAGTCTGAGTGCATAAATTTTGTGGGTATGTTCGTTTTTCCTTTTGGCTATTCTAATATGAACAGGGGATAACAAATCATATGATAAGGAATTTATATTGTGTTTTCAGTTTGATTTCTCTTTAATACTCAAAGAACCGAGTCGATACCTCATTTGGGTATTCGTGCCTTGAATCTAGATAAATTTTTGGTTGGATAATTGGTACAGTGCAGGAATGATATTTTGGTCTTTAAAGACCATAACATGTGATTTTTTTGATACTCCTGAAGACTCGAACATGAGTCATAACCCTTTCTGGGTCTTAAAGTTTTCAGTAATATTAATTCCTTCTTTTGGGAGATATTGACTGGTTTTCTTGTTTGGGTTGTGAGTCCACTTTGGATGCTTCTAGTCCTAACTAGTTGTGTAGAAAGATTCAGATCCATGTAGGATCTTGTATAGTTTTTAGTTCATCTTATAGATTGAGTTTGTTGTTGTATAACCTCACCTTTTTGACTGATTTTTGAACTATATTCAATGTTCCCTTTAGGATTATGTTGACTTCATGATATTTGAATTGTACCCAGTTGTTTTTAGCAGTCTGTCCCATTAAAGGAGTTACGTATACTCTAAGCCTTCTTCAACAGGAAAAGTTAAGAGATAAGTTTGATATTCGAATGGAGTCTTTGAATCATTTTGGATTAATGGTTTTACTCTTTTGTTTTCATATGTATTCGAATATTGTTTGAGATAATTCATATTATAATGAATGTCTAGTTGGGATTAGTTGTTTAATGAAATTTGAGTTAATCCCCACTATGATACAACAATATTTATACTGTCCTCTTAGGGACTGTGAAGTTAAAATATTTGTAGTGGTTGAAGGTCTTAGTACATTGGATCTATGTTTGAAATACAGTGTTATCATTCCACCATTAGGGAAACTCTTCTTAATTGGTTTTAAGTGATGGTTGGGTAGCTTGGCTATAAAAGCTTGATCTTTAATTGACAGTTTGATTTTATATGATATAAAATGCTCTCTCCTTCGATGAAAGATCATTAGTATTACCACTCTTATTAAGTGCTCCTTATGTTACTATTATGTTCTAAACTGAACATAGGGTAATGTTGTTAATTCTATTGACTGTTATGTTGAGTAATAATGTGGATTCTATTGACTATGATAATGAAATTAGAATGGATTTGATGGTTTGTTCTTGATCGAATAATCATCAATAGTTTCTTGAATTAGTGGTATAAATTAGATGAACATTATATAAGTTCCTATCATATAATTATGGGATTATATGATTGTAACTTATAGAACTTAACCTTCTTAATTGAATGAGATATTAATTATTCTATTGTTGCTGTAATACCTAGGTAAGTATGCTATTAAATTGTTGGATAGGGTAAATTATTTCAGGCATGTAAGTACGAGATTACATGACTGAAATCATGTTACACTTGTACTTCTATTTTATGATTAAAATTGATCAATGTAATTTATTGTAATTTTAGTGAATGAAATTATTAGAGATTGAAAATCTGTGATAAAATATATGAATTTTATTGACTTCTGTATGTTTCAATTTTCTTGATTGTTCTCAGCATGCTTAATAAAGACTCGTTTAATTCTTTTGAACCTTAATACAATTTCATTAAAAAATAGTGTCCTTGTTATGAAATTGTTAAGTTAGAGCATGTTGCTATGAAGATTTAGTACTTATCATGCTCAGTTCATGTGGATTTACACATGCTAACAATCTTGTAGATGGATTTCATGAAAGACGAAAGGAAAAATACTTATAAGAAGTTGCATTTCTCTTATTGATTAAAGTCAATTGATATGATTAAATGATTATTGTGCTACACCCCTTAACCTATTGCTTGTATTAGGATATGGATAACTGACTTGTAGCTTACCATATAATTTTATTATTTAATTTATACTTTCTCATACTTAGTAGGTCGGCCTTGGTGATGTCCATAACATATGAATAGTGTATATACGGGTTAGTAGGTAGTAGTTGATCATCATTTCGAGCATTTGAGTCTTATTGTATGGTTTGGAGGTTGCCCCCTCGAAGTGGTGAACTTATTCTATTTGAATATTGAGATCATTCATCTAAAATATTGTGTTATTTGGTGTTTTATTACTTCTCATAATCAGCTTTATACAAGTAATTTCATTACAAGTGTTATCAGAGTTACGATCCAGGCCAAAATTAGGGAAAAAATCCTATTTTTTTGTTTCTACTATATCTTGCAAACCAGAGAGAATTTGTCAAATATATTTTTACCAGAATTACAAATCATTCCAAGTAAGCATCCATAAAAATTTCATACTTTTAAATTTATTTTGCAAAATTTATTGCAAATTTAGGGTTTTTCATAAAATCGCTCCCTAGGCTACAAATTGTGGAATTTTTCAAAGTTAGTTACATTTTTGAAAATATCTTAAAACAATATTACTAGTATTTTCTCTGTGGTTTTTACTATTCAGAACAATTTTTATCAAAACCTTAAACCCTAGGGTTTGACATCATGACAGGGCCTTCCACAAGAGCCAAAAATAATCCTGTCACTCTGGGTAAAACCCCAGATAAAGATGGGGTGGTAATTGAAGAGTTGGAGTCAGAAGGGGTAACTACAGATTCCTCAGCATTAGGTTTTACTTTGGTTGATCATAAGGTGATCCAAATCGAGTATGATATGTGAAATCTACAATCTGAGGTGGCCCTTAAAGGAGACATAGATCAAATCAATCAACGATTCGTTGATATCATGCATTATTTAAAGGGTAAATAGTTTGTCCCAAATCAGCCCCAAATCAACCAAGGAGGATATTTGATTCAAAATAATGGGAAAAAATAACCAAGTTGGATCACTTTTCCAGGAAAATCAGATTCCAACTTATTCGCAACCACAAAACATGATGCTGAAAGTGGAAATGTGCAAATTTGATGGGAAGGATCCACTAAATTGGATAAATCAAATTGAGAACTTATTTGAGTTACATTAAATCCCATTGGGATAAAAGGTGACCTTGGAATCCCTTTATCTTGAATGAAACCAATTTGTCTGGTATCATTGGTTATGTGCTAAGAGGCAGAAGAATGGTCTCAATGTCACTTGGACAATTTTTACTGAGGAGTTGCAATTGCATCATGGTTCTAGTGTTTCAGACAACTAATTTAGTCAATTGGAAAAGTTACAACAAACAAGATCAGTCAAAGATTATGTGTATTAATTCCAGAACCTATCCTTAAGGGTGGAGAATATTACATAAGGGAATCTAAATGACTTATTTCTTGGGGGTCTTAAGGACCACATTGATCATGATGTATGTATGTTTAATCCACTCAAGCTTTTTGATTTTATTATCATGGCTCATGGGGCAGAGGAAAAATTTCTTTGCAATATGAGGCATCCTTTCACTAACACCAGAGACCGTAGTACCTCTTTCCCATCATTCGCTCAACCAATTAGACTGACTCCTCAAAAAATGGAAGAAAAGAGAGCAAAAGGATTATGTTTTAACTGTGACACCAAATATGGACCAGGCCACAAATGTGTTGAGAAGAAGTTGTTTTTATATTGAAGGAGGAAATGAGGATGAAGAGGAAGCTGAAATTATAGGAGAGGCCAGGAAACAATAGAAGATGAAGTAGAGGGTCACCAACCTAAAATTTCATGCCATGCATTATTAGGTATTAGTAGTCATCAAACACTCAAGGTTATTGGCTGTCTTAAAAAAAGAAGGTGATAATGTTGATTGACTCAGGTAGTGCTCATAACTTCATAAATAGTAAGTTAGCTGCCCACCTTAATTGTTTTATTTACCCAACTCCAAAAATGAAATTTATGATTTTGAATGGTGGGACAGTCAAGCGCACATGAAAATTTCATAGTATTAAGATTTCCATGGGGGACTACATGTTAGAATCACCTATGTTTGCTATTTATATGGTAGGGGAAAATATTGTTTTGGGCATTTAATGGCTCACAACCTTGGGTACCATAGAGATGAATTTCCAAGAATTGTTCAAGTGGTTTCATTAGAAGGAAGAAAAATACAATTAAAAGGAATGGTAGCTAATTATCCATAGATTATTATCTTTCATCAAATGCAGAAGGTTCTCAGAAAAGGAGTAGATGGATTTGTATCAAATTTATTTTCCATAGAGGTACAAAATACCGAATGTTCAATGCCACCCGATCTTCAGAAGATTTTTGATGCTCACTCATATGTTTTTGATGAAATTTCAAAGGGACTACCACCAGTTAGGGATCATGATCATGCCATTTTCCTGATTCTAGGGAGCCAACCACCTAACATCAGACCATACAGATACCCATATTACTAGAAAAGTGAGATCGAGAAAATGGTGCAAGAAATGTTGAAGGCAGGTATCATTAGGCATAGCTAGAGAACATATTCTTTGCTAGTGGTCATGGTACGTAAGAAGGATGAAACATGTAGGATGTGTCTAGATTATCAAGAACTCAACAAGTACACCATCAAAGATAAGTTTCCTACTCCAGTAATTGATGATTTACTTGATGAATTATACGGTACTATTAATTTCAAAAAAATTGGATCTTCGTTCAGGGTACCATAAAATTAGAATAAGAGAGGAAGATGTCCATAAAATGGATTTCAAAAATCATGAAGGCCATTATGAGTTTTTGGCAATGCCCTTTGGTTTTACAAATTTTTTAAGGGAATTTGTATTAGTTTTCTTTAATGACATAATAATTTGCAATAAGACATGGGAAGAAACACTTGCAACATGTAGATAAAAGTGTTGGAAGTTTTGAAGAAACATAGGATTTATGCAAAGCCATCAAAATTTTCTTTTGGTGTACACAAGGTAGAGTATTTGGGTCACATTATATCCAATGAAGGTGTCAAAGTTGATCCTCAGAAGATCAAAGCTATGGTGGAATGACCAAGGCCCAAAACTCTCAAAAACCTCTGAGGGTTCTTAGGAATAACAAGGTACTACAAAAATATTTTTGAGGGGATATGGTAGAATCACAGCTCTAATCACTACATTGCTAAAGAAGGATGCCTTCCATTAGAAAAATGCAACCACTAAATCATTTGAATAGTTGAAAGAATCTATGTACACAACCCTAGTTTTGACTACTCTTGACTTCTCAAAAACCTTCATTGTTAAGTGTGACACTTCAGGATCAGGATTGGGAGTAGTTCAATGTAGGAAGGACTACCAATTGCATTTGAGATTCTCCAATTCAAAGGAAAAAATATTCTCAAACCTATCTATGAGAAATAAATGATGGCTATTCTTCACATGGTCAAGTAATGGAGGCATTATCTAATGGGTAGACACTTCAAGGTGAAAAACTGATCATGATAGTCTCAAATACTGTTTGGAGCAAAGATTATCATCTAAGGAATTAAACAAGTGGGTAAAAAAAATGTTGGGTTATTATTTTTTAAATGATATACAAAAAGGGTAAAGAAAATGTAGTAACCGATGCATTGTCTAGAAGGGATACATCCATAGATTCATTACTATGTGCAATGTCCATGTTGAAGACTGATTGGGTAGATGAAGCAAGATTGGAATGGGATCAAGACAAGGATACACAATCTCTAATTCAAAATATCAAGAAAGGTTCTATAACATATAAAAAATTTGAGTGGAAAGGTAATGCCATATGGTACAAGGACATGTTATAATTGTGCAAATATTCTAAGTTGAAGCATAAGATTCTCACAAAGCTACATGCATCACCTGTTGGAGGAAACTCTAGGGTTCTTGAAGACATATCATAGAATAGAAACATAATTATTTTGGCAAGGAATCAAGGGTGATGTACAAAAGTTTGTATCAGAGTACTTGGTGTGCTAATAGAACAAAAGTGAAACCATTAAGACACTAGGTTTATTGCAACCATTACCAATCCTATCTAGTGAAGGGAGGAGGTCTCCATGGATTTCATTACAGGGTTGCCTTGTTTAAAGGGTAAGAATATTATTTTGGTGATTGTGGATAGGATAAAAAAATATGCCCATTTTTGTGCTATATCACACCCATTTTTAGCCAGTAAAATTCACAACTATTATTTTGGAGACAGTTTAAAAGATACATGGAACCCCAAAGATAATTGTAAGTGATCATGATCCTATTTTCATGAGTAATTTTTGGACAAAATTATTTTCATGTTTGTGTACTTAGCTAGCCCACATTTCATCTTACCATCCTCAAATTTATGGGCCAAATGGAAGAGGTCAAAAAATTCTTAGAGGGGTATCTACATTGTCTTGTATCAGATGAGCATGAACATTGGGTTAAATGGATACTAGTTGTGGAATGGTGGTATAACACATATTTTCATACCTCTTCTCAAATGACCCCCATTTTTAGCATTATATGGTTACCATCCAACATCTATCACTTCTTCCTTAAGGGTGAAAACTAAGGTCAAAGATGTTGAGGAACACATTTGACATCAACAACAGGTTTTGGCTGTTTTGAGAGATTATTTGGCATTGGCACAAAACAAGATGAAAAAACAAGCATATCAACATCGTAGTGAAAGAAAATTTTGAAATTAGTGACTAGGTTTTTATATGTATGCATCCTTACAAGTAGATATCCTTGAAGCAATAGAAAAAGGACAACAAAATTACTCCTAACTATTATGGTCCTTATCAGGTTCTACAGAAAATTGGAAGTGTTTCTTATAAACTAGACTTTCCTCAATCTTCACGCATACACCCAATATCTCATGTTTCATGCATGAAGAAGGTTATTGGACACAAATTGTCAACCCAAAAAGAGCTACTAGTACTTGATGTGGAAGGAAGAATCATTTTGGAGCCAGAAAATATTCTACAACACGTACTAAGAGGCTCAAAACCATAAACATTAAGGAATATTTGATCAAGTGGAAGAATTTGAGCATATATGATATGACCTAGGAGGATGAAGGTTGTTTACAATGACATCTAGGATTATTAAATGTTGAGGACAATGTTGGTTTGAAGGGGAAGGTCATGCTACGCCCTTAACCTATTGCTTGTATTAGGATATGGGTAGCCAACTTGTAGCTTACCATATCATTTTATTATGTCATTTATACTTTCTCATGCTTAGTAGATCGGCCTTGGTGATGGCCATAAGATATGAATAGTATATATATATGGGTTAATAGGTAGTAGTTGATCATCATTTTGAGAATTTGAGTCTTATTGTATGGTTTGGAACTCAACCCCCTCGAAGTGGCCAAACTATTCTATTCGAATATTGAGATCATTCATATTTTGTTCTTTGGTGTTTTATTACTGCTCATAATCAGATTTATACAAGTAATTTCATTAAATATTGTAAAAAAAATTCATTAACTGATTATGTCACAGCACAGTTGTAGCTACACAATACGCACTTAATGACGCAAGTCATTATGTGGTTACTGTAGAGCTTCCACTATGATGTAACCACCCACATAGATCCTTTAAGTGTTGCTTCATAAACTAATGATTCAGGTCATTGTTATGTACTCAATAGTATTAGTGACACAAACCCATGCTAAGGTCATCTTAATGATGACTACGAGGAATGAAGTGGAACAAAGATGACGTAAGTCAATTTGGTTCTACTTGATATCCCTTAGTCTCCTTAAGTAGACCATTAGTACATGTTTATGCAGACTATCCCTATTTAGCACCTAACGTAGACATGGATTTGTTAATGAAATTCAAGGTATTCTAATATAGATAATAGATTCCAATTTGGTGAAATACATATCCCCTTTGATGAGTATGCCTTCTAGGAATAAAAACATGACATACATGTCTTAAAACTTTTGCCAAAGTATTGCAAGCTACTGATTGTGTTGTCTTGATTTCACCTAGAATAAATAAGCATGATATCAAATGGGTATCAATAATAGATACTTAGATAGGATCTTTTGATTTTTTGAACTTGAATGATCCTTAACTGATGAAGGAAACCACTAGTATACTTGTATATATTTATTATAAACAAACATGAGAGACCGGTTTAACACCAAGTCATTACAGATGCATATGGTTTACTATTATGTGAGGGATTAGCTAATGAATTTTTGTTCTAAATTATGTGAATTTAGAACATTAAACATTATGTAAAAAAAATTCCCTTGTTATTGGAATGATAAATGAGGATGTTACAAAAAAAAGAAAATTTTCAATGTTATGAATGCTTAACCAGAATATTTTTCTCATAGGTAAATTTATGAAAACTATTGATGATTGGTACGATTACATAGTCTATTACCTCATATATGGAAATTTCCTATCCTATATGGACCAAAAAGAAAGGCACACTCTTAAGTTGTAGTCTTCTAGGTATGTAATAGGGGATAATGCATTACATAAGAAAAGTGTAGATGGTTTCTTTTTGATATGTGTCGATAAAGAATAGTAGAAGAAAATCCTATGATATTTACCATAATTAAACATATTGTGGGAATTTATTGGCTATGGTAAAATCTCAAAAAAATCATGAGAGGGAGTTATTATTGGCCTACGTTGTTTAAGGATGCTAAAAAATGGGTTTCAAAATGTGAACCTTACCAACAATTTGTAAGGAAACCTAAGCGTTCTAATCTTATTGTCATTGTGTTGTCATTGATGTCAAAGAGTGATTATGTCATTGATTTTTGAATTATCTTTGGTGTTAAAAGGAGAGAGAAACATGAATATTGTTTGGTAGTGTCAATTGAGTTGCTTGGTCTTGGTGATGGTTCATGATGCCTTGAGTCAGAATGATGGATTGTAGTAACTTGCATGGGTTTTGTAGTGCTATGGTGATGTTTTTATGATTTCATGAAGTGTGTTGAAGATTCTTACAGATTGGAAAGGAAGGAAAAGTGATGAGGAGGTTAGTTTTAGTGAAGTAATCTTGTTCAAGTGGCATAATTAGGAGGCCTAGTTAGCATGATGATGTGTGTCATAACGAATTAAGGTTTATAGCATATGTTTGAGATTTGTGAGAGCATGAGGAGAATAATGATGAGGTGTAGGGATATTCACAAGTGTCTCAGAGTGTAGGTATAAGGCTAAGTCATTTTTTCTAGGTCTAAACTAGACATATTCTTAATCCCTAAGTGTCCAAATGAGATTAGTTGGACTGATTTCTGCATGGAAATGGAAAGGCGGGAATTTTTTAAGGTGTATAAAGTTAATATTGATGTGTGGTCCAAGTTTCAAGTCCTGGTTTACATGTTGAAGCAACAAATTGGGTTTTTACCTGTACCAAGTTTTTAGAAGTGAGATTTTGAGCTCAAATTAGACTTTCTAATGCTCATTGGCATGCGTGAAGTTTGCATTAGAGGATAATATATTCATGGTAGTTGGGGAAGGGTATTAAGATGAATTTATGGGAATTAGTTTAGAGATTAAGGGGTAAAGCTTTATGAATAATTGTTAAGAAGTTAAGGAGGTTCTAAACCCTCCTAAAACCTATGTATGAAGTGATGGAGAATAAGTTGATCATACATGCCCAATTTTTTTTTGAGTCATGATGATTTTAGACTTTATAGGACTCTTTCAAGTTTGTCCAGGTGTTTTTTAAGTATCTTAAATGTATGTGGACTCTACTAAAAAATGCAGGTTTATAAAGAAGTTATATTTTTTCTCAAGTTTTGCATTGGACTTGTTGAATAATTTGGTTTTGGAGGAAGTATGAAATATATTATAAATTTCCCTGGTGGTTTCAAAACAAGTTTTATCCCTTAGGATGTCTGTACAATTCCATTTTGTAAGACTAGTTTTGGGCCAATTTTGGGTAGTTTTAGGTGACCTAGTTACAGAGATGTTTTTGGGATTCTATAGTTCAAGTTGTGGTTTTTTATCACTTAGTGATGACCCCAATGTCATGAAATTTTTATTTATATATAACACTTGTATATTTGAGGATATTTGATGAGGGTTTGGCTTCAATCTTTGAAGACTAGTTTTGTAAGTCTTGGACCTAGTGAAGACGGTTGCTCCAAATTATGGTGTAATTGCATGAGATGATGATTAATAGTTGTATAATAACTATGGATGTTTCTTAAAGGATTAGAAAACATGTCTAAGTTTTCCAGGATTTTTGATGAAGGTGTTATTTCTAAAAAATAATCAAATTTGGTGAGTAGGCTATTTGAGTTTTTTAGGGCTTCTTGTGTCCTAATGAAGGATTTGGGTAGGAAGATGATATTACCAACCTATATCATCCTATGTATGATGTTTTTATATGTTTATAATGTAATTTGGCATATGATTTCCAACTAGATGTATTAGGTGTTTGATTCAAGTATAAAATCAAGTTATAAGTCTCATTTGAGCTAGTTTAGAGGGTATGAAAAAGTGCAAGCTAGAGGGGTGTTTCGAGAGGTGAAGGAGGTATTTGTGACCATTAAGAGAGGGAAGAAAGTGTGTGATGAAATTGTAGAGTGTGAGTATCTATTTGAGATATATTTCATTAGACCTAATCATCTTGAATAAGTTGTTCTTGAGCGAGTTAGCAATAAGGGAAGATTCAGAGAAGATAGAATGAAAGAGAGCTTCATAGTGTCATCATCAATTGTTGGTGAAAAATTTTAGAGGTGAAAAATATATCAGGTTGCTTTATTTGGTGTTTATTCATCTAGGGGGTTGGTGCTTCCTTTTAGGGTTTGTGCTCTATTAAATCTAGGGGTTGGTACCTTACTAAACCTTGGGGTTCGTGCTTCTTGTTGAGTTGTTGCTTAACTAAATTTGATTAATTTATCTAATAAAGTTGTGTTTTAGTGGGTTTTATTCCCCTTTAGGTTTCCCACTTACATAGTATGTTATTGTGTTGATTTTTTCTTGATTTATCTTATATGGTTATGGTTCTTGATACATGCATGATTAATGGTTATAAATTGTTAAGTGATAAAAAAGTTTTACTAGCCATTGATTCACCCCCATCTCAGTGACTATGATTCCAACAATTAGTATTAGAGCATTATTTTGTGTGGATTGACAGAGTCAAAGTTTGTCAAGGTAATGCAATGTGCCACTGCTAAGGCTATGTGGGATAATCTACAAGTCATTTATGAATGTGACACTAAGGTGAAGTTGGAAAAGATCTAGACCTGTAGGAATCAACTTGAAAGTTTGAATATGAAGGAAGAAGAAACTATTGTTGCATATCTTCTTAGAGTAGATCAAGTGGCCAATACCATTAGAGGACTAGGAGAAGAAGTAAAAGAAGCATTGGTGGTGCAGAAGGTGTTGAGAGATCTCATTCCTAAATTTGATCCTAAAGTCTCAACTATAAAAGAAGCCAAGAATTTGACTACTCTGTTGATGGATGAACTCCATGGTATCTTGATAGTTTATGAGATGAGAACATGTGCCGATAAAGCTCCCAAGAAGGAAGTAGCTTTCAAAGTTGAAAGGAAGTCAAAAGGTAAGAAGATCTTGGATGATGATGTTTTTGATATTGATGATGATGAATTAATTGGTATGTTTACTAGGAAGTTGAAGACAAGTTCAAGTAAGTATAAGGGTAAGGTGCCCTACAAGTGTTTCAACTGTGGTGAGATTGTACATTTTGTAAACAAGTGTCTCATAAGCATAAGGATGGAGAGCATGATAAAGATCATGATGATGATAAATGGTACCAAATGTATGATAAGAGTAAGAAGAAATTCAGAAAGTCTAAAGATAAGAAGTCAAAGATAAGCTTTTATTCCAAGGAGGATTGTAGCTCATATAAGGTAAGCAGTCAAACTAGTGCTTATGATTCTGATAATGATGATGTAGGTAATGAAACTCTATTTATGGCCAAAGGAGATAGGATTCCTAAAAGAGAGGATTCCATATTTGGAGGTTCATGTATGAATTCAGATGAAGAAGAGTTTGAATCTGAGTTGTTGAGTGTCTTAGAAGAGTTGAAGCATGAAAAGAAGAACAAGAAATTGAAGGCTCAAACTAAGGACTATGAAGACAAGATTCATCTTCTTGAAGAGAAACATTTGATTGACACCAATAAGTGTGATGATATTCTCAAACAATTAGAAACTCAAGTAGATGTAATACCAAGCCTAAAGTCTAATGAAGAAGAGTGCATCAATTATGAGAGATAGATTAAGTCCCTAAAGGTCGAAGGGACTCAAGACATAAGAAAGGTAAGATCATTTCAGAAGTTTGAGAATATTTCCAAGGATATAGATGATCTCTTGGATAATTATAACTCTGTAGGTGATAGGATTGGTCTAGGATTTAAGGAAGATCTAAAGGGTAAAGAGGTGATTCGAGAAGATGTTTCTCAGAGCAAGGAGAATTTTGGCCCAAGTCCCAATGAAGATCAGAAAGAATATGAAGACAAGGTCTATTAGGAAACCTAATACAACAAGGTATTAGAACTATTTCAACGGTTACTATTTTTCTTGCAATGAATTTGGTCATAGAGCAAGGGAATGTGGTAAAAGGTCTTTCATGAAAGAGTATTCATGGAACAATGAAGGAAGTTTCAATTCTCTTCAGCCTAGAGGTAGGAATGAAGTTGTTTGCTATAATTGTAATCATGTTGGTCATATTGCAAATTTTTGTTTTCATGGTCCCTCAAGGAAAAATAAGAAGTTTCAGGATCCTAGAGTACCAGAAAGTACACAAAATAAGGTATGGGAACCAAGAATGAATCAAGGCAGTCCATCTAAGAATAATTCAGATTTTGACTAAGATATGAATGCACACAGATTGCTGAGTAGAAGAAGGTTGAAGAAGACTAGTCACAAGTTCTAAGGATGTCTTGGAATCTCCTTAAAATTTTGTTGTAGATCCCCATGGTTTGGGATGTCTCTACTAAGCTTATTAGAGGCATTCATCGATTATAAGAAGCATATAGTTAGGGGTAGCATGAATGGATGTAATGAAGATGTGCCACAAGGTATGCATTTGATGTTAGTCATTGTTTTGAAGGTGTGTGGATAGTTGTTATGATTGTATAAAGAAGTGGATGAGGCCTGTCATGTCCATGGAGGTATGTTAGTGCCTTAGAGTGCTTCAAGAAGGTATGTTTATGTGCTTCAAGAAGATGGTTTGACTATTTGACTATGATGTGCTCAAATTTGTGGCTAGTGACCTTATTTAAGTCTATGATTCTTATAAAGGTCTACTTTGTGTTGTTTACATGACTAGGAAAAGAAGTTTGTGTTTTGGATCTAATAGTGTTTTGTGTCTCTTGAGATGGAGATTGGTTTGATAGACCAATATGACCTTGTGCTATATGAGTGACATGAATATCTAAGAGGGCTACATGCGTAATGGATAAACTGTGATCAAGAATGTGAGCTTGAAATCAATATGACAGAGTTGACATGAAGATGGTTCATGGAGACCCAACTAGCAGACACAATGAAAGAGATATGGTTACAAAAGTAGTATAAGTATGTGTAACCTAAAAGTAGGGTAAGAGATCCAAAATCTGGGAATGTACAGTCAATTTCATGAAAAACCTATGAAAGCATATGAAGTCATTTGCATGAGGTGCTCTTTGAGGATCAACATAAAGTATGAAGCATGAAGATAACATGTGATTGAGTCAGAATTATGGGCATGCAAGATGTCATCAAGAATTGTTGAGTGCTTTTGGTGCTCAATTAAATCCAAGAGGTAAGCATGGTCTTAGGGAGAGCTTGTTGGCCATAAGAGGTAAGCATGGTCTTATGGAGAGCTTGTTGGCCATAAGTGTTTGGTAGCTTTTTATACTTATGTGGGTTATGAAGGAATACATGTCTTAGGGGGAGTTGGGTGGCCATTTCAGTGTTAGTGTTTATAAAGTTGTGAGAAGGACTATGTGTGAAGTCAAAAGGTCGGTAAAGGCATAGTCATGAAATGGTATATAAAGACATGGTTAGTCCCATCCTATTCATGGAAGTTCTTTGTAGGGACAGTCATGATGTTGCAAAAGATGTCTTCCAAGATGGATTGACAGTTGTATACCTTGAGGAAGTGAAATAACAAGTTTGATAGTGAGAAATCTGGGCTTACAAACAGTTAGACAAGTACAATATGCATGTTTGGGCATGTAATTGTGTCTTGAGATCTATATTGGTATGTGTTTGTTGAGAATCAAAGTTGGGTGTTTCATGAACTTCAAGAAAGAAGTGTCAAGAAAGTGTTCCTTGAGCATCTATAAGGTTGGTATATTGATTTAGAAGTGTGGTAAGCATATGAATGCATGACTAAGTTTAAGGGTTTGTATCTTTAGACCTAATTTAGGTCTGTGTTGTGATCCTTGAATATTTGGTGATTGGTTCTGTATGATCAATGTGTCTTTGTCTACCTCAAAATATTTATGGTCATGATCAGGTAATTGGAGGCTTGATACAGGTTAGAGTTCTTAATTTTGATGTGCACGTGAAAAAATAGTTTGCATAAGAAGCAAGGTATGACTGTGGCATAAAGTGAATATATAATTGTCAAAATGATTGACGATGCAAGGAAGAAGTCATGGTCTGTGTTTTTGTGGCATAAATGAGGAAGAGTGAAGATCAAGAAGAGTGTTTGGTCTCAAGGGTAATTTGTTTCTCCTATAAGCTGGTTCAAGTTATGTGTGTGATGATTAAGTGCTTATATTCATGCGTGGGTCCGGGTTTAAGCATTTGGAACTCAAGAGAAGTGAGAATATGGCCTCAAGTGGAGTTTGATAGTCCCAAACAAGGTATGCAAATATTTCTTGGTTTATTTTTTCATATATAGGTTTGAGATATAGTTACTGAGCACATGTTCCTAGTATTGGTTGAGAAGGTCTGTTTAGAGCATGTGAATGAGGTTTACATGAAGGAGTTTGGTATCTAACTGTCATGATAGTGATGTCTAGGTCTAAAGGAGGATCTAAAAAGAGCTCCATGAGATAATCATAGTAGTATGTGGTGACAAGAAGTAGTCAAGAACCTAAGGGAAGTTGAACTAATCTCTATGAGCAAGTGAGTTGTGTCATGAAGGTATGATGAGTCATGCTGACCGAGTTGAGAAGTATTGTTGAAATCATGTAAGGGGGAGCTGTCAAGTTTAATTGAGCTTTCAAGATTGGTTGTTGATTGATGTAAGTATGGTGTGTGATCTTCATTTGTAGTATGCCCTATGTAAGGGCAAGTATGTTTCTTGTTTGAAGCTCTTGTTACAAGAATGTGTGGTTGTCATTAAGGAAAAGTATCAGTTCAAGTTGGAGAATGTGTGTTATCAGCAGGTCAATGACTCAGGGGGAGTCAGTCAAATTTGTTCTCAGTTTGAGAAGAAGGTAAATCAGTTCTTTTGATATCATGCATTTGCTAGGGGGAGCTATGTTATGTCATGAAGTGTGTTGAATATTATTGCAAGATGGCACATGTGAATACCTTAGGGGGAGACATTGTTTTGTGTGTTTTTCCATTAATGGGTCTTACATCAATGACAAGGGGGAGATTGTTGGCATTGTGTTGTCATTGATGTCAAAGATTTATGATGTCACTGATATAAAAAGGAGAGAGAAAAATGAAGGTTAATTGGTATTTTCAGTTGAGTTGCTTGGTCTTGGTGATGGTTCATGATGTCTTGAGTTAAAATGATGGCTTGTAGTGACTTGCAGAGGTATTATAGTGTTGTGGTGATGTTGTGACAATTTCATGAAGTGTGTTAAAGATTATTTCAAGTTATAAATGATGAAAAAGTGACGAGGAGTTTAATTTTGGTGAAGCAAGCATGTTTAAGTAGCATAATTAGGAGGCCTAGTCAGTATCATGAGGTGTGTCATAATGAAGTAAGGTTTTTATTAGCTATTTGAGCTTGGTGAGAGAATAGGGAGCATGTGGATGAGGTGTAGGGACACTCATGAGTTTACCATAGTGCAGGTATAGGGCTAAGTCATGTTTCCTGGGTCTACACTAGACCCATTCTTGAGCCCTTGGTATCTAAATGAGATTAGTTGGACTAATTTCATCATGGAAATGGAAAGGTGAGAATTTTGGAAGGTTTAGAAGGTTGATATCGAGGTGTGATCCAATTTTTAGGTCCTGGTTTACATGTTGAAGAAAGAACTTGAGCTTTTACCTGTACCAAGTTTCTAGAAGTGATATTTTGAGCTCAAATTGGACTTTATGATGCTCGTTGGAATGTGTGAAGTTTGAATATGAGGATAACATATTAATGGTAGCTGGGGAAGGGTCCTAATATGAATTTTTGGGAATTATTTAAGAGATTAAGGGGTAGAGATATATGAACAATCTTTAAGAAGCTAATAAGGCTCTAAACCCTCTTAAAACCTTAGTTATGAAATGATGGAGAAGAAGTTGATCATACATGCCTAAAATTGATTGTTTTATAAAGTATGAAAAATTGAGGTTATATAGGACTCTTTTAGGTTTATCTAGGTGATATTTAGGTATCTTGAATGTATGTGGACCCCAATGAAAAATGAAATTTTATGAAGAAATTATGTTTTCTCTTAAGTTTTGTATTATAACTATTTACTAATTTGGTTTTATAGGAATTATGGAATATATTGTACATGTAAGTGGTGGTTTCATAACATGTTTAATCCCTTAGGAGATTTGTACAAGTATATTTTACAAGACTAGTTTTGGGGCAATTTTGGGCTCTTTCTGGTGACTTGGTTGCAGAGATGTTTTTAGGATTCCAGAGTCCAAGTTATGGTTTTGTGAGTAGTTGGTAATGACCGTGATGTAATGATATTTCCATTTATATACCACACTTGCATATTTGAGGATATTTGATGAGGTTTTGGATTCAATCTTTGAATACTATTTTTGTAAGTCTTAGAACTAGTGAAGAAGGTTTCTTGAAGGATTATAAAACATGTCTAAGTCATTCTAGATGTTTTATGAAGGTTTTATTTCTAAAAAAACAATCATATTTGGTGAGTAGGCTATTTGAGTGCTTTAGGGATTCTTGTGTCCTAATGAAGGATTTGGGTATGAAGATGATATTACCAACCTATATGGTCATATGTATGATGTTTTTATTTTTTAATAATGTAATTCGGAATATGATGGCTGACCTAAATGTATTAGGTTCTTGAGTCAAGTATAAAATCAAGTTATAAGGCTCATTTGAGATAGTTTAGAGGGTATGAGAAAGTGTGAGCTAGAGGGGTGTTTCCAGAAGTGAAGGAAGTCTTTGTGACCACCAAGAGAGGGGAGAGAGTGTGTTATGATGTTCTAGAGTGTGATAATATGTTGTAGAGATATTTCATTAGTCCTCATCAACTTGAAGAATAAGTGCTTGAGCGAGTTAGCAATAAGGGAAGATTCAAAGAAGATATAAGGAAAGAGAGCTTAATAGTGGGTTCTCAACTAAATTTTATTCATTACTCTAATAAGGATGTATTTTAGTGGGTTTCCTTCCCCTTTAGGGTTTCTAACTTACATCTTGTTTTCTTGTGTTGATGTGTTCTTAATTTCTTCTATGGTTATGGTTCTTGATGCATGCATGCTTAGTGGTTTGAATGGTTAATGGTTGTAAATTTTCAAGTGATTTAAAGTTTTATAATCCATTGATTCACCCACCCCTCTAAGTGGTTATGATTCCAAAAAATCTTCCCCTGAAATCAATGATCATTAAAGAACCTTTTAAGTAGCGGAGACTCGATTTCGTATGAGTGCTAAATCCAATCTCAATTATCAGGAATTCATATGTGCTTACTGTAATAGATTAATTCACCAAGTGGGTATAGGCCATACCCATGAAGCATGCAAATTCTAAAATAGTGTTCAAATTTATGAAGGAGAACATAATCATTCATTTTGGATTCTCGAACACATTGGTGACTAATAATGCCACGTACTTTTCCTCTATTGAGATCACTAAATTTTGCTACTAGTACGAAATATTACTCTCACATTCATCTGAATATTATCCCCAAGGTAATGGTCAAACAAAATAAAGTAATAAAAATATTGTCACTATCATAAGGAAGATAGTGGACATCTATAAGAGGAATTGGAATAGTAAATTTCTTGATGCCATAGATCAGATAAAATTTCAAGAGGGAAATTAGGATTTCATATTTTTCAGATTATTTATTGTATGGAGGCATATATTTAGATTTAATTGGAAATACCTGCATAACAACTAGTAAAAGTTATGAAGGATGGTGAGTACAATTAATCTCTTAAAATTATGATATATTACTTGGAAAAATTGAATGAAGAAAAATATTTGGCGGTGGATCATCTTTGGAAACATCAGATGAAGGTCAAAAGGGTTTTGGATCAAAAGGCTCATACATGATACTTTCAAGTCAGAGATATTATCCTCTTGTGAGAAAAACAAAGGGAACCTAAGGGTATTCATGTAAATTTTGATTTTCTATGGCTTGTTCCATTCAAGGCCAGGTACTTTTGTGGAGACAACACCTATTACTTGTCCTATCTAGATGGTACTCACATGGAGCTACCCTGTAGTGGGAAATACTTGAAATTTTTCAAACAATAAAGGTTGATCCTTCTAAGTAAAATTTCTATAGTGAAAGTGGGATATCCCCCACATGTACCATAGGTGATTTAGGCTATTTTACCCTATTGTGTTGTGTGATTCCCCTTCTATTGCAGGTTTCCTTTCCTTATTGTGTGTTTTTTTGGTCCCTTTGTTGTATTTGTAGCCTTATTTGTTCTTCAGTATGGTGAATTTATTTTCCCAATGGATAAGGAATTAATATTCTCCCCCATGAGATAAGTGAGCTTCATCCTTGTTCCATTTATTTTTTGTGTAATTCAAAACAAGTATCTAAGCTAGAGCTAATTGTTGTCATGATAAATTTCTAGGATGTAAAATATTAAATTTTGGTCATGAAAACTAAGCCCCCACTTGAAAATTCCTCTCTTGGTCATTGCAAACCTTTCCTCTAGCCATCCTTTTCTCAATTTCACCCCCATTCAAAATAGTAAGAACATGTGAACAAGATTTTCAAGTGTGTTTCATGTGCAGGGATGAATGCCTAAGGTGATTGAAAGAAGTCACTGTGTTTGTGTTGTCCAAAATATCCTCTAGGATATTTTGAAAGATTCCAAAAATAAATTTTGACTTGGAGAAATTTTTGTTGAAAAATCTACAGAACATTTTTTTAGTGTACCAAGGATTTCAGGAAGATAGTGTTTTATAGATCCTCTAAGAAGAAAGGAATGGAGTTGGGGGGGACTTAGGAAGATTTCTACCAAAAATAGTATTCCAAGAAAAAATGTGAAACATGGGTTTTTCTCAGCAGAGGCTGTGATGCACAGAGGATTAGTTTAGAGTGGTGCAGGTGAAAAATAAATAAGTTTAGAATCAGACATAGTTTAAAGATGCAGAACATTGTTCTAGGATTACACAAAATTATCAAGGAGAAATGTTATGTATACTATCCAAGTTTTTGAATCTAAAGACAGTATCATGGAGATTAGAAAGTGCCGCCGAGGTCTCTAAAAATCCATGGAACAAAGAATTTTTTAATTTAATACTTGGGCATATATTTGGCAGTCTTCTGTGGAAAAAGGAAAACAAGGGTTTTATCCAGGAGAGGCAATTATGTATGAAGGAGAAGCCATGGAGTGTTGCGGATTAAAAGAGAAATATACAAGTGACCTAGTCTATGAGCTGTAGAAACCTATCCTAGTGTTTTGCTTCCAAAATTGTAGAAGTCCATAGGTGGTATAAGGCATAAGTTTAAGGCCGCAATTAAGGAAAAAATGTTGCGGAGTGCCACAAATAAAAGAGTAAAAATTTTATAGGAGACAAAAAGTTGAAGTCTGTAAGGCATGCCAGAAGGATTAAAAATTCACAAAATCTGCAAAACACTATTCTAGTTTTTTGTGGGTTTCCAAAATACTAGAATGTCGTAAAAGTCATAAAATTTGCGGAACACTATCCTTGTGTTCCATGGATTTCCAAATTTTCCTGAAGCCCGCAAAAATTCATAAAATCCACGAAACACTATTCTAGTGTTCTACGGTTATCTAAATCTACAAAAGTCTACAGGTGGCCTATAAAATAAGTAAAAATCCTCAGAGCACCATGAAAGGCACAAGACAAAGACAAAAGGGGTTTTTTTCCCATAACTTTTTATGCAGACCTCCAAATTAAACAAAATAAGAGGATTTGGAAATTTTCCTTGAAGGATTCATTTTGGTCTAATAATCAGATGTCCAAGTTTCCGCCTAGGCTGATTATAGTACATGACTTTCAGATTTTTACTAAAGGAGGAATGTGAAGGGTCTCAGGTGTGTAATAGTATATTTATGCCCAAATTGGATGTGTTAACTCAATTTTAAAAGATGGAAGATCACAAAGGAAAATAAATTTAAATGCCATATGAAGAGAAGGTGAGGAGTCATTTTGTAATCTATAAACTATAATGTTGACACCTTTCTAATGGGTCAAGATTCCACTATCTTAATACAAGAAAGAAAATTTAATTCTTATATCTATTGGTCTTATGTTTTCCTCTCCATATTAACTTTACTCCATGAGTAGGGTTATTTGTGAAATATTATGAAAATAATCTTTGATTTACTAATGTTTTTGTGTCTTTCCTTGACATGGTGTCTTTTCATTTTTATTTTGGAAATATTCTAGTTTTATGTATATAAACTCAGTTTATTATTTATTGAGTAAAACCCCTTTCTTGATTTCTCACCTCTTTCCATAGACACCTTTTCTTCACCTCCATTTTGCAGATGGGTTTAGTGGAGTATTCTTGTGTAATACCCAATTAAAAGGCCACCCAAGATGGTTAGAGTAGTGTATATATTTCATGTTTTTAATAAATAGAGCTTCCCTATTCCTAAGTAGAGGGACTTAGTCCCAGAGCATTGGTGAAAACCCCTAATTTTACCTTGTGACAAATTATTTCACTAACAACAAGATACTCAAGTTAATCATACATCCTATGTAATAATGACAAGAAAACCATCTATTCATCTACGTAGACTTCATGTGTAATCCCCAACACTACATCTTGGTGATATGGAGTGACTGGGTTTCC
Organism: Taxus chinensis; assembly: GCA_019776745.2. Classification (NCBI taxonomy): domain Eukaryota; kingdom Viridiplantae; phylum Streptophyta; class Pinopsida; order Cupressales; family Taxaceae; genus Taxus; species Taxus chinensis. The sequence goes on from CM034154.1 coordinate 567,643,936, forward strand.
TTATTCGGTAAGACTACCATGACTTATCAACTTGTGGACCATCTTCATAAATCAGTTGTCCCTTCTTGTCTGACTAGGCGAATATGAGGATAACCATTCCTTATTTCTTAAGAACATGTATCCTCACCATTCATTTTCTCCCATGTGTGTTTATGTCAGAACTTCTCTCATTACATTTACTTGTACTACAAACATCAATACACATTTTAAATATTTTTTCATCATAATTCTATTTCACAATATTCATAAAATATTTGTATTCAATGAAAATATAATAGTTAAAATGTACATCACATCAAATTCTACACTTCTCAGATACATGAAAATAATATATGAAACACATATAATTAATGATAATCAAGAATCCCAACATATAAATGATATAATATGTACTTCACACACACACACACACAGAGGACAGATTAGCCTTTAACATAAAAATAAAGAGATAACTGGTTTATCTCAGGGTTATTTCCATTTTAATGAGCATCCCTCGATGGGTAATTATTTTAAACACATGCTGAAGTAATAGAAATGGAAACAAGGTTGGAAGCCCAAGCATGGCATAGAGAAAAAGAGAATACCATAAAATTATAATTAGAGAAGTAACAAATTAGAATTAGCTAGGTTAAAATTACAATAGGAGATACAATTGAAAGAATAATTAAGAACAAATTACCTTCCTAATACAACCTCAAGATCCAAAATTTGGTGCATAGTATGTTATGTGTAGGGTCATAGCAAGTTGTATTTCCCTTACCTAAAAAAGAAGAAGAGAGAAACTACAACAGGAAAACACTCTTTATATAAGGCGTTTGTTGGGGTTATCTCACACTAGTTGTACAAAAATATAATTATAATTAAGAATATGAACAATAAAACATAGAAATATACTAGAAGATAAATACACAAAATATAACGCGGTTCACCCAGTGTGGGTTATGTCCACCAAGAAATAACCAATCTATTAATCTTTGATTTATAGAGGAAATACAATGAAGATCTGTAATCTTCCACACCTTCTTTGGATGTACAATACTTTTCCTTCACAAGCTTCTCTTTGCTCTCTCCAAAAATTCCTTCTTACAATTATTTTCAATCTCTCTTCTAACCTTATATTTATAGCTTATATAAACATATACAAACTTAGGTCATCATATCTATATAATTACAACTATTAGATCAACTTTTAATCCAAGATTAGATCCAATCCCATGAGTTAAATAAAAAAATTTCATGCACGGGATACTGACGCTGATTCCTTGATCGATGTTGGTTCCTACTAGATAATTGAAGCCGGTTCCTACTCACTAACCAATGCCTGTTAGCCACTTGATGTTGATTACTGTGTAAACTTGCATGTTGTAAAACCTGGTATTTGTGAAGTAATTAAGTTCCATAACTCAAAAATCTCCCACTTTGAGATAAATTGTTAAATTGTACCGTACAACTCCATCCTTGGATCCTTTCCTTGGCCTGTTTCTTCCTCTTCAAGTCTCAAACTTGAAGACCAATAGAAGTGGAGTGAAGCTCCAACTTCTCCTTTTCCAATGGCTTCATTAGCATATCTACAAGGTTCTCATTTGTATGAATTTTATTTAGTTTTATATGCCCATCCTCTAACACCTACCGTATGAAGTGATATCTCAACTAAATGTGTTTCATTCTTGAGTGAAATGTTGATTTTTTTTCCAGATGAATTGCACTTTGACTATCATTGTACAATCTGTAATCCTTTTTCTCCTTTCCCAACTCTTCCATGAACCTGCTCATCTATATCATCTCTTTGCTAGCCTCTGTAGCTGCCACATACTTGACCTCTATAGTAGATAAGGCCACAACCTTCTATAATCTTGAAATCCAACTAACTGTCATCCCACCTACTGTGAATACATATCCATTGGTGCTTCTATTACCATCCAAATTTCCAACCATATTTGAATCAACATAGCTACATAAAGAAGTATCTGAACCTCCATAACATAATTACATGTTGGATGTCCCTCTTATATACCTAAGAATCCATTGGACTACTTTCAAATGCTCTTTACTTGGATTGGCCATAAATCTACTCATAACTCTCACTGCCTGTGCAATGTCTGGTTTGGTATAAACCATTGCATACATAAGACTTATAACTGCTAAAGCATATGGAACTGGTGCCATGTAATTGACCTCCTAATGTGATGAAGGAAACCGATCTTTTCTCAATTTAAAGTTTCTAGCCATAGGTTTACTTACGGGTTTTGAATTTTGTATATTAAACCTTTCCAACACATTATTGATATAATGTTCCTAAAACAAATATAATTTCTTTTTCTTCGTGTCTCTATGTATTTACATGCCAAGGATTTTCTTTATAGCTCCTAAATCCTTCATTTCAAATGTATTAGTTAATTTTTCTTTAAGCTCAACAATTTCCTGCATACTATATCATGCAATAAACATATCGTCCACAAACAGTAAAAAAACAATATAAATTCCATTTTTAAGCTTCTTGAAATAAAAAATGGACAGATTCACATCTCATATAACCATGCTCATGCATAAAATTTTCAAACCTCATATACCATTTCCTTGGGGCTTGCTTGAGGCCATAAAAGATCTTTTTCATCATGCACACAAGTTTCTCCTTACCCTTGAATTCATAAGTAAGCGGATGCTGCATATATATCTCTTCCTCCAAATCACTATGAAGGAAAGCTGTATTAACATCAAGTTGTTCTAAGTACAAATATTCTATTGCAACTAAATTCAAAATAATACACATGGAAGTCATTTTTACTACAGGAGTAAATATCTCACCAAAATCAATACCTAATTTTTGTGTAAAAACTTTTACCACAAGCCTTACATTGTATATTTTATGTCCACCCTCTTCTTCCTTAATTATATAAACCCATTTGTTCTATAATATTATTGTACTTGCTAGAAACTCAACTAAATCCCATGTCTAGTTCTGTTCTAAGGAGTCCATCTCCTCATTCATGCCATACTCCCACTTCTTGTGCATTTCATCCTGCGTTGCTTCTTCAAAAAAATTCTGGTTCACCATTATTAGTCAATAATAAATAAGATAAGGAAGGTGAAAATATTTCTGGAGGTATCCTTACCCTTTGTGACCTTCTCACATAAATTTTAGGTGCCAAAATCTTAATCTGTACATCCTATACATTAGTATCCACCTCTGAAAGTGACTGACGCCAGCCATATATAGCCGACGTTGGTTTAGATGACCGATGCCAGTATGGATATTTTGTAGCCGACATCAACTCTGGCAGCTGACGTCGGTCATGTTTCTACTGACACTGATTACTGTAACTGAAACCAGTGCTTGTAGGTGTTAATTTTAAATTTGATAATGCATTTTCTTCCACAAAATTTTTCACCGGTTCATCCTTGAGTATCAAAATTTGATCCTTGTATATTAACTTTTCATTCCATTCAATATCATGACTCCTAAATTTTTTAACATCATCTAAATCCCAAAAATAGAATTTGAAATCACCAGAGCCATAACTAATAAAATTGTATCTATTAGATTTAGCATCCAACTTCTTCCTATTTTCTTTATCAACATGCACAAAATATTCTAAACCATATACTCTATGAAAAGAAAGATCTACCTCTTTTCCAATTAAATCTTATTTTGGTATTCCACCATCCAGTGCACTTGAAGGCCCACGATTGATTAAATATACTGATGTGTCTATTACTTATGCCCAAAACTGTAAGGGTAATCTATCATGTATCCTCATGCTTCTTGCATGTTCTATGATAGTTTTGTTCATTCTTTCAGTGACACCATTCTCCTATGGTGTTCTAAGAACCATTCTTTCTTTGCAAATTTCATTAACTGAACATTAATCATTGAAATCCTTGCTGCAATACTCACCACCATCGTCAGATATAAGGCATTTTAATTATAAATTGGATTCATTTTCCACAAGGGATTTCTATCTTTTAAAAGTCTCAAAAACACCAAATTTACACTTTATGCAATAAACCCATGCCTTTCTTGTGGCATCATCAATGAAAGTCACATAATATTGGGATCCTTCATAAGAATCTACTTGGGTTGGTCCCCACACATATGAGTGCAAAAAATTCATTTTTTTCTCCTTCTTTGTTGCCCCAACTTGAAGAAATATCACTTTAATTTTCTTTCTAACTATGAAATGCTCACATAAATCAAGATCTACATTTTTAAAATTTGATAACTTACCCTTTGCTTTTAATATCTGCATTCCTTTTTTACTCATATGGCCTAGATGATTATGACACATGCTTGCATTTGAATCTAAAGTAGATAGAAGAAAAAAGGAATTAGTAATATAGGTAGATAAATACAATGTTCCTACCTTCTTCCCTCTTGCTACAATAAGAGATCCCTTGGTAACTTTCCAAGAGTTGACTGTGAATGTAACCATGAAACTAGCTTCACCTAGTTGTCCTATAGAAATTAGATTTCTCCCGAGGCTTAGCACATGCCTCACATATTTCAATATCCATGTATTTCCATTCCACAATTTTATACGAACTTCCCCTTTACCAGTAATATTGCATGGTTCATTATCTCCTAAATAAACATGCCCAAAATTACCCTAGACATAATTTATGAAATAAACCTTATTAGGGGTATCATGGGAAGAAGCTACTGAATCTAAAACTCATGATTCTATTTTATTATCTGAGGAGAGAATAAGGGAATCTTGCATTATCTCTGATGCAACATTTGCCTCTTTACCTTTATCTAGTACATTCTCTTTATTTTCCTTGAACTAAAAATCCTTCTTTGCATGTCATTTCTTTCCACAATTCCAATAGGTTATTCCTCTACCTCTAAATTTAGATCTACCATTCTTAGAATTTGATTTCCCATTATTATTAATCTTGGATCTCTCATTCTACCTTCCCTTACTTTATACATTCAAAGCATTTCTAAATGATGATTCTCCTATACTTTTCTTGTGTATTTATTCATCAAATAAAATTTATTCCAAGCACTTGGTTTTTCATATAAATTAGCTAAAGATTTCATCAAATCCACCATGGTTGCTAATTCAGTAATATTAGAAGCCAAAGATGCTTCCAGGCTCAATATTATAGATCCCAAAGCCTTTATGTCAAGAATTTTTCATTCTTTACTAGTCATCTTTGTTGGTCTTTCGTTCTCATCCAACGGTAAGTATAGATATTTCTAATATATATGATCTTCCACCTGCATCTTCCATAATTGATAATTACAATTGTCAAAAAAATTCCCACTTTGTATTTGATACCTTTTGCCATTTCTGTGCTCCCACTCAATCAAAAATCCCTATGTGATTAAATATGTTAACACAAAAAACCTTCAAACAAAAAATCTCAGATACCAGTTGTTGGGGTTAGCTCACACTTGTTTCACAGATCTATAATTAGAATTTAACATACAAACAATAACACATAGAAATATACCGGAAGATAAATACACAAGATATAATGTGGTTCACCTTGTGTGGGCTACATCCACCGAGAAACAACCAATCTATAATATTTTCTTTATATAGGAAATACAATGAAGATATGTAATCTTCCAAACCTTATTTGGATGTACAATACTTCTCCTTCACAAGCTTCTCTTTGCTCTCTCCAAGAATTCCTTCTTATAATTCTTTTCAATCTCTCTTCTAACCCTAGATTTCTAGCTTATAGAAGCATATACAAACTTATGTCATAATACCTATGTAATTACAACCATTAGATTAAATTTTAATCAAATAATGGATCTAATCTTGTGATTTAAATAAAAACATTTCACGCATAGGAGATCAACATCAATTTCCTAACCGATGCCAGATCCTACTAGCTGGCTGACACCTATCAGCCAACTGATATCGGTTACTGTATAAACTTGTATGTTGTAAAACATGCTATTTGTGAAGCAATTAAGGTCCAAAATGCAACATCATCTACAAGTAACACACAACCCACATAAAGAACATGGTGTGGACTATGGAGACTATGGGACCAATACACATAATATACACCCCCCTTATAGAGTTATCCCCACTTACTAATCAACTAATGTATTGTATAACATGTGGTTAATTTAACCACTACCATAACACATGTTTTGTTGTTAATGTTATGCAAGAACTTAAAGAGTATAATGCTAGAAGAGAAATGACTGTGAGAAAAACCCAATACTTGCAAGACTTGTAAATACACCACCTCTAAGACTACAAGTACAACAATCCCCTAACTTACAAATTCCATAATACCAGACACCAATAATTATAGCCCCGCAATAAGGGATATCGAAGTGAGCCTCTATAATATGAAGGAGGATATTAAGGAAGCTATTATAAACCCAAATACCATTGTGGATAGAATATATAATTCTATATATGTTTTCAGGTTTGGTGGAGGTGAAATAACTTGGAGCAACAAGATACAACCAAAAGTATCTATCTCTTTTATTTAAGTAGAGTATAGTATTGATGTGGAAGCAGTAAAAAAAAAATCTGTGGCTCAAAACGGGCTATTGGAAGAAATTCATATGGGCATCAAAGGAAGCACTCTACTTCTATGTGATAGCCAAAGTTGTATTACTCTTACAAAGATTATAGTCTAACATCAAAGAACAAAACATATTGAGATCTATAAGCACTTCATCCAGGAAAATGCTCTCAATGGTAATATAGATCTCAAGTTTTTTCCACTGATGATAAAGTTGTAGACATGTTTACTAAGCCCTTGGGTGTTGAAAATTTCTACAAGTTCTATACTATGTTTGGCATTTCAAATAATAGGTCTTATGATCATGCGGATGATGTTGATATCCACCTTTAAATCAAATGAACATGTGTTGTTTCTCTTATGATCATGTGAATGATGTTGATCTTCACCTCTGAATCATATCAGTGTTGGCATTTCAAATCTTCCCTTGAGGGGGAAATAAGAAATGGGAATTTTTCATGTTTTATCTTGTACAATGTCATCTCTTGATGGCTTGAACGTTTTAAAGTGGATACTCCTGAGACTATTTCTATGTTTTTTAAGTAAATTTCCATGTATGTGAAGTTTACTTATAATCCACAACTAAGCATTAGATATGAAGATTTTATTAACTCCATAATCTTATGTAAGGATTCATCCTTAATACTTTATCTTGACAATTTGTAATTTTCCTTTGTATTATGGTTTTTATGGAATCCATGGAACACTACTTTGAATTGTGTTAAAACAGTGTCTTTTGGCTTCTCTAAAACCCGCAATGCATGTATAGTTGTTTGTAGATTGTATAATCCCGTGAGACACTTCCGTAGTGTATTACAAAGTCGAAAAACCCACGGGAAACTGTTGTAGTGAAAAATAGAATTGCAAAACACACTTATATCTTGTGTCACTATGTTCATTTACTTTCTATTCATGATGTTTACATTTTGTAATCTGCATTATAAAAATTTAAATCTATGTTTCTAATTAATTAACTTGATAAAATATAATATTTGGTAATTTATATTGTGTATTTATAAATTGTAACATTATTCGTCCCTTAAATTTCCTAACAAAAATATCCCCAGAGGACTAACCCAAAACAACATTTGCAACAGAATGGGGATCATTAATGCATATAGTGATTCCATTTGGGTTGAAGAATTCACCAACAATATTTAGTAGAATAATGGTGAATGTATTCAAAAAAGTTATACATTATTTCTTAGAGAGATGATTGGATGATGTACGGGTTGTTAAAAGGCCACATCCAGGTAATACACCTAATGTTCCAAAGATGTTTGACACTACAAATATCACTTAATCTTAAGAAATGTATATTTTTTACACCATTCATAATAGTGTTGGAGCATATTATTTACAAAGAATATCTATTTATAAATAACTTGAAAACATTTTTCATTGTTTTTGGAAATTAGGACGCTGAGAGGGGGGTTAATTAGTGTCTATTCAAACTTTGAAAAACAATTCATTTCACTTAATTTGTGATAATAAATCCAAATCAACATTCACAAGTAGTAAATGTGAGAGTACACATAGAGAGACAAGATTTAATGTGGGAAACCCTTCAAGGGAGAAAAAACCATTGAAATCAAAGCACTAACTTGGACAAGAATGTCATGTAAAGATAACAATGATTTCATAGTTGAGCATCAACTCAATATGGAGCTAATACTCCAAAATTAAACCAAGAAACTATTCGGTATTTAGCAAGCTTCTACTTGCATGGAAGCTTCAACTCCCAAGTTCAATCAAGCACCTATTGAACTTCTGTAAGCATCAAATTATAAGGAAGATTCAACTCCCTAATTACTAAGTTATTACTTAGACTTCTGTAAGGTTTTGATCACTCTGAATTAGTTGTCTCTCACACCAAATTGTGATCACTAAATTATCTCGTTCTTATTCTCAGTTCTCCTCCTAATTCACCTCTCTTAAGATCACTTAATCATCTAAAATAATATGTCATACATGTCTCATTCATACACACCTTCATGTCACATTCCACACCTTGAATCACATAAACAAGCACCCACTTTTCATGTGTTTAACCTGCTGTAATATCTCAGGAATGAGTGCATTTCTTGTTCACCTTGATTCTCCTATGTTTCATGTTTTTAAGCTCCTTCAAATCATGGTCATCAACATCTCATTCTTATGCACATTCCTCTTCACTCAATTGTCATTCTTGTTTCATTATCATACTTGTCTTCATCAGTATCTCTTCATTACTTCAACAATTTTTTCATCTTCACTCTCCTCTCAAGGCACTTATCTACTCTTTAGATCACTTTGAATAATGTTTTGTTATTCATGAGGATGATCCTCTCATACTCCTATGAATCTCTATACTAATTTCATCTCATACTCTTCACCCTAAGAACACCTATCTCTTCCATATGCTCATCTACTTTCAATATGCATCAAAAAATCTCTCCAAATCTTTAACAACTTTTACAACCCAAGAATAAGTTTTTTTATATACACACAGAATTACTAACATGACCTTTCACCTTCAATTTCCAAGACTCTTCAAGTTAATAACTTTTCCATACATACAAGGAGATGAGAATACTTTCATGAAACAAATAAATTCCTCAAGGAATCATCATAGCATGTGATTAGTTTCAATTACTAGTACAAACCTGTCAATTATGTTGAGATTCACTTATTTTAACTGATGTCTAATGAGAGCCTCAAACTCATCTAACAACTGAAAAACCAATCCTCTAACCCTTGCAGACTTTCCTCTTTATAACTATCAAATTTTGTTTGACATAGGATTTGGTGAGTGAAATTATGTGTGGCACATTCAAGGCTTCAATCTAGGTGTCATCAACATGCCTATAAGTTACAACAAAATTCTTGATGTTAGAACATAATATTAAGTGTTGTTATAAACCTTAGTTTACAATTAAATAATTTAGAATATTTATATTCAAAATTATTTAATATAAACTATGAGTTTATGGTTAAGTTATTTTTAATTAAATTGATTTATTTAAATCGGGGTGTATACCCCCTGTCACTTATATGTTCATAACCCTTGGGGTTATATAACGCTGGTTTTCCTAAAAATAGGGATTGTAATTTTTTCATTGGAAGGTTGGAAAACCTTGTCCCCTTAGTAAATTCCCAAATTTTTATTCTCATCCAAATTGAAGTCTATGTAACTCCTAGTAAAAAAAACATGTAGCAGGAGTGAGGATATAAGTTAGTAGCCTATGTAAATTTTTTGTTAATGAAAAATTCTTATTCATGGTTTTTTACCCCATTGGGGTTTTCTGTGTTAAATTTGGTGTCACTTTGTTATTTCATTTTTTTTTTTTTGTTAAATGTTTTATTATTAATGTTTGAATTAATAAATATTTTATTTATTTATTTACAACTCTGTTACTATGTTTATATAGTATGCATATGATTTAATAAAATTAAAAACTATGTATATGTGTAATTAAAAAATCTCCTATATGAATGGCCTAAGTTGTATATTTAAATTAAATCCTATGTTCCTTATCCAATCCCTCTACTTTATTTACATTTAACATGTTATAAACTATAATTTTATCATATTAAATACCTAAACTAAAAAATAGTTGTTTGGCCCATAATCTTAAATTATATGATATGTTGTTTAACCTATGTTATAGGTCGTATATAAAACTCATCGAACCACTTTAAATTTCCATATGTTATTAGTTTAATAAAATTATAACTGACCCCTTACCCCCATTGGCATTAAATTTATCTTTTATTTTTGGTTGGCTGAGGATTTGGCAGTGAATAATAATAATAAAATAACCTTAACCATTGAGCCAAGTGGTCGACACTCTACTTATTTTTGGAATTTGAATATGTTTTGACCGCTTGCTTTTGGTTAATGTGTGGCCACTTGGATAATACGTGGCATTCAATTGAAAGTTGGGATTTAATCCCTATAGTAAGTTTTTAAATTAATCACCTTTCAATGTAGTTGCAGAAACTTGTAATATTGTTTTTAATTACAAGAACACCAAATTTTGCATAAATTTACATTGTATTTTTTTAATTAAAGACAAAAGGTTTTTTGAATGTGATCTTACCCACGGTACAAAATGCCAAAGCCCAAACATTCAAATAAGGAGTATAAAAAAATAATATCAGATCACAACGAAGATGGATCAATGTAAAAATAAAAAGGGGAGTTGCAAAACAACAACGGGAGTACAGAAAAACTTTAGCAAGACCAAAGAAGTACTATAAAAAAAACAACAAAGAACAATACAATGCACTAAAAGAGAAAAACCTAAGTAGCTTAAAGCATGCTCAACCATCCCTTGGTGGTCTTTGATAAGTTCTATTTGAGGATTCTTAGATTATATTTAATGTCCTTAATAGTGGTTCCATCCTTGGAATTTTCCTTTCCTTTGTCGGTTTCCATGACAGATGTAATGCTTGAGAGGATGTCCAAGTTGCCATTGAGGACAATGAGAATGTCACACTGTCTGCTCCTGATTTTTTCTTGTTCTTCTTCAATGCCTTTTATTCTCTTCTCCATTTCTTCCATTAATTATTCATCTTTGCTCCCACTTTTAGTTGTTCATCTTTGCTCCCACTTTACATTGTATTACATTACCCTACCATTCCTTTTTTCTCTTCCTCGGATTTTTTTTACATAAAATTCTCATGGTATGAGTTGCTTAGTAAAAAAAAAGATGGAGGTCATGAATTAAGTAGATGGAGGAAAATATGATTGAAGGGGAACTAATTTTTTCTTACAAAAGTGGATTTTCATCAATTTCAAAGGAAAAGTAAGTTATAATTAATGCTTAGTGTCGAAGGGTGCTTGACCCCACTAGGGGCTAGTGCCCCTAGACCCCCACTTCCTAATCATGCGTTTAGTACCTTCTATGAATAAAACCTCACCTTTGTGTATGCAAGAAGTATCAATATATGTTGTTATATTGAATTGTTCATTTGAGGAAGAAAGTCTTTATAGAAAGCATATATGGATTATATATTATTTATTAATATGATTTAATTTATCTTTGATTACTAAAAATATTATTATATGTATATCAAATGACAATTAGAGATGCCTATGTCTTTATATTGGAGACATCCAATACTAATTGCATCTAATATATATTTTACAAGATTAATATGTTGAAATTGTTCCAACATATTTATAGTATAACATGGTTAGTTTGCTAAGCATATTGTTATTTAAGTTTTTATACAACTTGTTGTTTAACCTATCAATGTAAGTTTTATAGATGGTTGAAAGTGAAATAAATAATGATATTATATTATGCTTATTATGATTTCTATATGGATATTATGACTCTAACCATGTTGATGTTGTGTTAGATATAAAATATACAATTGGATATGTGTTCAATTTTTTGGCACATGTGTCATTACTTGGAGCAATGAAAAGCAACCAACTATCTCCATATCTTCTACTAAGGCAGAGTATAGAAGTGCAATGAAATCAGGTGAAAGAAGCCATGTGGCTAAAGTGACTATTGGAAGAGATTCACATGGAAGCTAAAGGAATTACTCCTCTTCTATGTGATAGACATATTTGCATTGCTCTATCACTAAGAATCCAATTCAGCATCATAAAGGACTAAGTATATTGAGATTCATATGCATTTTATCTGAGAAAAGGTTTTTTGTGGTGATATAGATCTTCAGTACTACCCAAATGAAGATCAAGTTGCAGATATGTTTCCACGAAGCCATTGTGTGCTATAAAATTCTGTAAGTTTTATACAATGCTTTGGCTTTTCAGAGTTGTCCATTAAGGGGGGGTGTGCATGGAAATTCCACCTCTTGATGGCTGGATGGTTGATGACTCCTTCTCCTCTATAATTTTAATCTAGTATAAAGAATTATAAATAGATCTTTATGATCTTTGTAAACTGATAGAGTTTATAGTGTGTAGTCTAGTGTGTTGCATCTATTTGTAAAGGAGGTATTTGTGTTATAAAAGGCTCCTAGAGATATGGTTTCAAGAAAATTTACATGAGAAACCATGGGATGCAGTCTCACAAATCATGCTTATCATAAATCATACTTCTGATTTATGGATTCCAAATCCTTTTGTACCAAAAGGTAAGTTGAGCATGATGAAAGTGTTATAATTCCTTCAAAAGTGATATGCTAGCCTAAACCTTCACTAATGGTTTATGGATTTATAAATCTTATTATACAAACATGTAATATTGGCATATGGTTCCCCACTTAATATTAAAGGGGAGTGTTAGAACACAATATTAAGTGTTGTTATAAACCTTATTTTATAATTAAAATAATTTAGAATATTTATATTTTGAATTATTTAATATAAACTATGAGTTTATGGTTAATTGATTTTTAATTAAATTGATTTATTTAAACTGGGGGTTATACCACATCAATTATTTGTTCATAACCCTTGGGGTTATATAAATATGGTCATGCACCATAATCAGGTGAATTAAATTCACGCTGGATAAAAACATGGATAAGGAGTGATGATAGGAGTTAGTAGACTGTGTAAAGTTTCTCGTTAACAGAAAATTCTTATTCATAGTTTTTTACGCCATTGGGGTTTTCCACGTTAAATTTGGTGTCACATTGTTATTTCATTTATTTTCTTTCTTAAATTTTTGGTTATTAATGTTTGAATTAATAATTATTTTATATACTTATTTATAACTTGGTCCTAATAATTGAGATGCATTATAACCTCGTCATATTTTTCATCACTCACAATACAACCTTCAACCTTATTTGAGCACCTATGACACTATATGCTTGAGCTGAAAGATACAATCCTGACCAAATTTTTTGAAGGAGTAGTTGAAGCTAGAGTTTTTCAAATATTCAAGTGAAATTAGGATATAGGTGTTCTTCACATTAGTAAAGACTTGGATTCCACTTCACCATAGCTTAAAGCTCATATTTACCATACTATGGATGTACAGACAGGATACACTCATATCATCATCTTGAATCATATTGATAAGCAACAATGAACTAGTATTTAGAAGATTTCTCAGCTTGAGAAGAATTGTTTTGATCTGTAGGCCATATTAAACTATCAAGGAACTAGGTCATTGTTATACTTCTTCATGAACCATGCACTAAGACATGACACATACAAAGATAACTTGCATATGGAACAAATTCTAAATTTGAGCAGAGTTATACTATATCCCTATCACTTATGTCTCCAATGACACATTTTAAAAATGGTGAAGATGATATTCAACTTAATAAGTCCATAGAAAGCTTCACTCCATAGCTATGAGGTCAACCTTGCATGGTATTAAAGATAGGCTCAGTCAAGTTTTTAAGATTCAAACCATAGGCATATATTTGAATCCTCTAACCACTTTGTTCTCCATTTTCACGCATATGCATGTGTACAATGACTTCACCAGAGCTTTCTAATGTAATTTCAAGTATTATTTTAGAAGAAAATATAGGAAAACTTCATGGCTTAGACCATTGCCACTATCCTTATAGAATGTCATGTGAACCAAACCCTGTTTTCAAGAATGGGATGCTTTAATTGTAGAAGCTTTGTATTAGGATTATAAAGTAGTGTTCTGATTAGGATACCTTTTTTGTGCCTCTTTCCATACTAAAACAACGACCACTTCAAGGAAATTAGACATGAAAATAAACATTTGCAGTATTGTGTAAATTGGTTCTTAAGTCCCCAAAGAGGATTCTTTATTTAGAGGCATCTCACTCGTCAAATATTTACACACATAACTACCCATTTCATCTGCACTTCACTAAGAAGGTGATCAACATGCTAAATCTTCTCTTGAATGGATTTGAAATAAAAAAGTCTATTTTTCATGCTCAAAGCATAGTCCATTATGATTGTCCTAACTTAACTAAGTTATCCTTTCAGATATTGTTCACCACAAATCTCTATTTGATTAGGAAATTTATTTGAATGTGTTTTTTCAGAACATTCTATCTTGATTAGAGTAATATTACTCATGGACATAAGCACTTTACATCAACAAGTTCACCTAGATCAAGAACTAGTTCTTGTCAAGACTTTCTCTTCAAATTTGTGACTGATATAGGCATACCTTGTTTAATTTTTCAACATGGATTCCCTAAACATCTTCATAGATAAAAAATAGTGACTATATGACCTTCCATGTCACAAATTTCAACTTTAAACCCTTCACATCAAGTAATATACAAAAACCTTGTAAAGAATGAGGTACCCCTTTATGGTAAATTCAACCATGAGGAACATGAATCCCACAATTCTAACCTATAATAATCCTTCTACACTCTTGATAGGTTGTACCACCTTGCAAACTTGATTTGGAGACAAATAAGCTCATTTTATGCCTATTGTTTCAAGGAGGTTTGGTGAGTGTAAGATATCTGATAGAAAAATGAATAGAACTTATTTGTTCCTTAGCTATTTGACCCCCCCTTTTTTTTTTTACCAAAACTCACTCTTAATGTTATATTCAAAAAATAATCTTATGATTTATCTAGATAATGCTTTTAAAAAAAAATAGTGTTAAGAAAATGGGTCACTGTTTTAACCCTTCTCACTTTACCCAGTTTCGGAAAAACTTGAATATCTTCAACAATAATCTTCAAATTTTGATGAAAATTGACCCAAAGAACTAAAAAACATCCCTCCACATGCTCCATAGATTTATTTATCATAAATTAGCATAAATAGTCAAGACCCAATCTCATTTTTCCAAGCTTCCACTACTAGTTCTCAAAGGTAGTTTGAGTGAAAACTTCAAATTTACCTCTAAGGATTAAAGTATGCCTTGCAGTTACTCATAAATGTTCTAGTAAGTGTTCCTAGGATCCTAATATGATTACCTATAATTTTCATGGCCTAATTTTATCTCTTACACCACATTAGGCTCTAGAACTAGGCCTAAATGGGATAGTTCCAAGTGTGACTTGCCACACATGATTTGATGAACATTCTAGAAGATCTAGAAAATCCTTGAAACACCATTTGAAAGTTGTGGGACACATGAGAAAATTACACTAATATTATCCATACCTCTAGTGGACACTGACCTCATTGACTAATCTTGTAACACCCTTAAACAATTCTGAATGTTCAAGAAAACATCATGGGACCACTTTGTGAACACCAACCATTGTTGAGAAGGAACTACCAATCAACCTTCATGACCCTAATTGATACTCACTTCACCAATAACATATTTTCTATCAAGTCCATCTGACATCAATAACAAAACTAATGCACTTGGTTTCAACAAGTGTAACACTACCACCTCCCAAAACACAAAAAGATGTCCACACATTACTAGGATACATAGGATAATTTAATAGAAGTGTAAATTAATTAAATTTTATTTTAGAGTAACTTCTGTAACTAATTATATAAAACAATATACAAATTCTAAGTACTCAAATAATGTATAACTCTAAGAAAATGAGAAGGATAAATGACTTAGCTGTTTTTTTTGTGTGATCTGGAGATAGCCTAGAATGTGTAGCTATTGGATTTGACTGGAAATGATGCTACAATGGCTGATAGAAAGATATGGGACTTAGGAATATACTAGATAGGGTTCCTCATGGAGGAAAAGATAACCCTGGTGCTGGTTTGTGATCTAGGAATTGGTGACTTCATAAACATTCATGATATGCCTTTTTCTGGGTTTGAGGGTTTTTGATTGAATGTATACTTTTTCACTATAACTTTTCTCTTAAGGTTTAAATGTCACCTATAACCTATAAAACAAACCCTAGATATCTGTACAATATCACAAATGTATTAGATATAAAATAAAAGGTAATATGCGAATTTAGACTGACCACGATGGTCGCCCAAAAAGTGAGCTTATGAACGAGTGATGCACTACATTTCAGACTCCATGTAGTTATGTGTGCTTATGTGTCAAATAATGTTATTAGGTTTCCCTTGTGACAATAACACTAAGATATTGGGCTATATCTAGCTTAGATGCAAATGTGTGATATGGAATTTAGCACTTCCCCTTCTTATGTAATGTATGCAACCCAAAAATGTAGTCCCTTGTGATATTAGTGATAATATGTAGATGAGATAGTCCCTTAGAATTTTTAGCTAGAATAATAGTGTGTATGTTGTGTATATATATGAATATATTGTTTGAATTTTGACACTAGTGAAACAAAATACTGAATATGAACACAAGATAAGGATAATAAAAGTGAAAAGGCTGATCGTAAATGTAAAAATGAGAAAAAGAAATAAACACGATAGGAGCACCCATAATGGAAAAAATCACCTGAGCGCTAGTGTCCAGAGTGGGTGCTAGTGTCCTAGGATAAATTACATAAAATATGAGATGATAGATGGAAAAGGATCCATATGACTTGACCAGAAGTGGATACAAAAATGACAAATGTGAAATAGATTCACAATAGAAGAGATAAAAGTACATGGCTAGACGAAAGATAATGTCACTAGTGAATAACTTTCTTACTTAAGATTCATGAATATAACAACATGCTAAAGGCATATCAAAATAGTAATATGTGCATGATTGTTTGTCTGCATTTCCCCCCCTTTATGTTATTTGAATGAAATTCAAGTAGTGTAAAGGAAGAACCTAACATACATGTACAAATTCTGGAGAATTCATATTGTAGAGTGCGTGTAGAGAGTAAAAAATTGTAGTGTGGTGAATCATGGATCACCGTTTTGATCCACGTGGAATAAGAGGAGATAACAACTATCGTAAGAATAAACTTGGAGAAATATTTGTAATGTCATTTGAGATGTTGGATTATTCACAAAATGTGATAGAGAGGGGTAGGGAGTGATCAATTCCCAACATTATTTGTAACTAACTGAAGTATTTTGGTGTCTTGCTTGATGTAGCCTAGAATTTATTGCAATTATCCTAAGGCACGATGACACATCACTCAGCCTGAACTGAGTGCTCACCCAAAGCATGTAAGGGTACTAGGTCCCTCTTTAGAGGATCTTAGGCAAGATGCTAGTGTGATTACAAGTATAATTCAGATCCATAATAGATAATCAATTAAACCACAATGCATGAACTATATCTATATCTAAACTTATGAAATATTGACTAATGAATGATTATAATGAGATTTACCATGTAAGAACCATATTCAGTCATATATAACACCAATATCCAGCCAATATGATCCATTGTATTAAATATTGCAAAACACAGAAGCTTCATATATCAAGATACAGTTTCCATGGGCATGCATGCTAACAAATCCGCAACATAACTCTATAATTAACGGGATATCAAAACTATGCAAATTAATGCACACACACACACACACACACACACACACACACACACACACACACACACACACACAAGGGTGAGGATTTTCCCTTCACCGCCCATGCACCTTCCAAAAATAGGCTACATGTTAATAATAGCCATGTGCCTCTACAAGAGAATACAAAATAATGTAACTACTAATAATAGATTTTCTATTAGTTAACTCTAAGAATAGATCCTATTATTAGACCAAAAATATGCATGGCGCTCAAACTGCTACACATCCCAAAATAGTCTTGTATGAGTTACAAGTCTCCATGTCATCGCGTGCTTAGCACTCCATAGCCTTAACAACAAAATGGCTAAGTTCTGATCCTGGGCACTCCGTACCTTATTATAATTTCACATGCATCCCACATGCCCTATATTTATGCACCCACCCCTTATGTGTTTTTAGAAAACTTAGGCCTTTTTTTCATCCCAACATTACCTCACACTAAATTGGATTTATGCCCCTAAAAATGGGAATTTAAATCTTATCCCTAAAAAATAATAATGAATAAATATTTGTAAACCAAAAGAATGGTTTACCAATGCTTAAGATAATCAACCTATGTGGTATCCTTCTTCTCTTCTGATGGAATTAACTTTGGATACTCACCCTGGACCTTTGCTTCAAATGAGTACCAGTCACTTAACACCTTATTTATTTTTTCTGGGATGTCTGCAACCACATATTCTAACTCATCAAGGGTCATCCCACTACCTTCATTCTAAATAATTCTATGAATATTGACCATACTAGAGACCATCCCTTCCATTACGTCCATCTTCTTGGTAATGTTCCTCTCTATTTCCTTTATTCTGTCCTCATGCACTTTTCTAGAAGCCTCAAGAGCTTTACACTTAACATCAACCAAATTAATCCTTTATGTGTGCCAAAGTGTCTCATTCTTTACTACCCGAAGGACTTCATTTTATTCTTCCTTTATTCTTTCCTATATCATTCCATTAGGCATTGCACATGTAACTAATGCTAAATCTGATTTCTTCAATTCATCTTTCAAGGCCTACAGAATAGACTCATAACTAGAGATCTTCCTTCCAACTGCAACTTTGACCCTTGTCACTTCTTTTGTAGCATCTTTAGGATGTGACAAGTGAACTTTCCCTTCCTCCAAAAGTAGTCTAACTGTGGTTCATAAATAATGAAGGGAAGTTGGAAAATTTTGTGGTACCTTTTCCTGAAACTCAGGCCTCTTCTCTATAATCTCATCTTCTATTTTCTTGGCCATCTTGCAAATATTTTGTGATTCTGCCATAACCTTATCCCACTCCTTTTTTGGTCACTTGATCTCGGTCTCCTTATCTCTTATATCTTATATATCTATTTTTATTGTCTCTACTTTATCAATGTTATAACGCGTGACTTCTGTCGGTATCTTGACAAGGACATTGCTTACTTGTTCATCTGATAATTATGTGGGGTTGATGATAATATGTCTAGTATGAGGCACCATTTCATCCTCTAAGATATACATGACTCCTTACATACATCAAAGTCAGGATCATCCATGTAAATCTGCATACTCCATGAAAATTGTTTGCGAGTGCGCATTGTTGCCATTTTTGGGTCCATCCAATCCCAACCATACAAATGATCCCTAGGAAAGGTACTCTGAAAGAGGGTGTGAATAATTTTAGTTGGGTCATCAATGTGGCCCAAGTTCTAAGTCATTACAACATTATCTTCCCTATGCCCACTGGTGTGCTCTTCGACATCTTCTTGTGTAGTGGGGCTTGCATCCTATTGTGGCTTCATGCCTGTGCTCTACTTAACTTCCTCTCCTTACTCAATTTATTTCTCTCCTCACGCAGGTCATATAATTATTTCCATATCCTAACCAATGTTTCTTTGGTCCCCTTAAGGTTCCTAGGCACTTATGCTAGGATCACCTTCCTCACACATAACCCTGTCACCTATGTCTTCATCGTCATGCATCTCTAGACTTAGGGAAGCCACCTCATGTTGCATGCTATAGTGAGAGGACTTCTTCTCCTTGCTATCTCTTACTAGTACATACTTCTAGCACTTATTATATTTCTCATCAACATTCTTCACCAGGGTGACTCGTGGTGATCTTTTTATTAGTTGTGAAGTCCCAACACTAGTGTCCGTAGATGTGCACCTCATGTGCAAAAATCTCTTTATATGATCTAGTCCAGTGCTATCTTATTGTTCCTCTTGCTCTAAAACATTCTCTAATCTCATAGGCACTGGTTCTTCCTAAGTGGGGGCATAATTGTAACTAGCCTTGGGGTCCCCACCATCTGTTTCTACTTTGGAGGACTTGGTAGAGCTATGTCCTCTCTTTTGAGCACTTTTTTGTCCTTGAAATGTGACCTCAAATAGACATAGATGCGTGTTGGATTGATCTTTCCTACAACCATAGTCTCCAGGGTGATATCAATGTTATCTATCTCAATTGTTTCAACATATGCCTCCCGGTTTGGCCACACATATGTTTTCCATAGGATATGGACATCTGCATCTACTTTATCCACATCAAACTGAAGTTTGCACACATTGTAAAACCTATTTACTGAATCCTTAAAATACCTTGCAGTGAAAACAAAAGGTAACTTACACCAAGGGATTTTCTTTCTCGTCTTCATGTGGAAATGACCTAAGATAAAATTCTCGTATACTGTAAACTCTGCTTTGCCATCCAGTACCATGGGAATTCCACGCAGGTCATGTCATTCCCCTTCAAAATCCTAGCGTAGTTTCCTAAACAACTTTTCCAGGTGCTCCTTGTATGTATCGGTAATATTTCTACTCAGGGTATACTTTGAAAATTTCTTTGTTGGTGATTTATTAGCCAAGAGGAATTCCCAAAGATTCTTCCTTGGCCCATCAGGTACACCAATCTCATTAAATATAATCAATAAAAGTATGGTGCCCCAAGTAATTTTCTCACCCTTTTCCGCTTGGATGTGCACCTTTGTCACCAAGCTCTCCGAAATAAACCTAACAATGTTATAGTATGTTTTGTTGACCATCTTATGCACTGGTTTACTTCATTCCATTGTTGAGTGGCACCTAAATTGCTTCTAGCCAACTATAATGTAACCCTTTTAGCCATATCCTCAATATTTTTCACCTTAAATTCTCTCCCCCCTTCTTATACTTGTATATCGCGGCTATTGCATCAATCCCCTCATCATTTGAAAAATCACAAAAAATCCCCTGCCCAGAGTTGCGCAACCATGTTACCTTCCCAATCAATCTGGAAGTAATCCACATGATTCTTCCCATGAAGTAGAAGAAATCCTCATGGACTCATGACATAAGCCACTGATACAATTTCTCAGGATTCCCAAAGTATTGTAACTCGAGGATATGAATGACCCCTATGATTTCAAGCAGTTTCTTAATAGTGGCATCCAAAACCCTAGTTCCATCCACCGTTCTTTGGTTAGTATTTCAAAAGACCTTAGTAACAATATCCTTCAAGAATTTTTTAGTTTTATGATCAATGTCAAGAATTCTACACTATTTTATCTTGGTTTTCCATGGTCACTCCTTAATCACTCTGTCTAGTTACAACATCTCAACCAGTCAATATTTTGTCACTTCATCGACCTCTTTCTCAATGATAGGAGATCTTCATGGTGCCATTTCTTATTCCCCACATATTAAATTTAAATTTTTTACCTTAGGACCCTTTTTTTCACAAGTGAAAACCAAACCCTATATGCTTTCTATCTTCTTCAAACCCTAGTCACACAAACCTTTCGCAACGCACATGCACCACCACTTGAATATTGATTATGTGCCTGAATGCTTCTCAATAATGTTCTTTGATTCCTACTAGGATCGTTGATCCATAGGGTTATTTTCATCTCCAGCACTTCTTCTCACTTCGCACTTGTTCACTTCAATAATGCAAGGTAACAATGATGTTGCAAATGTCAATATTATAACAACTTTCAAAAATACTTCACATTAATTTCTCCCACATACCACCATACGTGAAATTAATTTCACATCTATGCTTCCCCACATTTTTTTCTCCTTCTTTTCTGCCTCTAATTTTCACACCTCAATCATAAGCTTCTAGCATGCCCACTAATTCTCTGTCATAGATCCTCTCCTCGCACTTCCCTATGCCGAAGTACCTATCCAAAGTGACTCTTCCTAAGTAGTTCCCAATGTTGCAGCCTCCTTTAAATTATACTAGGCATACATCTTTCGACACATGGTATTAACTTGAGCAATATTCTTGAAGTTTCCTTGTCTAATAATTTGTCCTCTCCTTAATCATTAGTGAGTTTGTTTTTACCATGCACCATAGTCCAAAGTAAAACACCTATCATTCCTATCGTTCCTCCTTTATCCACCCCACACTAAGGGTATGCGCGGTCCTATGTGCATGAAAATAATTTAGATAGTAATCTCTTATTGTGCGTAAACACACTTACTACACAAAACATTGAACTAAATTGACAAAGTATAAAAACAATAAAGGAAACACATATAAAGGAACTACATTAAGGGAAACCTAATATAAATGGAAATAATTCCTTATTACAAAAACCAAGAAGACTTATTTATAGTAGGGCTTTAGTCTAATCTCGGTGAAGTAATTGGTAAACCATTTTCCATCCAATGCTTCTAACTGGTAAGTGCATGATTCAAGTATATAAGTGATAACATACAGTCCCAACCAAGGCACCTTAAGATTATCAGGGTGGCACAAAAAATTTGAATCATATAGAAGTACCATTTTCCCAACCTCAAGTTTCTTATTCTTGATGTGCCTATCATGCCATGCCTTCTGCATGGTTTTTTCTTGCTACTGACTCCATCTTACTATGGCGTGCCTTTCATCCAGCTGCATCAAATTTTCAATACGTTCTTCCGATGATTTCTCATATGTTAGACCTCCTACGCATGTAATACGTAAATAAGGTCACATGAATTCCATGGGTAGAACTACCTTTGCACAAAACACCAAATGAAAGGGTGTTGCTTTATTTAACCTCTTATAGGTTGTTCAGTATGCTCAAAGTACCGCTGAGGCTTTATCATCCCAATATTTCCTTCCAACATGACAAATTTTTGTTAAAGTATGGCTCAATATTTTGTTGAAGGCCTTAGTAGTTCTATTTTCTTGAGGGGAGATAAGGGTTATCTTATGGTGTGCAACCATAAATTTATCCAATAATATCTTGATAGTATCATTAAGCAAACGAGTACCCCTATCACTTGTTAAAATTAAAGGGTAGCCATACCTGCTAATAATATTCTCCCATAGGAACCTTACTGATATAGCTACTGTGTAATCCTTTTTAGGCACTAATTCTACCCATCTTGTAAAATAATCTGTATAAGTTATAATATAGCACGATCTGGTCCTGCATGCGGCTAGGGAGATGGTGCCTAAAAATTCAATTACCCACTTCTCAAAAGGATTTATAATAGTAATAGGTGTCAAAGGCATTTCATCTCTCTGCCGAGGCTTTCTAAGACATTGAAAATGGTCACATGCCTTACAATATGCTTTACAATCCTTGTATAATGTTTCCCACTATAGACCAACTAGTAGAATCTTGTGTATGGTGACATCTCCTGCATAGTGTCCACCTATAATACTGCCACAAGCCTCCACCATAATTTCTTCATGCTCATGCTCAAGTACACATATGTGTAAAAATTCATCATGACCTAACTTGTATAAGTTCCCACTGATCAACATGTGAGGCATGATGTGAATAACAAGTTACTTTTTTCCTAAAGCATAAATTACTTCGGGTGCCACACCCATGCATAAAAGACAACAATATCTTTCAAGTCTGAGGGTGCTCAGTTCAACTTGAACAAATGGGCATATGGCATTGTATCCTCAATGCTCTATGTGTCCTCTCCTAATTGAATCCTTGATAAATGGTTTGGACTATAATTACTCTTACCTAGCTTAACCACCACTGTAAAATTAAAATCTTGAAACAACAGTACCCAATGACATATGTGCCCCTACAAAATGAGGTTGTATACCAAGTACTTCAATGCCATGTGGTCTATATAAAAGATGAAAGGCATTGTCAACAAATACTATTGAAACTTATGGAGCACGTAGATCATAGACAAGGCTTCGCACTCCATTGTTGTATAATTCTATTATATTGGAGTCAACTTTCTGCTAGCAAATAAAATAGGTTGATCAGAAATCCCTTCTTTAAGCTGAGCTAATATGGCACCAATGGCCATGCCATAGGCATCTACATGAATGTGAAAGGGTTTGGAACATGAAGGAAAGTGAAAAATAGGTGATGTAGTAAGCCTCTCCTTCAGTGTTTCAAACACGCGGTGTTGTGCCTCACCCCAACCGAACTTGCCTTTTTCTTTGAGTAATTATTCTAAGGGTGCGATGATATTAACATATCTCTTAGTAAAATTTTTGTAATAATATGTGTGCCCCAATAATCTGCATACCTTGCTCTGGCTAGTAGCTTCCTCTAAGTCCAAAATTATAGCTACATTAGCAAGATCTACTAGTAATATTTCCTTACAGATGATGTTCCCTAAAAAAATTCCAAAGGGTGTGGAAAATATACACTTCTTAATGTTCAAATATATGGTCAACTTCCTACATCTCTCAAACATCAGTCGTAAGTTATCACATTGATATTTCATGAGCCCATAGGCTATCTAATCATCCAGATACACCTGTAAAAATTTGTGAATAAAATCTTATAATGCTTGTACCACTATGCTCGAAAATACTATAGACACATTATTAATCAAAAGGGAATAACCTTGTATGAAAAAATTCCCCACTCAGTGCTAAAATTTGTCTTCTCTTGATCCTCAATATCTATCCTCACCTGATGATATCCAGAGAATCCATCAATAAAAGATTAGATTTCACACCTTGCAATGCCTTCCAAGATTTCTTCAGTAATGGTGTGGGAAAGGGGTCTATGACACATGCAACATTCAATTCCCTATAATCCACACAAATTCTTATTCTTCCATCTTTCTTGATGTTGATCACCATAGGGATTTCCCATTCTTACTCCTCGATAGGTACAATGATCCCAAAAATTAATATTTTGTCAATCTCTTTTTTTACCTTGACGTGCAAATTTGGATTCATCTTGTAAGGCCTCTTCCAAACTGGGTGTGAACCTTCCTTCAATTTGATTCAAATTTTGCCCAAAGTTCATGTACTCCTTTCAACTCATGATAGCCTCTAGGGAAAAAATCCTAAAATTTGCGCAACAGTTCAATAATCTTAGAAACCTCAGAGTCATACCAGTAATCTCCTATAATATCTTCTCTATATTCTGCATCCATTCCAATATTCACTTTCTTGGTCTTCATAGGCTCATGGTAGGCATGTGACTTCTCATCTGCACTGTCCAAGACATATGACATGCCATTTATGTGCTTAATGTCTAGGTTCTCTACCTCTTCATCATCAACCATGTAAATCATCTTACTCTTTTCTCTTTTTATGCAGGTGCACTCAAGATGTTCAACATATGTTTCATCTTCTTCAAAACACACCACCAGGTCTAATACTCCTAACAATTCCTACAGCAATTCTTTATCTTTTACACTATCTCCCATAGTTAAACACTTTATAACATGCAACACCTCATTCACTAGAGGTTTAGAAGAAAATTAGTCAAAGGTCTGAGTCATACCTTTAGTAATATCCTACCAATTTCTGGTTGCTCTATTCAACTCTGCATAGATATATCATGCACGCGCATAGCCTCATAAGGTGAAGTAAAACTTGTGCACCAACAATGAAGGTGGTAAAGCTTCTTGCCCCACTATCTAGAGTATTTCAAACTACTGAACGTGGTGTTGAATAGGATCATTACCATGAAATGCAAATATCTAGGTAGGTGCATTGCTTATTAGAAACCAAGTAGATAAAGCAATCATTACCTCCCTCCTGTCCAAAAGATTTTCCTTGTGAACAATCCACCAATGCATTTCCATCCCATACAGAGTATACACCAACATGTTCCTTCTTTCCACATCACATTCCCATTGAAATTCCATGGCAATCAAGAATAGTCTTGGATTCTCTTCACCTATGTACTTTGGTACTTGGCTGCTGCCTAAGCACTTGATACTGTGTGGCTTACTGACACGTGTAGTTGTACTTCGTAGTTCATGCCCAACCATTTCATAAGTGCCATGTGCCGAATTGTCACATGAAACACTTGTATTATCACTCATGGATAGTGTATCATACCACTGGATAACTCCTTGCTTTCATGGCTCAAGAATTTCTGGATCTTGAATGGTGCACACATTAATTTTAATCAAGTCTTCTTCACTTAAGGTCTCTATATAAGGCATAGAGTTCCCATATGTCAGAGGTATAATAATTGTTCTTCCTTATTCTCAAAAATGATATACCCCTTGTTGAAGCATGAGTCAATATTTTTTTCATAACACCAAGGGCACCCAAATAATGTGGGAAAATTGTCTACTTCTACAAGCGCTAAGACCTTAAAGTCCCCAGTAAACTTGGCCCCCTGTATAGTAATGGATGCATATTTTAAAACTCCAATGGGTATTTCCTTAGTTCAATTTGACATGTACAACATGTTAGAAGATGGATGTAAGGGAGGTCTTCCCATCTTAACCCACACATCCAAAGTGAGCACATTTACATTTGTGCCTGTGTTAATAAAGATGTCACTCAAAAGCTAACCATCAATAACAACATTTAGAGTAATCTCCTTATCATAATCCAAAATATCTGGAGGGAGATTAGCATGCAGAAGTTGTCTCTTATACTCAGTTTGAGTGTACAAAATGTTTCCCTTCAACCAAATCCCCAACAAAGGAATAATGTTCTCTTATCTTGCAAACCTCTTTCAAATCATCAACATCTGTCTTATGGAGTTTAGCTACTTTCTTTTATTCTAACTTCCACGTCTGTTCCTTCAAACATTGTATCTCACCCTATAAATTCTGAATTACCTCCATGGTTTCTTAATAAACCTTCTTTTGATGCATAAGGTATGGATACTTGGCATGGTAGAGCTTTCCTAGTATGCGCAGCCTCAGCACATGTAGTAATATTTATAGGTATCAACTCAGGATTTGACGCTAACTTTGACGTCCATTGATCTTCCATGGTGCATTGTACTCTAACCATTCACGAGACCTTATTTTCCTATTTATTTTTCTTTCTTAAGTCTTCATACAATTCCATGAACTCTTCATAAATATGATTATTTCCATAGAAAGAACACAAAATATAATGTGGACATTCACGCCTGTAGTGATAAGGAGATCCACATGTGTAATAGGTTCCATGGGGTAAATCACTCCTTCCTCCCCCGCGACCTCGACCTCTAAATATGCCTCTGTAACCTTGACCCCTACCACGACCTCCATCTGAGCACTCTTCATTATGATCATAGTCATGATGCTCACCTTTATCTTTGGAATTATTTTCAACACTAGTCTATCATATGCCAATATTAATGGAATCATGGATCTGATCAATAAATCTACAATATTTAGTATCATGAGTGGAATACCTATAAATATTACAATAACTAGACATATTCTTCCTTATCGTGCACTAAAACAATGGGCACCAGCTATAACTATGGTCCAAGTGACATATCTTGCCATCCAGCAACAAAGAATGCACCGATTTATGAGGGAAAATATCCTTATTATGCCATATACTTCACAATATATACACCAAATTAGATGATAGCTTTTCTAACTTCTTAGCCATTACTGCAATATGATCTTCCAAGAATGGGCTCACTCCTATGTCCACACTTTTTACTACCTCAGTGCATAGAGCTGCTTCAACTACCTCACACAGATCTATGTAATTATTATATAAAAGTGCCATCCTAAAATGTGTGAGCAGTCCTCCAAAAAACCACAATGCATGATGGCTTATGTGTATGTCATAAGATAACTTAGACATAAGGGTTTTGAACCGAGCATCATATTCCTGAACACTCTTAGTAGTGCCCTTCTTAATATCCTTGAGCGTGCTTATAATTTTATGCTCAAACTTAGGGATATAAAATTCCTTTAAGAAGGAATCTCACAGGGCTATATAATCCACAAAATTTTGGTTAGGATCAAACTTTCTATACCAGTTGTGCACATGCCCTTGCAACGTAGTTTCAAACTAACTTTCCTTACACTCTGGAGCTGCAATCCCCTTTGCACACCATAGTATTTCACACATATGCATGTGCTCAGCTACATCCTCTATGCATCTACACTCTGGAAGGAAAAGATACATCTCCATATAATTTTTCTGAGGTTGGTGCAGACCTTTCCCACCAGATCCAAAACCTATATTTCCACCGCCTCCAGATTCACCAGTGCCCAAGACACCTGATCCTCTTGATCCACCCCTTCCAATAGGTAATAGGTTGTAAGTTACATTACCTTGTGCCCCTACAATTTTGCTAAACTGAATGCCCAAAGTATGCAAAGTTTCACTACTTTTAGACATGATGCCAAGGTTCTGCACACCCACGTTATGTGCAAATGATGCACTAGAAAAGATACCTCCAACTGGTCCTCCAAATAAAGTAGATGAAAATTACACCATAGATGAATAAGATCTATGATTAACTCCTGAAATTGATTGTAAATTAACTCTTTCTACTGAAACTCTACTACTCAGACTAGTTTGTGGATTACTAACTGTTGCAGAAACTAGAAAACCAAGCGCAAGGGCTAGGTTTCCAGGTAGATTCAGATGTGCACCCACAGCCCATGTTGTCTCTACTGGTACACTCTCATCTTAGGCTAAAGAGGGTTCCCTACTATGCTTTCCAAAATGAGGAAGATCAATATGCTGTAGCTCCATGTCTTCTATGTGAGCCCCAGAACCTTCATGATCCATCTCTCTCCACAATGCCATCAATTCTACAACTTCACGTTGCTTCTCTAAATCCATCTCACATACCTCATTGAACTTAAGCCACATTTCTTCCATTTTTCTCTTTATTGCTAGGTCCTCCATCCTTAATAAACATGTTCCTGCCCTTATGTGTGGTGGGACTTATTTAGCCATCGACTTCTTTTCTAAATCAAGGTTATAATTAGGATCTTGATTTCTAGTAGAATACCACGTAAATAGGATCCTTTGGGCTTGTGCAAAAACTAAAACTCAACAACCTTTGGGAAAGAGTAAGTTAAAATTGCATATTCTAGAATATAACTGTTCAAAACACCATGGAACCAAACATCCACATAGCGCATACAAATCAAATCTGCATCATACAAGGCCTAAAATTCTTCCTGCATCCAAACAAGGGTGTGAAACCTCTAATTCCTCTTAGATGTATAATCAACTAGACAATCATACAACTCTATAGGAAATATAGCAAAGAACATCTCATATGCTGCATCATATAAATTCTACTTGACCCACGTGCATTTATTAAACTCAAGTCCAATGTTGAATCTGCGAGCTTACACTTCTTCTAGATCAACTAGCCACTCCTCAATACTGGCCAAGGTTAACTAGTACATCTTCATCAAAAAACATCCTAAAAAACAACTAAGAAAGAGGTCCTAGCAATGGAACCAATGATGTAGCCTAGAATTTACTGTAATTAGCCAAAGGTGCACTTACACATCACTCAGCCTGAACTGAGTGCTCACCCAAAGCACACAAGGGTACCAGGTCCCTCTTTAGTGCATCTTAGGCAAGATGTTAACATGATTACAAGTATAATTAATATCCATAATAGATAATCAATTAAACCACATCAATATCCAACCAATATGCTCCATTGTATTAAATAATGCAAAACACAAAATCTTCATACATCGAGATCCAATTTCCATTGTCATGCACACTAACAAATCCATAACATAACTCTACAATCAATGGGATATCAAAAATATGCAAATCAATAAATACATACATACATACATACATATTTATATAGGGGTGGGGACTTTCCCTTCACTACCCATGCACCTTACAAAAATAGGATACATGCTAATAATATCCATATGCCTTTATAAGAGAATACAAAAGCATGCAACTGCTAATAATAGATCTTCTCTTAGTTAACTCTAAGAATATATCCTATTATTAGATCAAAACTCTACATGTCACTCAAACTATTGCACATCTAAAAATAGTCTTGCGTGAGTTGTAAGTCTCCATGTCATCACATGCTCATCACTCCATATCCTTAACAATAAAATGACTAAGTTCTGATCCTGGGCACTCCATACCTTACTAAAATTCCATGTGCATCCCACACATCCTATATTCGTGCGTCCAAACCTTATGCATTTTTACAAAATTAGGCCATCTTTTCCAGCCCAACACTACCACTAGAGGAAGAGTGTTAGGGAGAGAGGTATATTTTCTCTCCTTCCATAACTGCATCCCCAAAAGGTCCTACCACTGCATACATATAGAGACAAAATTTAGTTCCGTGTTGTTCCTGATGGAAGAACCCATATAAGAGAAGTATAGGAGAGGCAATGCCATCTCATTACCCCCCACTCCTATAGTAACAGGTGTTCCAATTTGAATAGTGTTAAATGGCTTCCAAGCTAGGTCATCTGGAAGTGATTATAATGTAACATGGCTCCCAAGTTAGGTCATTTGGGAGTGATAGTAACTTTTATCATTGCATTGATTAATTCACTTGAGTGATGAAAGTTGATTAAATAAGATGTATTTAGGACATTAATCATGAAGAGGTTTTTATTTTCACCCATATTAGGTCATTTGGGAGGATAGATTTGAAATAATAACAAGTATTGATTGCTTGTGTAGAATAATTGCAAGTTTGTTCAAATGAGATCAGAGAAAATTGTGATAATACTTTATTTGGAATGTTGATTGATCATGTTTTATACTAAGAGGGATTATAGAATGATCCCAATTATATGCCTCCCTTTCGGTGAAAGGGTGAAGGGTGGAGAAATGAACATTGAGCCAAAAGTAAGGTTGTAATAGTAAATGAGAGATAGTATTATTTACCAAAGAATGTGACAGGAAAAAGTTTAGTAGTGAATTTTTCCTAAACTCATAAATATAAGGGATTTTAAAAATTGGAAATGGCGAGTTTTTTAGTAGTCAGCTACCACCCAGTTTGCCTAAAATTTAAGCCAATAGGTCATTTGTATGGGTCAGTTTGCCTACTATTTACACTTAATAATGAACTCATGCATGTATTTCACCAGTATTTTGAATCAATATGAACTCTTATTCACTGAGGTATAATACATAAGGTATGGGGAGTTGCAAGAAGGTACCCCCCTTGCAGGGTCCAGGGGCCACACCCCTAAAAGCCACATTTTTATATGTATTTATTCATTGTATTTATTCCTTTTTTGGCATATAGACGGCTGTCCAAGATTTTCATCCTACACCTCTGAATATTATGAAAGAGATGCACGTATTTATTTATTAGATTAATTTTATTGTTATAAGGAGTTATATCTAACAAGGAAGAGATGACCATCCAGTGCATTCCATGGAATAGAGAACAAAAGGTCATCCAACTTTGTATGGCTAGAGTAGAAGACATGATCGAAAAACACTGTCCATCTAATAGGGAAGAGAAAAGATGGCCATCCAAACTTTTTAGGTATACATAGAAAAAATTCCAATACTGTCCATCTGATAGGGAAAAGAACTGTCTGACCCTACCTATCTAATAGGAGAGAGACATCTGTCTAACCTATTACGACCACCTAGAGAAGTGTAGATTATTAGAGAAATGAATGTCTAACAGGAGAGAGATAGTCATCTAAAAAGAGAGATATGCCTCTCTAACATGAGAGATATGGTCATCCAACCTATTATAACCATCCAAAATATCTCTTTTACATGATTTTTTTAGGCGTGGTTTGCTTGGGATCATGTTTCAATTTCTCTGGCATTTTCTGAGAATTATGTGTTGTTGTTTGTGGACTGTTTTAGAGGTAATAATTTTTACAATTTTGTTTTTATTTGACGTGTTTTTCCTCCAGGAATAATCGAGGTGCTTCTGAAGTCTTAGATTTATGTGGCTTTGAACACAATCCATGTCTAAAGGTTCTAAGTTTGATGCAATGTATTGTGTACTTGTAAGTGAACACATATATAATGTTGTCTAATTTGTGCCAGTAAATTCTAATATTTATTTCGAGTACTGGAAGGAGATCCTAAAACCAATGTTATCAAGGAAACATGCTATTTTGATGCTCAGGAAAATAGGTGGGAGATTTTTAGAGTTTTCTTTTGCCAATGATTTATTTGGTTTGTTTTAGTTTAGGCGGTTTTGAAGTTAATCTTTGGCGTTCTCTCCCAATTGTTTTCTTGGTTCATGCATATGGGTAAAAACTAAAGGATGTCATTCTCTATGTGCTCTAGGTTCTCCTTTTTAAAGGGATCTTCTATTCCCAACATAGTTATGGCAACTTTCTATTCTGACACGTAGGTACTTCGAATATATATATTTTTTCTATGGAGATGATTTTTTTTTTCTGATTTTATTTCAAATTATCAAATCTCGTTTCCTTTGATTATCGGTGAAATTTTGCATATTTATATGGAAAATATGACCATCAAACCCTACCCAGGAGAGATAGTTGTCCAACATAGTTTGTCTAACCGTAAAAGGATGGATGTTTAACTCTCTCATTTGACTATAGATAGATGATTATCTAACACCCTTCCAACTGTGCAAAATCCAAGAAAATTACACGTTGCCAAATCTCCTTTACCACAATTTAAAAAAAAAAATATTCTCCATCGATTTGAAAGTTGATTTTGGAGATTTTCCACTCATTCTAAATTAATTTTTTGGAGGGGGATCTTAAAATGAACAGCAGAATGTGTATGTATTGCGGGGTAAATTTTCTAGTGTGAATATGGAATAATGAAAAGTGTATAGGACGATGCTAGAGGAAACCACGATCTGTATGGGGTAAATATGGATAAAAATGGAGTAACATGGCTGAAGATATGAGAAAAACTATATTTTATGTAGTAGTTGTAAGAATAGTAGTGAATGGTAACTATAATATATCATAAACTGGAATTACTATAAATAGTAACAAGGAAAAGTGAATAGTAATTTTTTTGTACCGAGAATGTTTGAAATGTGATCTCTGAGATATAAGAATTCCATGCATTAGAGTAGTTGGTATGACGAGATATGAGAGAGTAGCGATGGACATGGCTTCGCAGACGATCGAGGAGCTAGTATGTGTGATTGTTTTTTGAAAAATCTTGTGTGAACTGCTTGTTTTTAACATTTTAGCAAAAATTTAATTTAAGTAATTTTTAGGTGTTTTTGACGAAGACGGGAACAAACATGGCATTTTTGTCCTTTGGGATACTAGCTCCCAGTTCCTAGTGAAAGTGACCTATTGTTGGGTGTTAGTGTCCAGTGGTGAGATTTTTAGTATTATAGCATGAAATGACTATACTTTGATTAATTTGAAGTTGTTATGATTTATTTAATAATATGTACAACATGCAAGTAGTTTTTTTTTTTGTTTTATGCTGAAATATATACACTCTAGAGAGTTTCAGGTAGGTCGTCACATGAGTACACTACTTACTTTGGGGTTGTCAGATGTTGAGTGGGATACATTGGACCATGTCAACCTATGACATGTTTCTAGATTGGGTGAGATACCCCATAATATGCCTATGTTGACTAATTTTTGTGGGAGATAGTGTGCAGATACTTGTACATTATGGTTTCCTACAGGTGAGTTGATGATGACATTAGAGGATGTATATATGATACTATGACTATAGTGGGAGAAAAGTATATATCATACCCATAGTAGATGTCCATAGTCAGATGATGGTGGAATGATGGTATTTTATAGGGTCTCAACTATAAGTTGAGATCCATATTAGCTTGGGTATCATTGTGAGATCAGAGGTTCCATGATTGCAAAAATTTATTGCAGTGGAATTATCTTCATCGATGGCCATAAAGGGAAAAAGAGTTGGTATTTAGTACTAGATGCATTATATTTTTCACATTATAGAGGACCCTGGTACTAGATTTACATAGGAACAATGTGTGTTATCCCACTTGTATATGGACTTGTATTGGTTTACAAAGGAGAATCATGATGGTGGCATAGGAGTGAGTATATGGTTACATGTATGAGTGGATGGGCATATTGCTATATTGAGGTCACTTAGTGGGTCGTAGGATGATAAGGCTCAACCTGAGATTTTTTGTAGCTATATGGGTAAGAAATTGTAACATGAGGATGGGTACTATGGTGTATAGATTAATGATAGATTATATGGGACCTAGGGCCATTATATGGAGACCATACAAAGATTACGGTAGATGGGTGGAGGAAGGTGTGGAGTTCCGGTGCATTCAACACACCATGTGGTTAGAGGACCAATTCCCAATGATGACAAAGTTTTTTCAAGGTGAATAGGTATATAGAAATTTCGACATGGCTTAGGCTGTGCCACTAGATCCATATCTATGGTGATTAACCAAAAATTGGGAATATGTGTAGTTAATCTAATCTAGAATGAAATGCAAATATTGTAAATGAATGTAATAAACAAGTACGAAAAATGACCCAAAACACTAATCTAATAAAAGTAGAAAAACTAATGTGTAAGAAGAGTGAGGAAGTGACTCATTTGATTAGAGGAGCTCATTGGATTGTGTCAAAGAATAAAAATAATAATCTATAAGTAGGAATGAATTTGCAGAGGTCCCAAAAAAGGAAGGATCTAAGCTATCTATCGGGACTGAAGCGTCTAGAGAGGGACTAGAGCACTTGTTGGCACTTTGGTATGCAAAATGGGTGCCCTAATCTTTGTAAAAGGTCCAGAGATGAGTTTTAAAATTTCAGAAGATGGCCCAAAACCCTCATTATGTGTCACATCAGATTCATTGCACTGCTCCAGGTGTCATTGATAGTCCAAGATGAAAAAAATACATACAAGAAACTATACAAAGTATCAAAACACTAAAAAAAGAAGAATGCAAATGAATGGGTCAAACTGACCTCAGCTGCCACAATAGTGGGCTTACTAAATGAGTGTTGTACTACATTTTGTACCCTAATATAGGTCTAGTGTGTGTACATCATGTTTCGTAGGTGTTTTTGTGCCATTCACACTTTTTGAAGTAAAGAGTAATAAATAGATGTAAATATGTAATAGAATGGTGGATGAAATATAATAGAATCCCCTCTTATGCTTGTGTGATGCAAATGAACCAACCTTGTCCTTTATGATGGAGCTAAGTGAATGGAAATGATCTCCAAAAATACCTTCGATGAATGCACCCTAAGTGGATGATATTAGTGATTTGTGCTCAGTCCCTCATTATGGTCTTATAAGTTTATATTTATAGGGTCCTATTGATCTAATTTCATAATTAGTCCCGAAGAAGCCGACCACAAGAAAAATAAAAGATGTTGCAATGGTTAGAAAGTTCCCAAAAAGTTACATGAAAGTGAGAAAAGGATTAGGGTGCCCCTGGTGGGACTAGGGTGCCCATGGGCGCCCCAATACTGGCTTGGGCACCCCATTTAAATCTAAAATGATGCAAAATGATAAAATATGATTGGCATGCAGGTGTAAGAGGTTGGGAATAATGAAAGAAAACAAAATAAGATGGCCAAAAGATAGGTGTTAATCAGTAATTTCTTCACTCAAAAAAATTCTAAATAGTAATATGAGATTGGGACTAAATAATGCCTAAAGTGAATGATTTTGTGTCTACATTTTCCCCCACTTTATGTTGGTGAGCGGAAAACTCGGTAACATAAAGTAGATAGAGATGCGTACCTGATGTCCATGAAGATTGTAGTAAAAAATGTGCTAAAGGACTATAAAAAGCATGGAATGATAAAAAGATGATGGATCATGGAAACTAAAGATGAAAAAAAACAAAAAAAAGTGATGAGATTGACCCCAGGGTGAAAACACATGTAGTTATTGATGTGTGTGATGTACTTGCATGGTTAGTATGGTGTGTTGTCGCAAAATGTTTTTGTTTCCCCCATTTGACTGTGTGTTTCTCATATAGCCAGACCTACAAGGAGAAAATGATCAAGTAGTCAAATATGTATGTATGTGTTAAAAAAAATGTAAAAGATGCATGTAAATGTAAAATACACATGAAAATTGTAAATGGAACATGTGCACTTGATCTATGTTGAGAAAGAGAGTGTAGAAGGATATCTTGTATTGTGAGTTTTTTGGGTGATATCACACCAACCCAGCTGAATAAGTGTAGGGAGAAAGATGTGTTATTCTCCTTCCTATAATTTCTTCCGTGAATGTGTGTGAATAGATCTATGAACGTCTTGGTTTTTTGGGTGATCATATGCCACTGGTTGAAGAAGTATATAGAGGAATTCTGTTGTATCCTCCATCCTTTAACTACTTCCCAAAATGCTAAGGACTATCGTGTCCTATAAAATACACTATGAACAGGGTTCATAGATCGGTTTCAACCCACTCATTGTATGCAACCCATAATGAAAAGGTTGGAAAGTGAACTAAACTGAACTGGTGTAGAAGTGTTATGTAGAATGTAAAAAACCCAAATGATGCCCCCCTCTTTTGGGGCACATGCAGAGTCACTGATAGGAGAATGTGGCCCCAAAATAGGACCAACCACTTGTAGTCTAAAACTATACCCTACAGGGGGATGGGAAATGAACTTGGTAGAAACCAAGGTGCACACAAATAAGATACTAGCCAAATAAAAGTGATTAGTATGAACAAACATGCATGTATAAGCTATTGTGTAAGCTACGCAAACAATGTAAAAAATGCCAAGAAAATTATTAATGAAAAACATGAAAAAAGAAAAGTAAGCCGCATAAAGTGAGCTGTAAACATGGGACATCACTCATGATGTCACAAGACACGCAAGTCCACCATCACCACAAACAAAAAACAAGTGTGCACACCAAACATAGGGCAAGGCCCATATATATTAGAAAAAATAGCAAGCAATGTAACAAACAATTATTGAAGTAGATATCCCTGCATAATAGATGTTGCACATAAAGCATCCATTAGCATGTTAGAAAGATAAATAGTATGTCAAACATGTGTATAATCAAGTCATGTAAAGTGCTAAGTATATCATGAAACAATAGTACCTGTGAGAGATGAATGTGGATGCCCCTAGCGACCAGTGTAGGAAGGGTAAAAGGTGAGCATATGTGATTTTTGTAAGAGACCTATATCTATGATCACAACTAGAAAAATACAAGAATATGTATGTGTGGTTGTTATAGATAAATGACATACAAGTAATCTAACTAGCATGTGTAATAAAACGACCATGAAAAAGAAAAAGTAAGCAAGAGTAAAATAAACCATAATATGCAGTATGTTATGGATGGATGGAATGGAATGCAAGATGGATGGTAGGAACCACATGCCCCCCATGTGAATGGAAATGTATACAATGAGGTTCATTTAGTTTACCCCCTTAGCAGTCAAGAATGAACCATAAATGAGAATGCGTCATCGGGAAATGGTCGAATGGTGTGTTTTGTGTCTAACACATTGTGATGAATGTGTATGTGCATGTTGATGATATGCAACCTAGAAATGGTGTGTCTTCAACCCTATATCCGAAGCGTATATGATGACAAGATGATCTAAAGAGTGATGATGTAACGTAAAACATATATCACTACTAGATGAATAGTATGGAGTGGTGATGTATCCTAAAGCATATACCAATACCAGATGATAGAGTAGGTGACCATTTAGCCTATAACATATGTCACTAACCTAGGACTATTGTATGATGCAAGGTTGAATGATGAACATGTAATAATGATAAGGTCCATTTGATTTGTAAACCCTTGGTAGTTGAGTATGGACTGAGGAATGAAAGTGTGTCATAGGGTAGTGAGTGCAGTGCATAGAATGAGATGTAGTATGTGCTATGATGAAAGACAACCATGAAATGTGTAATTTAAGATGCATAATATGCAATGTTAAATATATAGAATGTGTAAAGTGTAATGTATATAGTGGCGTGTAATGTATGTAGCTAGACTAGTAACATTGTATGTAGAATGATGTAATGCTAGAATCATATATGATGAAGACTAATATAGTATGTATAATATGTGTGATATGGAGGTACGTACTGTATGATTTAAGGAATATGATGCAACACGTATGATGAAAATGCAATGTTTGGTGTATAAATTATAGTGTGTGGGGTTCATGGGTAGTAATCCCTCAATAGTCAAGTGTAAACCGAAGCACAAGGGTGTGTCATCAGGTAATGATGATGTGAGAATATAGGATGAGTATGCCTATGGTAGGAGATTAATGTATGACTATGAAAAGATGATGGATGCGTAGATGTTAAGAGTGTGATGTAGTACTATGTAATGATGCTAGAAGGGGGTTGGGAATACTATTCCCCCAAGTGTGTGAGTGATGAAAGGATGGTTAAAAGACACTAAATGGATCAATGTAAGGAGTAGTTTCCTTAACAAAAGTGATGGGATGCAGAGGT
Source organism: Taxus chinensis (assembly GCA_019776745.2). NCBI lineage: Eukaryota > Viridiplantae > Streptophyta > Pinopsida > Cupressales > Taxaceae > Taxus > Taxus chinensis. The sequence continues at coordinate 567,682,245 of CM034154.1, forward strand.
GATAGAGAAGTGTGACCATCATATGGTTCATCATCATAGTAAGCTTCATTTGGGTCCCAATCATCAACATATGTAGGGTCTATAGTGGATGTTGCAGGGGTTTTTTTAGTGGGGAATATTCGTAATTTGGTGAAAATTCCATTTTAGGAAAATTTAAAATGGTGATTTTTTCGGAATAGGTAAATGTCCTGTTTGCCTAAAATTTCCTGTATAGTTTTTTTAGGAGTTGGATCCACCTACTATTGAAAATTAATCGTATATAAACCGAGGTAATTCACCGGGTAGTATACTAGTAACTTACTACTAGCTTACTGAGGTATCGACATATCAAGTATTGTGAATTTGTAGGGCAGGTTGTTGATGCATGACAGAAGGTTGTTGATGCACGAGAGGAGGTTGATGACGCATGAAAAGAAGTTGTTGATGTACGCCAATAGGTGGTTAACATGCGGAAATCCTATGTTATTAATGCACGATAGGAGGCTGTAAATGCATGACAAGAGATTTTCATTTTATAGTTATGCAACAGTAATTTTGTTATCGTGTGACAACAAGGTTGCTATCACATGTCTTGAAAATGAAAGCTTCTTTCAGGTGAAAATATTGCACATAAACCCTAGAAAATTAACTTATTTCACAAAAGTGGTTCTAGGGATATTCACCAAGCATTTTCCACCTTCGATTTCCTAGAGGTGTCTTAAAGTGAACCCTCAGATGTTGGAATAAAAAGCTTAACTTTAAGAGGTGGTTACTGAGTATGGCTTGATGATGTTGTAGATAAATTTGATGAAGGATGAGTAAGATCATCCTTAAGAGGAGGTTTCTCAGTTTGACTTGGTAATACAATAGATGACTTAGTAAGAGGACGTGGTTTATAGAAAAACTTAAAAAGTGATGATTTTTTTTTAATTGGTAATGCTATAGAGGACGAGATAGAAGGATATGGTGAAATAATTTTGAGAGGTTGACTTAGTGATACTGCAGGTGGTTGCTTAGGTGGATCTTGACTAACTAAAGAAGGCACAGAGGGGACAAACTTAGGATCCCATGTGGATGTATAAATTGGATAGGATGATGTAACATGGCATTGCATAGTGAATAAGATAAACCATTGATGCTCAAGATGTTTGACTCTACATTGTAAAGTTTATAAATTGTTTTCATTATGGCCATTGATTCTATGATAGTTGCAATATGGAAGAACTTAATACTTTGTTAGTTGGTAAGGAGGATAGTAATGAGTAGGCAGTAAAGTGATCAATTGATGACTAAGGAACGCAATAAGAATGTCATGTTTCTTAGCATTACGCTCAAATATGAGAGGCTCAAGAAATGGCGTGACTTGGGGTTCAAATATATGACATGTAGTGGACATAGATTGAAGATGAGATACAAAGGGAGAATAAACATGAGCTTGAGAAGCATCCTTAAGATGTTTGATTTAAGATTTGAGAGATGTGATCATGGATTCTATAGCCATAAACTTGTCTTAAAACAAAGAATGTAAAGCTTGAATTTATTCTAATAGGGGTTGATTAGATGGAGGATCAGTAGGGTCATTAAATAGACAAGTGAGCATATGACTTATTTTTTGTGGTGGCGTATTGTCATCAAAAGACTTGGTATCTAGGGGTTTTTGTAAAACATCATGTAAGTTAGGACATCTCTTAAGTAAATCAAATAAATAAACTTGAACTATGATAGAGGAAAAATGAGGATCCTAAGCATGAAAGATGTTAGATTCACAAAAATGATTAAATAAAAAATGGGGAATATGTGTAGTTAATGTAATATAGAACGACATTTAAATACAATAAATGAATGTAATAAACAAGTATGGAAAATGACCAAAGCAAATAATATAATAAAATTAGAAAACCTAATGTGTAATAAGGGTGAGGAAGTGACTCAGCTTATTAGATGAGTTTGCTAAAATGTGTCGTAGAATAAACATAATCATCTAGAAGAAGGAATGACTGTGCAAATGTCCTGAAAAGGAAGGATACAAGATATCTATCTAGATTAGAGCACATGGAGAGGGACTGGGGTGTATATGAGTGCTCTGGTTTATATAATGGGCACCCTAGTTCATGTAAAAGGTTCAGAGCTTATTTTTATAGGTTCGAAAAGTGGTGTAAAACCCTCATTGTGTGTTGCATCAGATTCTTTGCACTTCTCTAGGTGTCATTGATAGTCCAAGATGATAAACAATCTTGCAAGAAACCACAATAAGTATCAAAACCATAAAAAATAATAATGCAAATGAATAGGTCAGACTAACCTCAGTTTCCATAACAATTGGCTTAATAACTAAGCATTGCACTAAATTTTGAACCCAAATGTAGTTTTGGTGTGTGTGTGTATCATGTACCCTAGGTTTTCTTGTGCCAGTCACACTTTGTGAAGTAGTGAGAAATAACTAAATGTAATAGAATGGTGGATGGAACAGAATAGAATCCCCTCTTATGCTTGTGTGATGCATATGAACTAGCCTTTTCCTTTGTGATGGAGCTAAGTGAATGTAAATGATCTCTAAATTCCTTAGATGAATGCAACCCTAGGTGGATGATAGTAGTGACTAGTGCTTGGCCCCTCACTATGGTCTCATAACTTTATATTTATAGGGTTCTTTTGATCTAATTTTGTAATTAATCCCAAAGAATTTGACCACAAGAAAATTCAAATGTTGTAATGGTCAGAAAGTGTCCAAAAAGTGGTGGTAAAGTGAGAAAATGATCGAGTCACCCCAGGTCAGACTAGGGCATCCATGGGCACCCCAGTCAAAGCTAAAGTGATGCAAAATGATGAAAGTTGACTAGGAATACAAGTGTAAGAGATCGGGAATGATGAGAGAAAATAAAGTAAGATGGCTAAAAGACGGGGGTTAATTAGTACTTTCTTCATTTAAAAACCTTGTAAATAGTATTATGAGATTGAGACTATATAATGCCTAAAGTGCATGATTTTGTGTCTACATATGGTGTTAATCTACTAGGAATGTGAGGTGACTAGGGTCAAGGCCAAGACCTACAGGAGAACAACTAGTGCATCTAGGATGAGATGAGTTAGATCTAGCCAAAGAGGCCTATACAGGGGGATGATATGATTTACACACAAACATATAATCAGTGGTGGGAAACACATTAACGGGTGTTTCTATTTTTAGTGGGCATATATGTGGTTGGTGGATTGGTAGTTAGAGGAACATAGGGCTAGGAAATCTCCCCTTAGATGGATGATGTAGCAGTGGAGAGATCGTAGCATAAGTAGTGTTTATTGTTGTGTGTATTATTTGTCAAATGTAGCTTGATAGATATAATGTATGATTGCAAATGTGTGTAATAACTAATATTTTTTGTGTGCTTGTAGTTTATTCCTATTATTCATTGATTATAGATACTACCAACTGCAATTTAACATGAAATGTGCCCTTAGATGTTCTTGTAGGAGAAGGGGTATTATAGTGTGTAGACACAATTATGAGAAAACATGCCCATTTATTTGAGCTAGTGGCTATAGCAGAAGCCATGTGTATAGTCTTATTGAGCAAGCACGATGAGGCTCATGCAGATGTAGAGAGAAAGAGAGAGAGTCCATAGGAGGAGGAGGCCTAGATAATGATATATTTTCATAGTATGTGGAGTTACATGGCCGATATGTAGAACATAAAATGAAGGTTGATATATTATAGAGCCAACTAGAGAGATATAAAGGTTGAGATCAATGCCGTAGAGTTAGTAGTGAAGCTTTGAGTTCATGAGCTACTACGATTGTAGATAGTGATAGTGAGGAGGATAGATGATGTATTACATATGATGTTTTGATGCATGGGTACTTGATCCCTAGAGAATGTATTTTGTAATTATGATTTTTAAGATGTTTGTGTGTGTGTGTGTGTGTGTGTGTGTGTGTGTGTGTGTGTGTGTGTGTGTATTCATATGCATTGGTATAGTACTTGGTGGTGGTGTTGATTTTTGTATGATGTGACGATTGTGATTTGAAATTGATAATAGTTTTTTAGTTTGTTGGATTCAATATGCATTATGGGATTTATTGATTTAATAAATATTGTTGATTGTGGAGATTTATGATCATTTAGAAATAATTTCTAAGTAATGGATATTGGGCCCCAAAATATCAGCTAAGTACAGAGGGCGCGTGGGCACATGGGACCTAGTTGAAGAAGGGCACATGAGGAAGGGTTCTAAAAGGGTCTTGTAGAACACACAACATGTGCACAAGGAAAAACATGTTTTTTACTTAGCTGCATTTGGTATCCCAGACATCACATAAGAAAAGCATGACCCTTATGGATAAGGTGCCAGCCTGGCGACTGGGGGATCAAAAAGTTAATATTCTAGGCATTCGATGGAAGGTTCTAGAAGGCATCATTGCAAGGAGTGGAGAGATTGGATATGAGAAAGCATGCTTCCATGGAGGACCACCTCGACACTTGGAAACCAATCTGTAACTTTGGAAAGGCATGGTGGTGGGTGCTAAGGTTATAAATACAAGCACCCGATGGAAGTAGAGGGAGAGGTGAGTAGGAGGATAGATGGTATAGATAGTGTGTAGAGAGTGCAAAGGAGAGAAAAGAGAGGTGAAGCCCTGTTGAATGGGGATGTTATGATTTAGGGATTATGAGAACTCTGTAACTAATGAAACATTTAGGGGGATGGGCCTGCATTCTTTTTGTTTTTGTAATATGATGAGCATAATATAGTTTTGAAGCATGACTGGGATCTGCATAGATGTATGAGGATCTATTATGATCTCAAGGGATTGTAATGTGGATTATTGAACCTGTTAAGATGAATATAAGGCTCAGTTATAAATCATGTGTATTCAGGAGTATAATACCCATGTATTTCCTTTCTGTATGAACCATTTCCTTATGTTGCTTATTATTTCTCTTTCTGGATGTAATGAGAGAACTTGTTCTAGGTTTTTACAATGTTGCATGGTTCTTTTATGCTCATTTCTATTTCAATATCTATTATAAGATGATGCATTCTCATAAGACTCACATAAAGGAGAGACTTGGTGCCCACACATGCCTTGGGTGAGCACCCAGCGCCTGCTGGGTGATAGGCTGACACACACAGGATTAGACTATTGGTCTAAGGGTATAAAATATGACTACATCTTGGTTCCATTGTCGGGACCTCTTTTCAAAGTTGTTGTGAGAAATGGCATGCATATTTGTTCCTGGGATGCATGATGACAAAGCGTTTTACCTTAGAAAGTGTTAAAACATGGTTTAAGATCAAGGAGGATGAGTTTTCTCAAAGATTCAACATTGTACCTAAGTTTGATGTGTGTAGATGGGTAAAAGAGAACCTATACCATGAGTTGTATGAGACATTATTTTTTTACTTCCCAGTAGAACTATATGAATGGCTTTCAGCATACGCATCCAAATTGAGCTGGTACTATAGATCATGCATGTGGACCCAAGGTGACTATCAGAGCCTACAAGATGTAGATATGACTTGGATGCGTGTTGTTGATCATTGGTGGAAGGGAATGCTGACTAGTTATACTCTTGAATACATCGTTTCTATGTATTCTTTGCCAGAAGTTGCTGAGTTTGAGTTTCTACGGGAGCCTAAAGGATCATTTTTGTGTGTTATTCCTTTGGCTATGAAGCTATTGGTCATTACTCTGAATTTAGAAGAATTTCCAATGGCTAGCTAAGCTTATCTGAGTGTAAGGAGAGGAAGCCATAGTAAAGGAAGATGGCAGACATTGTGGTTGAGAAGGAAAGAGAGGAGAGACGAATCAAGTATAGAAAATCTCATGAAAGGGAGATGACTAGACAACGTGAGGTTACAAGTGTGATGGATCTATGGAGGAAGACATTGTGGGAAGGAGTTGAGGTTCATGTAGAGGATGTAGAGCCTGAGTAGTCTATGTTACCCCATCTTGGAAAGCACGGGAGAGAATCCCCTTTAGCTTCTAATGAGAGTTCGTTGCACGAAGAAAGAAGAGCCATTAACATGCATCTAAACCCACCTAGCAACCAAACCCTGGTGCTTGGTTTTTCAGATCAAGGGATAAGTATTGTTAACCCAGTTGGTATCAGATGGGAGTAACCGATCTGTGCACCCAGAAGATATAATTTCTCATTTGAAACATCCCTGGTTGCTCAATCCATTCCTGTGTTTGGAGGAATATTTGGATAAGGTGCAAGTATGACAACGATTGGGTATCGCGTCTAGGAGTGGCATGCAAACATACCACTAGAAGTGGGACAATATCAGTAAACCATCAGCAAGCAGTTCAGTGGGATGTTGGGAACACTAGGCACAACAACTTCTGTTCCTTTTATGAACTACAGGAGGTCAGATCTGGTGGGTCAGGAGGAATAGGACCTAGTGGATCCAGTGGATCTGGTGGAGGAATCAATGGAGGGAACCAATCAGGAGGACAAGGACCCTAACCACCTCCCCAAGTGCTTTTTGAGATGTCTTTTTACTTTTCAGACTATAGGGGTATTGAAGATGCTTACAGAGCATGTGCACAAGTGTGATCTATTATGGCGTGCGAAGGGAATCACTACCCCAGAGAAGAAGGCAAGTCTAGTTTGCAATAATGTTGCAAGGGTGCGCACATAGTTGGTATATGAATTATGACCCCCATCAAATGGTGGTAGACTACACCACATTAAGATAATGCCTTCCTAGTAGAGTTCCATATCCCTGAGTTTGAGCAGAAGAGCATCAACTCTTTGAAGGAAATCTAGTAGGGAATGGCAGAGAGTGTGCGAGAATATGATGCATGTTTCAAGACTCTCTTATCTAAACTATCTTATGACATTCATCCTTCTTAACATGCTTAATGGTTTGTTAGAGGATTGATAACACCATTTAGAAGGGCTCTATCACATAAGAATTTGACAGACCTACACGAGGCATTAGAAGCTACCCTGCATGCTGAAGCTGTTAGGAGCATTGATACTGGTGTTAGTCCTTTTTTGGAGGCTCACATTACTACAATGGCCAAGTAGTTGGAGAAAAATTCTGTAAACTCAGCGCTTGAGGTTCATAGTGGGCTTTGGTATATAAACTTTAAAGTGGAGGGACATGTAAAGGATATTTAACCCTAGAAGTTAGTGCTTGCTATGCTGGACTACTGTGAGATTTTCCATGGGGATCATGATGCAAGTAGATGCCCTCTACTCTAGCGCGCAATCCAAATAAATGTTTCTTGCTATTACAAGATTTATACCTCTATGACCCATGATACTAAGGATTGTAGATTGATTGATCAAATCCATGATGCTATTGATCTAGGTGTGTGCCAGACTAACCTTGCAAGTAGTTCAAAGGATGATGACCATCGTTATGAAGGGTGCACGAAAGGAGGAAAGCATGGAAGGGGTTTTTGTGGAGGATTTCATGGTTGTAGTAACTATGGCAGAGGATGAAGTGAGTTCCCATAGGGAACCTGTTATAATTGTGGATCTACATAGCATTACAAATGTGAGTGTCCTGACCTGTTACAATGCTCATGGTGTATAAAGAAACACAAGTATGAGGAGTGTCCAAAATTTTATGAGCATATGAATCAACAGCATTAGAAAGACAAAGGCGTTAGGATGGTGAGCATCAAGAAGGCTGATTCACAGTGGATGCCAAGAGTGACGCGTGAGTCAAGGCTAGAACCTGTGCTGGTGACGACATAAAGCAAAGGCCGCATGCACCAGGGAGATGCCAAAACAAAGGACACTAGTTTCAAGAGAGGAAGTAGTACATGGAAAGTATCTAGACCCTGCTCATCAGAAAGAAGTTGTATCAAGAGACTATGGATGTGATTTGAGTTTATAAGGGGAGATCCAATGTTTGAAGGAGCAATCAAGGTAGTTAGAGCAAAGGAAGGATGTTGAGGTTCCAAAGAATGACCTGGATGAGGTCAAGGAAGTATGTAAAATGTTAAGACAAGAGAATATTATTCCCTTGCTAGGAGAATGGATGAGAGATAAGGTACCACGCACCGGAGCAGAGCACGAAAGGAAGGTTTTACATGCAAACCTTCCTCCTCATAGCCTCAACTATGATAAGGAGATTACTCTGAATGCAGTTTTTGATGGATGGCTTCTGAGTAATATTCTCATCAACATGGGTGCAGAGGTCAATGTTCTTACCTTAGATGCCTAACATCAAATGGGAAGGCATGCATTACAGCCATCTTCAAATCTGCTCTATATGGTGAACAAAACTAAGGCAATGCCCATTGGAGTTCTGAAGGATGCAACTATCACCATTCAAGGGGCCAAGTTCACTGGAGACTTTGAAGTCTTGGTGTTTGCCAAGGTAGACAACTTTCTAGCATTGTTTGGGTGCCCATGGTGTTACAAGAACAATTCCGACCTGTAGTTTAACAAAGGGTATATCAGATTTGAGAATAAGGAATAAAGGGTGGTCATTCCTTTGATAGATGGGAATTCAGCACCCTATACTGAGCCCTTAGGAGAAGAATTCCTTGATAGAATCTATGTGTGCTCCATCAGAGATCCTGAGGTAATTCAACCCACAGAGGGAGTTATCCAGTTTGAATATTCACAATCCTTGAGTGATACCACTAGTATGTCATGTGAAAATTGGGCGCATGGGACTTATGAGTTAATTGGGTGATAGTTGAGAGGATCAGTAACAAGGGTAATAAAGGCATGCTCAATCAAGCACCTAGGAGGAAATAAGTTTCCAAGTTACTCTGGAGGAGCATATCCTAAAATTTTCTTGTGAGAAATGGAAGATCAATGGAGAAATGAGGACGAGAGGAGAGGAATTATCAACTACAACCTACTCGAAACTGCAGTGTGCTGGTGGGCTACACATTGAGAGAACCTCCTAGAGTGGTGTGAGGTGAGGATTGCATTTTCTATAAGGTTATCTAGGACTAATGTGCCCACAGTCATGCAAGACTACCATGGTAAAGAGGCCGCTTCATTTCATATCCAAGCTTGTGAGAAGGCTTGGATGGGAAGTGCAGAAGCATTACCACCTTCATTATGGGTGCATAAATTATATTCCACCTTACAATGTTTGTGCGCACATAAGGTATATTCATTTAGAGATGCATCATCAAATAGGTAATTGGCAGGAGTTGGCGGCTTATCTCATTCAAGCCTTCGAGTATAGGAGTACCAAGCCATTGGTTGATAAGGCGTTACAAGTAATCAAGTGCCTTACAATGGGAGATAGTGCTATGACAGAGGATAGGCTGTTGGAGTTACTCAATGAGCCTTATTTGAAGATGCACCTCAATGAAGAGGAATCATAGGAAGTATATCTTGAGCAGAGTGTGCATGGAAAAAGAAAAAGGAAAGATGGTCTATGTAATAGATGAAGAAGAGATGGAAACTTTGGATGTTAACCATTTGGAAGGTACAGCGTGAAGTCATAGAAAACGCTGATGAGTGATGACATGCACCTACCATGAGCCCTTGAAAACAAATAAGGTTAACATTGGAATGGAGATAGAACCTAAGGAAGCTATCATCAGGAGACTATTGGTCAGAAAAAGAAGTTTCAAGGGTCATTGATCTGTTATGCACGAGTTCTCAAGATTTGTTTCCTCATAGGTACCATGAACTCAAAGGCATTCACCATTCCTTGGGAGAGATGAGGATCAAGTTGAAGGAAGGTACGTGCCTGATTCGGAAGAGGCCTTATTGGATGAATCCAAATTTGTGTGTACGGGTCAAGGAAGAAATAGACAAGATGATAACATCTAGTATCATTGAGGTAGTGGAAGAATTAGAATGGATAAGCCCAATGGTTATCAGTATCAAGAAGGATGGTAGGATAAGAATCTGTGTTGACTACATGGATTTGAATGTAGTGTGTGTCATCAATCCTTTCCCAACCCCCTTTACTAAAGAAATTTTGGAGGGAGTAGTTAGGCGCAAAGTCTAATCTTTCATGGATGGGTTCTCAGGGTATCACTAAGTACTAGGATTGCAAAGGAGGACCAGAGAAAGACAACTTTCTCCATAATGAGTGGGGAAGTTTTTCCTACACAGTTATGCCTTTTGGATTGAAGAATGCGCCTACCGTGTTCTCGTGCATTGTGGTACAAGCATTTCAGGACTTCATTCCATAAGTTTCTCCAAGTTTACCTGGATGACCTGGACTATGTATGGATTGGTGAAAGACCATTGTGACAATTTAAGGTTGATGTTTGAGAGATGTCAAGTAATTAAGGATATCCCTCAACATTAAGAAATGTGTCTTTGCTACTCCATTTGGAACCTCTGTTAGGACACATTATATGCAAAGAAGGCTTATTAGTGGATCCCGTATAAAGTTGTAGTTATTGTAGGATTATGGGAGCCTACTAATCAGAGTGTAATGCGTGGATTCCTTGGGCATATGGGGTACTACAGGAAATTCATCAAGGGATATGCCAAGATCAATGTCACACCCTTAGAGAAATTATTAAAACACAAGAGTGCCTTTCATTGGGGAGAGGCGAATCATAATGCATTTGACACTCTAAATGATAGGCCTGTCACGGTGCCCATATTACGTTTTCATTCTTAGGATAATCCTTTCCATGTGAATGTTGATTCCTTAGGAACAACTATGAGATTAGTGCTAAGCACAACTTGGTGAGGGAATTGTTGATCATCCCTTGTGCTTTGTAAGTAGAAATTTAACACCATACAAAACAAAATTACACAGCTACTGAGTGCAAAGCATTGTCTATGATCTACATGTTGCACAAGTTTAAACAGTATTTGTTGGCAACACCATTCATATTCTACACAGACCACATGGAATTGAAGTACTTAGTTAACAAGCTCATGTTCTGCAAGGGCGCATATGTTGTTGGGTCCTATTATTTCAAGAACTTGAGTTCACTGTGAGTCGTGAAACCAGGAAAACTCAATTTACGACCTGACCACTTATTAATGATTAACTCAAGAGAGGATGCGCAAAGCATTGAGGATATCATGTCCAAATGCGTAATTGTTTAGGTTGTAGCGCGTGCACCCTCAAACTTAGAATATATCACCAGTATTCTTAAAAATAGGTGTGGCACCGGAAGGGATGAAGGATCTAGAAAGAAAGTAGTTAGCAATATGTGTTGCACCTTACATGTTGATTAGTGGAAACCTGTAGAAGTTAGGTTCGCAATGAGGTTTTGCGCCAATGCATATTAGAGCATAAGCAGTGTGGTAATTATGGAGGAAGTGCATGGTGGGATTGTGGGAGGACACTATGAAGGAAACGTTACCGCGTGGAAAAGTTTATTAGTAGGGATTTGGTGGGAAACCATCTACAAGGATTGTATTGAGTTTTGCAAGGCCTATGACCATTGCTAGTGCCTTGGAAAACCTAGAAAGAGAGATGAAATGCCTTTGTGACAAATAGCCAATGCTAATCCATTTGAGAATGGGAAAATGACTTTGTAGGGCCAATTGCGCCAGCTATGCGAAGGACTGGTTTGTGATATATCAATACTTGCACTGAGTACTTAACATGGTGGGCAGAGGCAACGCCTACAAAGGATTGCACTGCAACAACAACTACTAGATTTTTGAGGGAAAACATAATCAGTAGGTATGGTTTCCCTTTAAGTTTAACAAGTGATAGGGGTACACACTTTCTCAATGAAACAGTCAGGATTCTATTAGCATAATTTATTGTGGCACATCATAAGACTACCCTATATCACTCTCAAACAAATAGAACTGCTGATGCATTTAAAAAGATACTAAGTCACACGTTGACTAATATTTTTGACGTTGGAAGATGAGATTGGGATGAAAAAGTATCATCCATTCTATGGGCATACAGGAAAACCTGAAAACATTTGAACAAGGCTACACTGTTTCAATTGGTGTTTGGCATGGAGGTTATTTTTCCAATTGAATTTATGTTACCATCATTGTGTATAATGCATGCATGAGGGTTAGTTGACGAGGAAAGCATTAGAAGAAATAATTGATAATTTGATGCAATTAGATGAAAGGTGATCACTTTCTAAATCAAGTCAAAAGACATAAAAATCAAGACGAAAGGTATGGTATGATCATTATATCAAGAACAATAAGTTTGATGTTGGGTAGATGGTGTTTTTGTATGATTCCAAGTATCTGCACCATCTTGGGAAGTTGAAATTCCATTTGTTGGGACCTTACATCATCTCATACATTCTTGATTCAAGCATTTTCTAGTTACAAGTGCTAGATGGGATGATGTTACCAATGTCACTTAAATGGGAGTAGGCTGAAGCCCTACTATAAATAACTCTTCTTGGTGCTTATAATAAGCAAGTATTGCTAGTTAGCTTAGAATTTCCTTTTATGTTTTTTCTTTCTTTTTTTCCCTTTCTCATTGCTTGTTCCTTTCTTTTTGTTTCATTTTTGCACCTTGTGCACTAGTAACCACATCATTATTTTTCCAGGGTTATGTATGCGTAGAGGACCGTGCATCTATTTTAGTATGGGGTGAAGTGATACAAAATATAGGCCTATAATACAAGGTTGAGCTGGCAGTATAAGTTACAGTGAATGGCCAAGTAAAACGAAACATGTAAGGTGGAGAAATAACATGAGGAAATAGTGGATATTGGATTATGGTGTCAAAAATTCTTTTCAGAAACCATGTACAAAAAGGATTAAGATCATAGGAACAACATGAGGTAGGCAAGGGAGAAAATTGGGTAAAAGGACATAAGAAGTGCCTTCAGTGCTACAGATGTATGCGTAAGAGTCTTCAGTTGAGTTGAATTTTTGTGCACCAGAAGGTTGTAAAGGGTTTTTCATGTAGGATGTGGTGCGTGTGTAAGATCACTTGAATTCGGTTTAATGGAAAAATATGAATTTAATATTAAAGTATATTAGTTGGTGGTATAGTATTTAATGGTGGAAAGAGGAAAAAACTATAAATATAAGGTCGGGAAAGTCATTTATTACCTTTCTATTACAAAGTGAAAGAAGCTCTTACGACACTAGAGCATCCAAGAGATAAATTTTTGCGAAGAAAGGAGAATCCGAGAAATTCGAGTGTGCATCTAGAGTAGATCTATGAACTGGAAGGAAGGAGTACACGGGCATGAGGAAGGTTGTATGAAGAGCGTCGTCTTGTGGAAGGATTTCCTAGTTAGGGTTAGGCAGCTAGGGCACAAAGAAATAAGGATTAATTTCAGGAGTTGAAGCTTTGGAGTGAGCTTTGGGATTGAGAATGTTAGGGAATAAGTGATAAAATATGTGGAATAATCCCTCACAGAATCACAACAATAGAAACTAATATGCAGAAAATATTATAGATCTAAAATAAAATTGTAGAATAAAATAACACAACACAAAGAGACAATATTTAATGTGGTTCACTCAATTTGGGCTACGTCCACTAAGAATCACTTGCTCAAATTTTATTACAAGCCACCACTCTCTCAATACAATACCCAGATCTGTTTAGAGCTACGCTCAACAAACTCTACAGAATTCACATCCGAATTCAAAAACACATATGTAATGTTACATTATACCTACCATATGCATGAAACCATATAAATAGACAACTACTTAAGCAGTTTTACAAAACCATGGGTATCAAAACCATGGGCCAAAACCGTCCCATAAACCTATGGGTCAAATTCTTGCCCATATGAGAAAAACATGTTTCTTGGTATATCAGGCACGTTTTAAGGCCGAACGCCTATGAGAAAACTATAGAAAGTGTACAGTAATCTTAGTGTACAGTCTTCAATACTTTCTCACATGAAAACAGGCTCCACAACCTAACAATCTCCCACTTGGAGACTAGTTTTCCTTTGGGTAAGCTTCTAAACCCTTCACTAGTTTTCATGAAGACCAACCAAAGCTAAACATAGCTTCCGTTTTTCCCTTGTGACCACCTTGGTCATCATGTCTATAGGATTCTGACTGGTATGAATCTTCTCCAGCTTCAACTTCTCTTCCTCCAAATTTGTCCTGATGAAATGATACCTTAACTATATATGCTTTGTCCTAGAGTGGAAAGCAAAGTTCTTAGCTAGGTGTATAACACTTTGACTATCACTATGCATCTTTCCTTACTCCTACTTATTGCCCCAACTCCTCAAGCAATTTTTGTAAGCTAAATCATTTTGTTGCTTTCCTTTGTGGTAGCAACATACTTAGCCTCTGTGGTTGACAAAGCCACCAGCTTACTGTAGTCGTGAAATCCAACATATTGTTGTCCCCACCTACAGTGTAAACATAACTTGTCATGTTCCTCCTACTTGTCTACATCTCCAGCCATATCTGAATCTACATAACCACACAAAGTGGTGTCTGATCCACTGTAGCACAAAACTATCCCCATGGTCCCTCTCAAATACCAAAGGATCCACTTTACTGCATGTCTAGTGATCTCTACGTGGATAACTCATAGACTCTACTCACCGCTCCCACTGCATGGGCAATATTAGGCCTAGTGCACACCACGACATACATCAAAATGGAAACTGCTGATAAGTAACGTACCTTGAACATCTGAGTTTCTCTCCTGCTCTATCTTAAAACATTATCTCCTTTGATAACTTGAAATGGGCCTGCTAAAGGAGTCCCAACTGATTTAGCATTCTGGCATATTATAACCTCTAGAAGACCTTCTTAATGTACTCTTCTTGAGATAAAGTCACCTTCCGTTCCTTCCTATCCAAAGATATCCTCATACCAAGGATTTGTTTTGGTTGCCCCCCAAATCCTTCATAGTAAAGGATTCACTTAGTCTACTTCTTGAGTACTTTTATTTTCTGCATGTTTTTTACTTGCAACCAAACATTTCATCCACATACAGACAAAGGATAATGTAACTGCTATCCTCAAATTTCTTTATATACATGCACTGGTCATAATGACATCTAATATAACCTTTCTCCATCACGAAGCTATCAAATTTCTTATAACATTGAAGTGGATCTTGTTTCAAGCCATACAAGCTATTCTTCACTTTGCACACCATCTCCTTCTTTACCTTTTACCTCATAGCCCTCTGGCTACTGCAATATATAGTTCCTCCTCCAAATCACCATGGAGAAATGTAGTATTTACATCAAGTTGTTCTAAATGTCAAGTCTTATGCTATGACTATTCCTAGAATAGTTCTAATACAAGTCATTTTTACTTACAGGAGAAAAAATCTAATCAAAATCTATACCTTTTTTATTTGCAAACCCCTTAACCACCAACCGGGACTTGTATCTTTTCTTTCCTCCTTCTTCCTCTTTGAATCTGAAAACCCACTTATTTTGTAATGCTCTTTTGCCTTCAGGTAGCTTTACCAAATCCCATGCCTGGTTCTACTATGAGAACCTGGTGCTCCTCATCCATGGCTTGCTCCCACTTCTTCCTGGCATCTACCTGTATTGCTTCATCAAATCTCTCTAGCTCTCCACTATCAGTGAGTAATAAATAATAAAGAGAAGGAGAAAAATGTCCAGGTTCTCCTCTTACCCTAGAAGACCTCCTCAATATAGGAGTTTGGGGTTCCTATTGAGGGGGTTCCTAAACTGATTCATGTGTCACTTTGCCATTTAGAAGATCCCCTACCACTGCATATTCTTTCTTGGATTCTTCCCTATTTTCCTGCAATTACTTGATTATACATGACTTTCTCATTAAATACCACATCCCTTGATCGAATGATTTTCTTGTTCTTAATACTCCAACATTTATATCCAAAGTCATCACCACCATAACCAATGAAAGTACATTTTTCTGATTTAGACTCTAGCTTGGTCCTATCATCCTTGTCTATATAGACAAACATCTCACATCCAAAGACTCTAAGAAATGAATAATCAACTTTCTTATCATACCAAGCCTCCTCAGGTATTCCTCCATCTAAGGCACTTGACGGTCCTCTTTTTATCAAGTACATAGTTGTGCTCACCGCTTCTGCCCAAAAGGATAAAGAGGCAGTCCTGCATGTAACCTCATGCTCCTAGCATGTTCCATTATTGTTCTGTTCATCCTTTCTGACACCCCATTATGCTATGGAGTTCTTGGAACAATCTTTTTCCTACGAGATTCCCTTCTTAGAATAGTAATCATCAAATTTCATTACTACAATAATCCCCTCCATTATCTGATCTGATACATTTTAGCTTAAGACCTGTTTCATTCTCTACCAAGGCTTTCCATTAAAACAAAAGTGTCAAATACATCATATTTGTTTCTAATACAATAAACCCAAGCTTTCCTTGTTGCATCATCAATAAAAGTAACATAATAACTTGAACCCCCAAGAGATGATACCTAAGCCAACCCCCACACATCAAAATGCACCAGCTCTAACTTACTCTCTTTCTTTGATAGGTCCAACATTGAGAAACGTTACTTGTTTCTATTTCCCATTTATGCAGTCCTCACAGAACCCCAAACTTGCTTCTGTATATTCTGGGAAAATCCTTCTTTATGATTTTCATGCCCTTATGGCTCATATGACTGAGCCTATAGTGCCACAATGTTTTATATATTTCTGAAGCAACAAGATTACAAACATCAGTGCTATAAGTGGTTAAATATAAGGTTCCACCCTTCTTACATCTTGCCTCCACAAGAGAACCCTCGGTAACCATCCAAAAGTCCATTGTAAATATCAAAGTATAACCATCACTTCCCAACTTCCCTGCCGATATAAAATTTCATCTTAATGTAGGCATATGTTTGACATCCTTCAATAGCCAAGTATTCTCATTTTGCATCTTAACCTGAATATAACCTTTTCCAACTATGTTGCAAGGCTCATCATCACCAATAAAAACATGCCCAAAATCTCCTTTCAACATAATCAACAAAATAATGCCTATGTAGAGTAGCATGGAAAGAAGCCCTCAAATCTAAAACCCAAGATTCAATAATATTGTTCAAATAAAGAATCAAATCATCCTGACATACATTACCTGTTGCCACATTTTCCTCCTTGTTTTCTTCCTATTATTTCTTCTTGTTTCGAAGCTCCTAACAGTCCTTTTCATGCCCAGAATTTCCACAGTGCCAACATACTATCTTGCTTTTGGATTTTAACCTTTCCTGATCCTTTGATTTTCCACAGCTTCCTCTATTCTTCTGTCTCCCTCTAGTTTCCACTTTCAAAGCATTCCCTAAAGTAGAATATTCCCCAAAGCTTTTTTTTTTCACATTTTCTCACTTAGAATCACCCCTACAACATCCTCAAACTTCAACTTTGAATTAGCTGGAACCGAGTTTCTTACCGCCATTACCAAGCTATTCCAACTCTCAGGTAAAGAGCATAGAACTAATAAATCCCTAACTTCTTCATCAAATTCTATTGTAACCGAAGTTAGCATATTTACAACTGTATTAAAATCAATTAAATGATCTGCTATTGAACCATTCTCAGACATCTTCATATTAAAAAAAAAATTCATTAAAAAAATCTTATTAGAGGCAGAGGGTTTTTCATACAACTTCCTTAATACATCCATCAGTTTTTTTGTACTCTTTTCTTTTGACACATTAAATAATACCGAAGATGCAAGACATAGTTGGATTATCCCAAGTGCCTTCCTATCTAGTAAATCTCATTCCACATCCATCATGCTTGAGGGTCTGTTTACCTTCTCAGACAACGAAATATAAATATCCTTATAATAAAGGTAATCTTCCATTTGCATCTTCCAAAGACTGAAATTCTACATGTTGAATTTATCAACCCTAGATCTTCCATCATCTGCCATAGCTCCCTCTCAAGATTAAAATTTCCCTACGATTCAATACTTCAGCAAATGAAACCAAGCTCTGATACCAATTATTAGGGAATAAGCAATAAAATATGTAGAATAATCCCTCACAGAATCGTAACAATAGAAACTAATATGCAGAAAATATTACAGATCTAACATAAAATTACAGAATAAAATAACACAACACAAAGAGATAGTATTTAATGTGGTTCACCCAATTTGGGCTACGTCCACCAAGAATCACTTGCTCAAATTTTATTACAAGCCACCACTCTCTCAATACAATACCCAGATCTATTTGGAGCTATGCTCAACAAACTCTTCAAAATTCACATCTGAATTCAAAAAACATCTGTAATGTTACATTATACCTACCATATACATAAAACCATATAAATAGACAACTACTTAAGTAGTTTTACAAAACCATGGGCCAAAACCGTCCCATAAACCTATGGGTCAAATTCTTGCCCATATGAGAAAAGCATGTTTCCTGGTATATTGGGCATGTTTTAAGGCCAAAATTTTGTTTCTAGGGGGCTACGCCCTAGAACCCCTACTACCGGGGGCTTCCACCCTCGGACTCCCGCTCGGGGCCTGGCCCGGCCCCAAACCCCAGTGAGATAACTATGGAAAGTGTACAATACTCTTAGTGTATAGTGTTCAACACTTTCTCACATGAAAATATGCTCCACAACCTAACAGAGCAGTGTAGTAGAGTAGAGCAAGAGGAAGGAGTAGTTAAGTTTAGTGTTACTAGAAAATATGGCACCTAGAAAACCAACCATTTCACTAAATAAAATAAAGGGAAAGGGCAAGGGAAAGTAAATTGATTCCTTCATGAGCACTAACAAAGAATGGTATGCAAAAATTCAGTACCCAGATGTAGTATTACTAGGAAAAGATTGGGAGTCACACTTACGAAAGATGGCCATAAGCGATTATAACCATCGCATGAGCACAATGGAGAAGGAAATAACACTGGAGTTGGTTTGACAACCTAACAAGAGGACACAAAATGGGATGCCCATTTATAACAACGAGGTGAAGGTCAAATTATAGAAGATTGGATTATTGTAACTATATGAGTTGCCATAATTTTGCAAGCCTGAGTGCTTTTATCAATGGTTGATGTCACACGTACATGAGTATCACTTTTATTTCATGAGGTGTAATATGCACATCACACCAAAACTGATATCCAAGTTCATAGACCTCATTTGTGAAGGAGATAACACAGATGATGATCTGAGCGACAAGGAGAATATCAAGGAGACTGTAGCCACATATGACTACAAAAAGGGGTCGTGATACTTTGATATCACCAAGATTACAGACCTAGTTATGAGGATGTCTGTGCACTTGGTGACCAAGATCAATAATCAAGAACAATGGACACAAGTAAACAAAGCATAGCTAAATTTATGTTGAAAGATATATGAAGGAACCATATATAACTTATCCACTTTCATCGTAGATGAGATTATAAATAGCACGCAGGAGGGAGAGAAGATAATATCTGGCAAGGTCCTCCTCACCATTGTATTTTTAGAGATTAGAGTGCCCGATGGGCCAATTTTTTTTTTTTGGGAATATCTGGAAGAGGATACGTCACCCGTAAAAAGGTTTTAAAAATATACTTGTGAAACCATGACGGTCACTCACAAGGCGCACTTGGAGAAGTGGTATAAGTGAATGCATGACACATTTGGGGTTGAGTGGAGGATCCTAGAATAGTTTCCCACAATAGTGAATGGAGAGGAAGAATTTGTAGTGTACCAATACTTCTGCATTAGTAGATTTATATTGATGTATAGGAATACGAGTCCATGGTGCAAACTACCCTTCTCCTTCACCGTGTAATACTTCCAAGCCCAAGTTAGTCAGTTCAAGGAGGCCAAGAAACTAAGGTTAAACCTTAGTGAGGTAGATATAGACCACTGTGAGTTTTTTTGGAAGCTCCCCTACCTAAAGAAGCACGTGTATGTGGAGAGATATGTCTCTCATGAGATACAAATGATGAAGCCGTTAACACTGTCGATTGTAGGAAGGACCGCAATAAGGGTGTATCTGTGTATAAGGCCAAAATTTGAAAAAGGCACTTACTTGGAGAATGATTTCTCCATCCTTGAAGACCCTACAGGAAGGAAGAAGGCCACACATAGACAGAGAGAAAGAGAAGAGGTGTAGAAGGCACCAAGTGTTCAAACCACACAAATGGTGAGTGCGCCGGAAAAAAGAACTAAGCCTAATACTTACATGCAGAGGAAAAAGTCTTTAGTCAAAACTAAGGCCCCAAAATAAGAGGTGCCAGAGCATGAAGATCCCCTCACATGGGAGGAATTACCAAGGAAGACATTACCTGTCAAAGAAAAGGAAAAGTAATAATCTTCTGTACTGGATTACCCAACAAAGAAGAAGTAGAAGGTGACTAATGAGGTAGATTCAGAAGAGACAGAAGGTCTAGATGCCTACATCAATGACAAGGATGATGATGATGAGCAAAAAGGAGGTGAAGACCATCCTGTCTAAGAAATACATAACTCTGAGGAAGAGGGAGATGAGGAGTATAAAGAAGGAGATGAGGAGGTGGATGAAGAATAAGCTGAGGCTTGTCGACACTAAAATTTTCCTCTGTAATTTCTATTTCATTAATGTATGTATTAGGAATAGGATCTTGTTAAGTATAATTAGTAGTAGCATTCGATAGAAGATAACGGCACTGTCGGTACGATGCCGCCAATAATGTATAGTACGGTAATAGTCAAAAGTAAATATTTGTCGTAAGTGGTCCGGTAATGTTAAAATGTCAAGTAGAGAAGTAGGGTCTACATGATTAGGAATTAGAAATATTATATTGGTAATAACGACAAGGAGTGAGGTCATAAATATTTTGTGTATTTTATTTGTAAAAAATCTAAAAATGTGGAACCCAAGTGAAATGATAAGGTTTATCTTATCTTAAAAGATAAGTTTACATGTATAGATAAGAGTTAAGGTATGGAGTATGATTCGTCAGAGTAGATTTCTTATCCTATCTTAGAGATAAGATGGATAAGCCTGGAAGTTCTATAAATAGAGAGGCCACCCCCCTCATTCAGCATAGAAGGAAGTAGTGAGAAATATTGTATGAGTATGTGTGTAAAGGAAGCCATCATTTTTAAGGTGTGTTAAAGAAGCCATTAAGAGGTGTAATTGTGAAGTTTCTCCCATAGTTATTGTTGGAAGGCAAGTGAAGTCAGTAACACTTAAATTACCTCATGGGTGAGATTGTAACAATTTCATGTTGATATTATAATTTACACTTATATTTCAGATTTATCATCATTCCTTCTTATCATAGTCTATGGTATTCTTGTGTTTCCAGATTCCATCCACCAAACTAAAAGCTGTGCATTAGTAAATAATCATAGCACGAGGAGTTACTCGTAAAGAATTATCATAGTGCCGGATTGGTGATGACATTTTGGTTTTGTTGCCAGGACCATTCCTCATTGGTGGATTTTCTAGAGAAATATTCCCACTTAGTCAGAAAACATTTGGAGGGTAACCTTGTTTTTACTGTGCATAGTAGTTACCATGGTAAAGTCACTTTTTTCCATGAATAGTATTTACTGCAATAAAGTCACTTTTTACCATGAATAGTATTTACCATAGTAACTTCACTTTTTACTGTGAATAGTGTTTACCATAGTAAAGTCAGTTTTTACCGCAGTAAGTCAAGTTTTACCATATTTTACCGTGGTCATTTGTATTTTCTATTATAGTGATTCCAATTATTTGTGCACATAAGTCTTGTTGATTGTACTTGTGGGTTGGTATTTCACTATGGTTACTCTTGAAAATGGGGAAGATTCCTGTTTTTTCAGCCCAATCTAATGAAGATGCTTCCTCTTTCATTCAAGAGTTTAAATGATCTTGTATTTGTAATGGACTTATAAGAAGGGAACAATGGAATGAATTTTTTCCTACCTTTTTAGATGGTTAAGCCCTTAGGTGGTTTGAAACACTAGGTGATAATGTGAAAAAATCATGGGATTTATTAACTAAAAGTTTTCTTGAAGAATTTGGTGAACAGAAATATGCAGATCTCATGATTGATATCACAAAGCTATCCCAAGGAGAGAAGGAGAAGATAAGGGATTATCATGCTTGTGTTCTAGAGCTAAGGAGGAAGCTCGATGCCCAGATCTGGAAGGAAGGATTAGTGGATGGGTTGATGAATGGTGTGGATAATCTCCTTTGTAAGCACTTCATTCTTGGGATGAAGCCAGAGATTAGACAATGAGTGAAGTATGACCGTCCAGCTACCATTGAACAAGCAAAGGAGATTGCAAGAAGGCAAAAAGAAAGCATGGAAGAGGAGCCCAAAGAAATTGTTGCTAAAGTAGAGCCTACACCAACACTTTTGGTCCAGAATCCACAACCACTCTTGATGAGCACAAATCTTTCTCCTAGTACATCTACTGAGTATGAAGATTTGCTCATGAAGATGGGCCAGTTAACTATTAATTTTCTTCAAGGAAAATAATTTAGTTCTCAGGGAGGAGATAGAGGCCCAAAAATAAATATTTCTGAAGTTGTATGTTATGGTTGTTATAAAAAGGGTCATTATAAGTATAATTATCCAGATAGAGCTTCTACATCTGGTACAAGAGATAATGATAAAGGAAAAGCACCTGTGAATTCTTTTGATGTCATAGATAAGAGCATAAATAATGAAGTAGATGTGTTTATAACAAAAAGAAAGAAAGAAAAAGATAACCAAGATGGAAATGATCCTAAGAAGATGAAAGGAGAAACTAGTAAGAAACATAGGAGAATAAAGTTGGGTGTGCATGATTTTCTGATTTCACATGGACAAGGACCATACTCCATCTTAGAAGATTTGTCCAAAAGGCCTGCAAATATTACATATGCTCAACTCTTGGCTATGTCTTTTGAGAAGAGGCGGGAGCTGCGAAGTGGACTCAATGCTCGACAAAGGAAGGAGGTTGAGGTCCCTATTTTGGAGGTAGAGGCAGATCCCTGTGCTCCACAAGCTGAGGTATTATGTAATGGTATTTCAATTCATGATGTCTTAGTTGATGGAGGTGCTGCAGTTATTTAAAAATTGATCGCCCCTCAACACTTATGTTAATGTCATTAAATAAGAGAAAAACTAAACTAGAAGGTGTAGTTTCAAATGTGGCAATATCTGTTATGGGTGTTGTATGTGTGGTAAACTTTTAGGTGATGAAAAATGGTATTGTTGCTTACCCATGTTTTTGGGAAGACCATGGCTAAGGAGAGTTCATGCAAGAAACTACTGGAATGAAGGCTTTATGACACTTGGATGTGGTAGAGAGAAGGTGAAGATAAACGTGATCCCTCGGCATCATAAGATAGAACTTGTGGATTCAAGTGATGAAACTGATGATTGGACATCCTATGATTACTCTAGTACCAGTGAAGTGGACACATAATATGAAGAAAGTGAGGTTGATGTTTCGGTCATGGATATCCTTCCAGTTACACTGACTCATGAACCCATAAAATTATCTAAAGAAGAAATTGATGATCGTCTCCAACAAATAAAGATTGGTGATGCTGTGATGGAGAGTGAGAAGGAATCCTACCTCTATCTCTTTCGAAGGTACATACACTTATTCACTTTTGGTTACAAGGAACTTTGTCAAGTAAGTTGGGTAGAACATTCTATTGAGATGGTAGATGGTGCTAAGCCCATAAAATAAATGCCATATAGAATGAATCCTAATTTTCTAAGACTGTAAAAGAAGAAATAGATAAGTTGTTTGATGCAAGATTCATATTTGCTGTGGAGAATTCATAATGGGTTTCTCCCATTATGATCTCAATAAAAAATAATGGGAAGCTACGCATTTGTGTTGATTATAGGAAGCTCAATAAGGCAACAAAGAAGGATCATTACCCTCTTCCATTCTCAGATCAGATCTTGGACGAAGTAGCTAGCCAAGAGTGCTATAGTTTTGCTGATGGATATAGCGGATACAACCAAGTTCGTATAGTAGAGAAAGATCAGCTGAAGACCATGTTCACCACTCCTTGGGGAACGTTTACTTATAGAGTTATGCCTTGACAACGTTCTAGTGTTTGATGAATAGGGTGTTTGAGCCCTACATTGGGAACTTCATCAGAGTATTTCTAGATGATTTTTGCATCTATAGGACCAAGATGGACCACCTGCACTAGATGGAGAGATTATTTCAAAGGTTAGATGAAGCACAAGCCTCACTAAACCCTACAAAGTGTGTCTTTGGATGTTCTAAAGGTGTTTTGTTAGGGCATGTTGTATCCAGAGATGGTATTGGTACTGATCCTGATAAAGTTTCAAAAATCAAAGATTTACCATTTCCTATGAATAGAAGTAAGTTGAGATCATTTTTAGGCCATGTGGGTTACTATAGAAGGTTCATCAAGAATTTCTCAAAGATTGCATAGCCACTAACCCAGTTCTTGAAGAAGGATGTTACTTATGAACCAGGAAATAAGGCGCATGAAGCTTTTAGACAACTAAAGGAAGCCCTGGTGTCTTCACCTGTTTTAAAGAATCCAGATTGGAGCAAGCCATTCATTGTGTACATTGATGCCTCAGATGCAGCACTAGGAAGTACTTTGAGCCAAAAGGATGAAAATGGGAATGAACATCCAATTTACTTTGGGAGCAGACAAATGAGCAGTGCTGAGGTAAATTATATTGTAACCGAAAAAGAGGCTCTAGCTATCATTTTTGCTGTAAAGAAGTTTAAAAATTACTTGCTAGGGAAGAAATTTATAGTTGTAACAGATCATCAGGCTCTAAAATATATTGTCAATAAGCCTAACCCATTAGGGAGGATAGCAAGATGGATAATTTTGCTACAAGAATTTGAATTTGATATTATAGATAGGCCAGGAAAGAAGCATGTCAATGCAGATGCACTCTCTCAAGCATATGATGGTTTAGGATCATCTTGTGATGATGATGATTTCCTTGATGCAGCATTGTTATCCCTTGACACAATCCCTAGTGAATACATAGATATTTGGAATTATCTAAATGAATTCAAGTTTCCTGATGGTGCCAATGTAAAGACTAAGAGGAAGATTACTCAAGCCAGTCGTCCATATTCTATTTTGCATGGAGTATTATTTCGAATAGGACCTGATGGATAGTACAAGAGGGCATTTGGACATGATCAACGGAAGGAGCTAATAGAAGAATTCCCAAATGGTACATGTGGAGGGCACTTCTCTAGATAAATTACAACAAGAAGGATCTTGGATGCAGGTTATCACTGGCCCTCTCTTTTTAAAGATTGTTAATAATTATTGTAAGACATGTGATATTTGTCAAACACATGGTAACCGTAAGACTTCATCAGCTCCATTATGCCCTATTCTTCCACTTGGTCCCTTTGAAAAGTGGGGAATATACATTGTAGGTCCACTTCCAACTACCCCATGCCAAAATAAGTATATTGTAGTTGCCACAGATTATTTAACCAAGTGGGTTGAAGCTAGGCCATTGAAAACAACTTCCATGGATGAAGTGGCAAGGTTCATATATGAACGCATTGTCACCAGATTTGGTTGTCCATTAGAAATTGTAACATATCAAGGAAGCCACTTCATTAATGAGGTGGTAGAATCCCTAGTCAATAAGTTTTCTATTAAGCACAGGAAGGCAACAACATACAAGCCAAGCACAAATGGACAGGTGGAACAAACAAATTTTATGTTGTGTCAAATTCTAGCAAAAGATGCAGCCTTGCAGGTACATAAGTGGGATAAAAGGATTCATGCAACATTTTGGGCATATAGGGCAACATCAAAGTCAATAATAAGATACTCCCCATTTCAGTTGGCTTATGGCATTGATCCAGTTCTTCCTATTTAGTTTGATATTCCCACTATGAGAGTTATGAAAAATGAAAGAATGGATGAAAGTGATTCAGTAAAAGAAAGGTTGGTACATCTTCATTTGCTAGAAGAAATGAGGGAAATAGCGAAGGATACAAGCTATAAGAAGAAAATGAAGCAGAAGGAATACTTTGATCAAAAGATTGTTGGTCTCCATTTCATGTGAATGACTTGGTCCTAGTATATGATTCGAGATACAAAAAAAGAAGATAGAGAAAATTTCTTCCAAAATGGATGGGGCCCTACAAAATAACAGTTGTGCATGAAAATGGTACATACTGACTGGAGGAATTAGATGGCACTCCCATTACAAAATGGGTCAACCACGACAAGTTAAAGATTTTCCAAGCACTGGAATAGTCTACTCCAAGGACAGAGTAGAAGCTAGGAAGGGGGAAGATGTCGACACTAAAATTTTCCTCTGTAATTTCTATTTCATTAATGTATGTATTAGGAATAGGAAGTTGTTAAGTATAATTAGTAGTAACGTCCATTAGAAGATAACAACGCTACCGGTACGACACCGCCAATAATGTATAGTATGGTAATAGTCAAAAGTACAATAGGAATGTTGTGGTAAAAAGTAAATATTTTTCGTAAGTGGTCCGGTAATGTTAAAATGTCAAGTAGAGTAGGGTCTACATGATTAGGAATTAGAAATATTATATTGGTAATAACGACAAGGAGTGAGGTCATAAATATTTTGTGTATATTTTATTTGTAAAAAGTCTAAAAATGTGGAACCCATGTGAAATGATAAGTTTTATCTTATCTTAAAAGATAAACTTACATGTATAGATAAGAGTTAAGGTATGAAATGTGATTCGTCAGACTAGATTTCTTATCCTATCTTAGAGATAAGATGGATAAGCCTGGAAGTTCTATAAATAGAGAGGCCACCCTCCTCATTTAGCATAGAAGGAAGTAGTGAGAAATATTGTATGAGTACGTGTGTAAAGGAAGCCATCATTTTGAAGGTGTGTTAAAGAAGCCATTAAGAGGTGTAATTGTGAAGTTTCTCCCATAGTTATTGTTGGAAGGCAAGTGAAGTCAGTAACACTTGAAGTACCTCATCGGTGAGATTGTAACAATTTCATGTTGATATTATAAGTTACACTTATATTTCAGATTTATCATCATTCCTTCTTATCATAGTCTATGGTATTCTTGTGTTATGTTTGTTGTTGTGTTTCCAAATTCCATCCACCAAACTAAAAGTTGTGCATTAGTAAATATCATAGCACGAGGAGTTATCGGTAAAGAATTATCATAGTGCCGGATTGGTGATGACAGGTCCAAGGCAAGGGGGTGAAAATACAAGAGATCAAAGGACCCTAAGCCTCATGAAGGAAAAGATAAACGAGGCTGTAGAGAGAGAAGTGATGAAAATCATCGAGAACCTGGTGGAACAAGAGGTTAAACGTAGCACAGATGTGGTCCTAAAGGAAGTTGAGAAGGAAAGCGTAGGAAAAGAATATGGTAGCATAGGAGGAGATCCCAGTTTAGCTATAGGATTTCCAAGGGCCACATGAATAGGGAGGAAGAGCATGGAAGTAGCGCAAGGTAAAATAATGGGCTAAATTGATGATCCAAATAAGGTGTTACATGTTCGCTTCCAGATCACTATGCCAAGGAAACAAATCTTAGCTGTGACTTCATTTGATGAGGAAGGTGCATACCCTCGGACAAGGAAAATGCTATCATGGGCATTTGAGTCCCACATTGATGAGCCCAAATTTAAAGTAAGCCAAGGATCATTATTGAAGGTGCTAAAAACAAAGGGAGTAAACCCCTTGGTTAATACCGAAAAATTATCAGATGAGAAAATCTGGAATGCACTCATCAAAGTCTTAGTTGAGGTTGAAGCCAGGCTCTTTGAGTGAAACGACAGGGTGAAGTTATTAGAGGCAGAGATAGAGAAAAAGGAGGAAGAGCTCCTTGAGAAAAGCATGGACATGAAGTAGGAGGAAATAATCAACACTCAGTTAAGGCATGAGTTAAAGGATGAGAAGGAAAGAGTGCATGAGGCATACAATAAGATAGAGATGATCATGGATTCCATTATCTTGAATCATCTAGACTCAACATTGCCCACGTAAAAGTATGGATCATCCTTGTAATGCCTAGAATACTTGACACACATACTCACTATGGAAAGGCAACCACTTTCCTTAGAATCCATAGAAGAGGCATTAGCGTGTTAATAAAAAGAGAATAAGAGGAAGGTTGTGGAAATTGTTTCTCAATACAATAAGATCCTTACCGATGTAAAGGCCACCACTCATATTGTTGAGGCTACCTATGATAATTGTGCGGATAGGGATAAATTGAAAAGTATCTTAGTTGCCACCCATAAAGTGGAACTCAAGGAGTTTCAGGAAAAGAACAAGGGGAACATGGCTGAGCAAGACAAAATCCTAGCCAAATTAGAAAATAAATCAGAGGCCATTGAGACCTTGTAGGGCTCAATCAAGAACCAGATGAAGGAATTATACCCCAAATCACTCAGAGGATGGATGCGCTCAAGGATTTGGGAAAGAAACTGGAGGATATTGTGGAGAAAATGAGTGCTAAAGGAGAAGAACTAAGTTTTGAATAAGTGAGTGCCATGGTGGGTGACCTCTGTCAGCAGGCTTAGAATGAGGTTGAAACTTGGGGAAAGTTAGAAGCATAATTAGGGAAGAATTTCCCTCTCCTTTAGAAGTAAACAAGTTCCTCCATTCTTTCATTCTTTTCCCCATTTCTTCATTCATTTATTCTTCCATTATAATCTATTGTAAGGATCCTCCATTCTTTATTTCTTTATTAGACAGTGTTTCCAAGGACGGAGAACAGGCATAGTGTGGGGTGATGTTGGGCCCAAAAATATCAGCTAAGTATAAAGGATGTGTTGGTGCATGGGACCTAGTTAAAGAAGGGTGCGTGGGTTGAAGGTGCACGGGGAAGGGTTCTAACAGGGTCTTGTATAACACACGATGCACGCGCGTAAGGCAAAACAAGTTTTATACTTAGCCACATTCGGTATCCCAGGAAGCACACGAGAAAATCATGACCCTTGTGGATAAGGTGCTAGCCTAGCAACTGGGGGATCAAAAAGGGAATATTCTAGGTATGTGATGGAAGGTTCCAAAAGGCATCATTATAAGGAGTGGAGAGCTCAGATTTGAGAAAGAATGCTTCCAAGAAGGAACACCTTGACAATTGGATACTGATCTATAACTTCTTAAAGGCATGACAGTGGGTGCTAAGGTTATAAATACAAGCGCTTGATGGAAGTAGAGGGAGAGGTGAGTAGAAGGAGGATAGATGGTATGGATAGTGTGTAGAGAGTGTGGAGGAGAGAAAATAGAGGTGAATCCTTGTTGAATGGGGATGTTACGGGTTAGGGCTTAGGAAAAATCTGTAAGTAATTACACATTTAGGGGGGAGGGTTTGCATTCTTTTTGTTTTTGTAATATGATGAGCATAATATAGTTCTGATGCATGAATGGGCTCTGCATAGATGTATGAGGATCTGCTACAACCTCAAGAGATTTTAATGTGGGTTATTGAACCTGTTACGATGAATATAATGCTTAGTTATAAATCATGTGTGTTTAGGAGTATAATACCCATGTATTTCCTTTCTGTATCAACCATTTCCTTGTGATTCTTTTTATTTCTCTTTTTGGATGTAATGAGATAACTCGTTCTAGGTTTTTATAATTTTGCATGGTTATTTTCTACTCATTTCCATTTGAATATTTGTTATAATATGATGGATTCTCATAAGAATCACATAAAGGAGAGACTCGGCACCCACACGTGCCTCGGGTGAGTGCTAAGTGCCTGCTAGGTGATAGGTTGGTGCGCATGGGATTAGACTATTGGTCTAAGGGTATAAAATATGACTACAATGGACTAAACATGAATTATATGTGAATGATAATGAGTAATATAGCATAGGGTAAATAGAAATGTACGTATGTGATATAATGTGGTGGATAAAATAGAGACGATAATGTGATGTAGATGCGTTAAGGGAATAAATGAATATTATCTTGATAATTGTATAATGAGAAGACGTAAGATAATAGTAGTAATCGTGTGTGACTTGAATGAAGGGGGGAAGAAGAGTGATTTCCCCCTATGTGATAATGAGGTTCATTTATAAATGCCCCCTCAACAATTAAGAATGAACCATAAAAAAAGAGTGTGTCATTAGGAAATGGGTCTGCCACATGTAAGGAGTGGATAGAAAAGGTATTTCATGCAGTATAGATCTAGGAGTGTGGAATGGGAGGTTCATTGATGTATTATTCCCTCAACAGTCAAGTGTTAACTATAACATTAGAGTGCATCATCGATTAGTGAGGTGGAAATGGAGACCATCTACCAAAGGTGGAGATGTCTACTACAAATAGTATGATCATGTGGAATAGTAATAGTGTGATTATAGGTGATGATATAGAAATTAGATGAAATGTTTCTAATGATGGGGGGTGTGATAGTATTAAGAGTTGAAGTCGGTGGCTTAAGAAGCCAATAAGTTTCAGTAATGATGTGTGGCAGATCGGTTGACATGGTGATAGCTAGGCCAACTAGAGGAGGTGGATCAACGATGAACTATGGATGTGGATAGATAATGAGCTTAGGAGTTGGTGAATGAAACAATTTAACTGTGGTAGAGGCTCTCCTATGTGGAATAGGATATTGATATTTCTCACAAGAGTGAGGGAGGATAGCAATGACACATTTATCTTATGATTGTTATATTCTATCATGGAGAACACAGTAGTCATTTTCTTAATGGCCATTGATGTGGTGGAAATTAAAGAAAGGGTGGTTATGATTGCATTAAAACTGATGAGGGGGATAATGCTGGGTAGTATGGTATGCAATAAATCATGTGGTTTTTTAGTATTTGGAAAGTGCAACAGTTCACGAGTGGAAGATGTGGAAGATTTAGGTGAATTCTGATGTAGTTGTGGAGAAGTAAGACACTTGCACAGAGGTGGATATGGGGATCACACATGAGCATTAATAGATGGGGAGGAGAAGACTAAGTAGGCAAGGAATGAATAAAAAATAAGTATAAGGTGGTGTTATAACATTTCCTCAATTAATTCCTTTTCTAGATCAATGAATTTATAGCACAATAGAGTAAATGAGTCACATGTATCATATAAGAGCTCTTCTTTTAAAGGAGGAATTAACCAAAACAAATTACATTTCAAGATTAATAGGATGAAATAGTAATTGATGTCTGCAAGAATTAAAGCGTAAAATGTAATCTAAAATTGGTTCATTCTTTCCTTTATGTAAATATGGTAAGCATTCATATGTAACTTTAGGACCATTATTAGAAATAAAGTGTCTAAGAAAATCATCTTCCATATCATAATAAGTACTAATGGATCAAGAAGTAAAATGATTATACCATTGGAGAGCATGATCAACAAGGCTATGACAAAAGGATTTGAGTAACACGTGATCATTGGAAAAAGAAGCCATGGGAAAATGGTAATGTTTGAGATTTAAATAAATAATTTTGGTTCCATAAAAACATGAGAAAGTAGGCATGATGAATTCCTTAGGGAAAGTGGAATTGTGAAACTATTTGTGCATAATCATAGCACCCTCAAATGCTTCCAGTTGTTGATGGGGCATTCAGTGTGATTGCACAACATAGAGCTTTTCCCAAAGTGTGGGTCTTTGCAATTGAGAAAGCTCTCTAGAGAAAGGATGGCTTCCTATTGGTAAATATATCACCACGTTCCCAATGACAGAGAAAAATAATATTATCCTACCCTATTTTTTTCTTAGGAGACATGACAGGGATACGAGGATTGCATGAAAAGTAAACCTATTCTAACTAGAGGTGATGCATCAATAAGGAATGGTGGATAATCTGCACTTACATGGAAATGACATAAGTAATTTTAAAGAGGATAATTTAATCATCACATATTAGAAATAACTATTACAACCCATTTACCATCAAGCACAAACCATTGAAAACTTGCAATAACAAAAACAATGATGCACAATAAACTCTAACTATAGTGAAAGATCATATGAGAAACAATAAAACAAAGAGGGTTGAAAATCATCAACATATTGTTTTATTGCTCCTAGAATTGATATAATACATCATAGAGGTGCCAAAGGAATGAAATTTTTATTTATAATATAAAATGAAGAAGCTCGAGCCCACAAATTTCTCCTAGACAAGAAAGAAGGGAGTGGAAAAGGAAAAAATTCCAACCCTTTGAACTGAGCCCTCCTTTAAATTTATAGAGGAATATTTTTAAAGAGAGGAGAGAGAGAAAATAAACCTGAAATGCTTCCAAATCCATCAAAAATCATTATTAGATCTCTGCAATGAGTGTGGAGGATCTACAAAATCTCTACTCCATTAATGACATTGCCTTGTGTTTGAAGAAACTAGCCTTGCTTGCTCCTAGGTATAGCTCTTAGATCATGTAGTTTCATCATGGATTCATACCTACCAAAGTCATTAATTTCATCTCTCAAGATATTCGATGCTGTAGAGCTTGGAAATAGCTTTCCAACAGCTATAATTTTATCAAAAATGGTTTTAAAATGTTGGAGTTATTGCAATTTGAAATTTGGTCATGGTTTTGGTTCACTAAGCTCCACTGAGCTCTATCTTCAACCAACAAGCTGCTTTCATGAATGCAATGCTTCCTTAGCATGCCAACTCGATGAATATATTAGTGACATCTACCCCTTCGATGTACCCTTCACCTATTGCTCGGCTTAGCATTCAATGCGCCTGACATGCTAGCAAGACAACTCGGTCTCCAATGGCTCAGTGGTCATTTGATTTTGTTTGGGCAGGAATTATATTAGATCGGGTTTTTGGGCCCAAACCCTTCAGAAATAGCTCCCCCACTCCTTTGGGCTTTACATGCCACAAGCCTTGAAAACAATCCTTGAATGCCTCGACCATCGAAGTCTGAACTTTTCAGACTTCGGGCCTTTTTTAATTTCGGAACTCTCTGCTCAGCAAGTTTAGGCATTTGTCCCCCCAAAATCTGAAGACCTTCTTTTATTGACCTCAAAAGGGGTTTGAATCCTAAAATCACCTCAAACTCCACGTTGCCCATCACTTTTCAGAATTTAGAATTATTTTGTTTCAGACGTTTCTCCCCCACTGTTTCAGAGCTCTACCTACTGAGTTGCCAAAATCGAAACCCTCAAAAATTCAAAGTGGGAACCTCCGAATCCGTAAACCTTTCTTCATTTTAGACATTGTGATAGATCTCCCTGACAAGCTCACTCCATGCCTTCGAGCCAATGTCATGCCTCTAAATCTTAACTCAACCCTATTACCTCTATGGTTGAATGCCTTGACCTCGTCCTGACTCGCTCGAGCTTAAGCCCGAGCCTTCCATTCCTCTATGTAATGCTAACTTCATTTGGGCATTGGTCGAGCCCTTGGCTTAGTGACTTGGAAAAATTCCATTACAACTGTGCCAGGTTGAATCAGCCCCCCATGGCTGAATTCATTCAACATAGAAATATCCTAAGTCAAGCTCACCTCCTGTCATGACATTCGTATCCTCAGGCTCCACCATTTTTGAGCCACTTGTGCTCTTGCGATAAGCTCATCTCATAGCTCATGGAAGATAGTTCTATATAACATGCCTAGCTCACAGTCCACCTCTCACCAAGGTGAGAAAACACCCTATGGCCGATTTGGCCCATTGTAAGTTGCTTCGAGCTTTGGCTCAGATTGGTTCCTCCTACCTCGAAATGCACTGCCAAGGCCTGCTCGAATCCCAATCCCAGGGTACCTGGAATAATATGGCCCCTTTGCACTACCTCCAAAGCTAACTTAGCTTGACCAATCTCTACTGCTACCTGGCTCACCAAGCTACTTGCCGAGTAGCTCGGTGAGCACTTTTTTAGGTCAGTGGCCCTTCAATGCCCAAACTGGAAAGTTTAACCCCTAAACCTTAACCTTAATTTTTTTTGAATTTTCTCATGTTGGGGGCATGATGTAGACTAGTACTAGATAATTTCAAGGTCCATCATGCCTTTAACATTTTTTCCTGATTCAACTAGATGTGGGCCCACAGGGTCCGCAATTGATCATTTTCCAAGATGATCTTGAGGGTCAAAACCTAGAAGAGGAAAAAATTATGTGATATCATTTTCACTCCTAAACTAAGTGAAAGTGCTCTTGAGATCCTAGAAACCACCTGTAACCTGATTTCAACTTTAGGTTCTTTTGTTAAGAGTATGTGATCATATGGGTTCCTATTGGCCAATTTTTCTTAGGGGCACAAATTGTCAAAAATTTGGTGACTCATGGAGACATTTGCTTGCTAGATGTTCTATACCAGTAGCCTCTACGTCCATTGGGAATAAAGTAACTATATACTTGCAACTTGATCTTGAACCTATCATAATTAAAACATGGGCACCGCATGTACATCACTGAAGTTGAACCTTGATTCCGCTGCTCACACTCTACACCTTTATAAGAAAACCTTGAAATTAAAATTGTGAGAGTGGAAAATTGTCTTATCCAAGAATTTTCACTTATTCCTCTCTGAAACCCTGGTCTGTGAGACTAAAAATAAACTTTCTAGTCCTCTTTCACAACCTGATTCTACCAAGTATGAAGCACACACCAAATGATGATTACTTGACATGTATTACACATTATAGAGTTTTAAATAAGACATTCTTCAAGTTTTTACATCATGGAACTCTATTAAAAATTGATTTTCCTTTTTCTTCTAGATGTTCCACTCACACCATGTTGATGAGGGTTGCTTCCTATTAACTCTATGACCTTGTGAGGACACTTAGAAGTTAATTTGTGATTGATCTTGAAGAAATCGAAGAATGAAAACTTAGTAAAACATGTCCTTAAACCTGATTTTCAGTTACTTTGCATTTGTTTTCCCTTGAAATATGCAATTGTTTCTTGTAAGTATGAATTTATTTTCTGTTAAAACATTCATTTTGAGAGGCACACTAAAATGCACAATGATATAATTTAGGATCACAAAACCTATGCCAAAGGCACTTAGGGAAATTGAAATGTAATCTATAATAAGACAATGTGTATACGCACTTAGAGGAATTTAAATCCCTAAACTATTATGTACAAGGGAGAGAATTTATTTTTAGTAGAAATGTTTAAGATAGATCCCATTAACCAAAGTCAAAAGATCTTCTCCCTCTCAATTATATAGTTAGAAGACATTTCTACTATTACATTATATGACCATGTAGGGGCCACTCTAAATGGCATAAAATTTGGAATGCGTACCCGGTTTTTCCCGATCTACATCCCACTTCAGAACTAAGTCCACTTCCTGATAGGTCCTTGCTTTGGCTCTCCTATCAAATGAACTCTTGACTAAGGTCTGATCTTTCTCTATGGTTTTCATTACATTCTCTCTTCTTTCTTCCAACTCCATCAACTCCACATACCTAGCTTCCATAGGCTCAAATTCTAACAACTCCAACTGCTTCATTAGCTCTGATACTAGTAGCTCCACTGATATGGGAAACACTGCTTCTTTTCTATATACTACCTTGTAGGGAGAACTACTTTTTGACCTCTTCAGTGTGATCCTATCAGCCCACAAGGATGAGTTGAGCTTAGTATGCATGGTCCATTGATTTTCATTTAGAGTCCTCTTGATGATCTTCAACAAATTTTTGTTCGTGGACTCTGCTTGTCTATTACCTTAGGGGTAATGATTAGAATAGATGTTTAAATAGATCTCATTCCAGACATCCCATTATATTATTTTGGAACCTAGGAATGCCAAAGAGTTGTTTGATATGATGGTAGCTGGTACTCCGAACCTTGTCACTATTCCCTCATAAAAGTCCACTATACTAGACTCATTTTCTTCCTTGAGTGCCACCACTTCTGTCCACTTGGTGAAACAATCCATTGCTGTTAGGATCCACTTATGACCTTGGCTCAAATTTGGATTGATGAACTCGATGAAGTCCAATCCCAATTACACGAATGGATATTCAACTGAAATAGGATGCAGTGAGAGTTTTCTTAACCTTCCTTTCCTATGAAGAAGGCATGTTTTTTATACTTCTTAATCCATGTATATCAGTCACTAAAAAATATGGGCCAATAATAAATTGCCTTCATTATTTTGAGAGTTGTTACCTGTGGGAAAAATTACCTCTGTCCTCTCCATAATGAAACTCATGTATCACCTTTTCAATTTGTCCTATTCCAATGCACCTCAATAGGAATACATTGATGTCCTTCATAAAAAAACACCATCAACAAGAACATATGGGATGGCCTTAAGCCTAAGGTATATCCTCTTGGATTTTCTCTTCTCTAGAGGGCATAGACCTATTTGTAAGATATGTATCGTGTACTGAATCCAAGAAGGAGTAGGCACATTATCATTTGATTGCTCCTAATTATCCTGTAGCACCAAAATAGCCTCCTTTTCATTACTTACTTCAACCTGTTGACTGGAATCCAGTTGTTCACATAATCCCCTTCCATGGAATAATTTAGTGACCTTGATATCAATGTCATACTCAATGACATGAGTGATCTAACCTACACATTTCTCATTCAAATCCTTATTCAATAGGAACTCCTTGAATCCTGTATGGGATACTAGCAACTAAATCCTATTGTTAGAAACCAGGTGCTTAAACTTCTTCAAAATCTTGATGAAAACAAGGAAATGCTTCTCAATGAAGGAGTAACTAACTTCATAGTATTCCAAACCTTCACTAAAGAAAGTAATCAGATTTTCAGATCCCTTTGTTTTGTTGCACCAAGATTGCGGAAATCATGGCTGAACCACCAAAAGCATATAATAATAAGTCCTTGGAAAAATATGGATTGACAAGAGTTGGGACTTGGATATAGCCTTTTTAATAAACTTGAAACTTTATTTTCCTTCTGCAGTCCACTTCAATGTCATGCTCTTCCTTCACATCAATGTTATGGTCTTGACAAGAGTAGAAAAATCTCCCACAAACCTGCTAAAAATGTTGATTCTCCCTAAGAAGCTCTGGAGATCCTTCTTATGACTTAGTAAGGGTAATTCTATAATTTCTTTAACTCACTCTAAATCAATTTTCAATCCTTCCTTTGACACAATGTGGCCTAGGATATTTCCTTTATGAGCCAGGAATATGCATTTTTTGGGTTCAAAGATACTCTGAATCTTCTACATCTTTGGAACACCTGTATGAGATGAAAGAGGTGATTTGTTGTGTTTTTAGAGAACATAGTGATATCATCTAGAGACACTAGCACTATATTATTGATCAACCCTTTAAATACCATATTCATTTCCATTTGGAAAGTGGCTCTGACATTTGACATTCTAAATGGCATCTTCCTATAAGCATAGGTTCCCCACTTGATGGTCAAAGTTTTTTTGAACTGGTCTTCTTCTTTCATCATTATCAGATTATACCCCTGGTATCCATCTAGGAGAGAGAGTCTTTTTGACCCAGCTACCACCTATAAGATTTTCTCCATCGAAGGGAGTGGGTATTGGTATTTGAGAGATGCCTTATTCAGGTCCTAAAATTTTACGCACAACCTGATTTCTCTATTTCTTTTCTTGACCGGGTACCAGGTTCACAACCCAACTTGAGTGCTTGATTAGAAATATGATGCTTGCCACTATTAAATTATCCAGTTCTTTCTTCATGAGAGGCTTAATATGAGGTTTGATTGGTCTTTTTTTCTACTTAATAGGCTTAGCATCTAGATCCAGTTCTATTGTATGTTGTGCCAACTTAGGATTAAAACCTTTCAAGTCCTCATAGCTCCATGCAAAGACATATGAGAACTCTTGAAAAAGTTGTATGAAATCAAACCTCTCCTGCTCAGTGCTTACCCTTCTAATTTGGAGTGTCATACCTTCTCCAATTGAAATAGGTTCTAAATCCTCTCCTTTGACTTGAATGTTGGCCTTATCCTTTCAGAATTGATCATTTGGGTTAAATATTGACTCCAATGTTACTAAGGCTTTTGGGATCTTTATTTGTTTGCAAATGCAATACTTGATCTCCATATTGTCACTCTAATTTATCCTGATTCCAAGCTAAGAATTGTGCCTCTTATTACAAGAAATTTATGATCTGTTAGTCGCTCTCGAACACATACCAACTTGTGTTATTATTTAGAACTACTAGCATTACAATCACATGGATATGTAGCTGTGTTTGGTCCCTTTTGATAATGTCCCCCACATCAAAGGTTGCCCCAATTGCTGCAAGTCTATCTATAGCTTTATTCTCTTTCCCTGGTATAGAATTGATGTTGAATGTTTTTAATTCCTCCATGAGGTCCCATACCCTATTTTTGTAGCTCTTAAGTAGGTTTTTATTTGTAGCATATTTTCCCCTAACTTCAATCACAATCATTTCACTATCCCCAAACACCTAAAAATTATTTATACCTCTTTTCATTGCCTAATGAAGTCTATGAATAAAAGCCTCATATTCTACTGTATTGTTCAAACAAGAGAACTAAAATTGGAAGGCTGAATAGCACTTTTGCAGTGATAACAACATTGCACCTCCTCAAGCACCTTGTCTTCTTCTCAAACCATTGAAAAATAACTACCATACTTCATTGTAATTCTCATTTTATGGCTTGGTGATGTTAGGGAGAGGTGGATTCTTTTCATGTACAAAATATACACCTAATTCAACTTCTTCCATTTCCTTATAAGGATCAAAACCTTGCCTTTTGTTTTCCCATTCATCTAGAGTCAAATCCGGAATTCCCTCATCCTTAGTACCTATTTCTAGATAATTTGAATGTTCCTCCTGATCAAAGGCCAAGAAATTTGCATTAATTAGACTTGGCACATGAGGCTCAATGTGAAAATTTGCTATTGGTTTTGATCTGATGGTTTCCTTGGCTCCATATCTCATTTTGAAAAGAATGTGTGACCAATCTATAGATAGGTACCCACCAATTTTAGCCATGAAGTCCCTTGACAAGCATAAGGCAAAAAGTGGAGGCAAGTCAATTATAGAAACATCTTGCAAGACAACCACATTAGAACATACATGTAACATTAAGATTAACCCTTTGATCAATCCAATTATTCCAACCATTGTCTCGTCTAATTGCACCACTCCTTTCAGCACTAGCTCATACTTGATACCCAACTAATCAACTATCTGCTTTGGCATTACTGAGTTACTCACTCTAAAATCAATCATATAGTTGTGTACCAACTTATCTCTGATGATAAATGACACATAGAATGGTGGATGCTTCAAATTTTTACCTTGTTAAAATACTTCTTGTTGTATTACATTAGTAAGAAATTTCTCTTGGTTTCTAGGTGCCTCGTTTGAAACAGACCAATTTTCCATAACTACCTGCAACAAAATTCCAATACCCTAGAATTTCCAGTGATTCCCACATGGAAATGATCACATGTGTTTTCTTCATTTGGTAAATGATGTTGAAAGGGGATGGATTATCCTTTTTTTCCCCCTTACTTGGCATGATATTTTACTACACATGAGATGGTTCTTGGGTTATTGCAACAAATGCTTTAGGTTGATTTTACACATCCAAGGTTGCACTTGGCTTGTTAACTCCTTGTGGGGTGAGTTTGGGATGAGAAAAAATTGGGTTAGACAGTTTCCCTTCCTCTATATTTATTTTCTTTGACCGTGTATTGACAACTAAAATCTAGAAAGGAGGTTGATTGACCCCACAAAAATCCTCTGTCTCCCAATTAACCAAGGTGGTTTCCGTTGGAGAAGCATATTATGTACTTTCTTACTACTGATTTTCCTATTCAGCTGGCTCTTGGGATACACCAACTGTTTAAACTATTAAGGCCTAATTTACTGCACCATTGAAGCACGTTAATTTATTATAAGGTAGATTACAGGGGTAACACCACTCATACTCCTGTGTAATGTTGTTCTAAGTTAGAACTAAGGTCCTTAATTTTGAAACTGTATTTGGATTATATGGTTGGAATGGATTGGCAGCTTGAGGTTTCCCTTAGTTCTAATTTTGATCTACAACTTGAGCCAGAGGTATATTTGATTGAAATGGAGGCTTGTTTGATTGAGATTTAGGATGATGTGGTCTGGAATTTTGAGCTTGCTGCCTATTGATAGTCACCAATTCATTCCCTAGGTTCTGTAGTTGCTTCATAACCTCCTAAAGTTATTTGGAAGTGCTTGAATAATTTTAAGCCTCACTATTGCTTTGATTCCTAGGGGCTAGAATGGAATTCAAATAAGGTATTTGACTATTTATGGGAATTCCCATTTCCAGATATAGAGGCATAGGTGGCCTAGATGTAAGCTTGTTTTCTTGAATCAAATAATTTCCACCGTGATTTCTATATTGTAAGCCTCTAACAACGTTGTTCTTCCCATTGACTATATCATCATTACTATGTCTGAATTCAGAGCCTTTAAGGAGTAGAGGAACACACCTTGGGTAATTGGTCTCACAGCTACTAGAATTCTATCCCATGTCCTTTGGAATTAGAAATTTAAATGCACCATTTGTTCATTTTGAGATCTCTTGATTGTTGTCAATTGATCCAATAAAGAAAGATTATCTTCCCTTTATCTGAATTGATTACAGAGGGCCATGCACAACTGGTCTCAATTTTGAATTGACCTTGATGTTAGGCTCCTAAACCATTGCAAAAAATTATCCTTGATGGAGGACGCCAACAACTTGACTACAACATCCATCTCATTGATTTCATGAATTTTAAAAACATTTGTAATGTCTTGGATGTGGTCAATAGGGGTTATATGATTTTCTCCTATGAAGTAGGAATTTTTTTAGTGCTACAACTGCAATTAGATTTTGAGTATTTAGTGCAAGTGGACTACTGATCATGAAGTTGACAAAGGGATTTTGTGGTGGAGGTAGAGCCATTATGATTGGTCTGAGGTCCCTAGTGGACTGAATGAAGGGTCTACCAGGTGGAGGTGTAGACAAATTATTATTAGGTGGAGATGGTGATCTTTGTGGTCTTCTTCCTTTCCTTCCTCTACCTAAAGATAATTGTAGGTATATAAATATTCCCTCTTCTCTAGTTTCAGACCTAGTTCAAACTCTTCTCATGTACTTGGGAAACCTGTGTTACTACACCACTAGATTAAAACCTTTAGAGTCATTAGATGTGTTGGGAAATGAGACTCTAAAGGCTATATTTTGACAAGTCACACACCAAACTTAATAGAATGAAAATGAAAACTTTGAAGGACATGTGTGTTGATATTTTGGAGGTTAAAACTTGTCTTGAACTAGCAGTCCTGAAATTCCAAAAACGTAGAGAATCCTGAAATTGGAAACCTTTGAAACTTACAAGATCTTATATCTCAAAAGATCCAAAATTATGAATATGAGAAGATTTGAATTCCAAAATCGCAAGAGCTCTAAAGGTCTGAAATCCTAAATCCTAAAATCCAAAGTTTATACAACCTCAAAATTCTAAAAATATTTTTTTTTGAAAAAATAAGAATACCATTTTGAATTTTACCCCCTGATATATCTACTGGTGACATTTGGACTTGTTTTGATTATGAAAAACCCCTAAAAATTCATTTTAGAACTCTTCCCATGAGGTGAAATGTCTGAAAGTGAAAATTTGCTAAGTATGAAATCCAAATTTCTTTAAAATGCCTCTAAAGCTTGTGGAATGAATTTTTTCCCACCGAGCATGCCGAAATTGTTCGTGCAGAATCAAAACACTCCCAAATGCTTCTAGTTGTTAATGGGGTATTCAGTGTGATTACACAACATGGAGCTTTTTCCAAAGTGTGGGACTTTACGATTGAGAAAGATCTCTTGAGAAATGTCAACTTCCTATTCCTAAATATATCACCACATACCCAATTGCAGAGAAAAATAATCTAATCCTACCCTAATGTTTTCTAAGGAGACATGGATAAGAGGATTACATGTAAATTACACCTATTCTAACTGGAGGCGATGCACCAATAAGGAATTTTGGATAATTTTCACTTTTATGGAAATGAAATAAGTAATTTTAAAGATGATAATTCAATCATCATAGATTAGAAACACCTATTACAACCCATTTACCATTAATCACAACCCATTGAAAACTTGCAATAAAAAACACAATAATGCGAAATAAACTCTAACTGTAGTGAAAGATCAGATGAGACACACATGGAATTGATACAATACATCACAGAAGTGCCAAAATCATGAAATTTTCATTTACAATATCAAATGAGGAGGATTGGGCTCCAAAAATTTATTGTAGACAAGAAAGTAGGGAGGGGCAAAGGTAAAAAAAACAACCCTTAAAACTGATCCCTCCTTACAATTTATAGAGGAATATTTTGAAGAGAGGAGAGAGAAAATAAACCCAAAATGCTTCCAAATCCATCAAAATCATACTTAGATCTATACAATGAGTGTGGAGGATCTAAAAAATCTCTACTCCATTAATGACACTACCTTGTGTTTGAAGAAACTAGTCTTGTTTGCTCTTGGGTATAACTCTTAGCTCTTATAGATTCATCATGGTTTATCAGCCAAAAACCTCATTAATTTCCCATCTTAATCTACTCCATGTTGTAGATCTCAAAAATAGCTTTCCAACGGCTATAATTTTATAAAAAATGGTTAACAAATGTTGGAGTTATTGTAGTTTGAAATTTGGTCATGGTTTTGGTTCACTAAGCTCCATCGAGCTCTATCTTCAACCATTGAGCCCTTTTCATGAATGTAGTGCTTCCTTAGCATGAAAAATAAATGTATAGCTCAGTGAGAGCTCCCCCTTCGATGCACCCTTCACCTACCACTCAATTTAGTGTTCAATATGCCTGACATGTTAACAAGGCAGCTCGGTCTCTAATGGCTCGACAATCATTTGATTTTGTTTGGGTGATAATTATATTAATTCATGTTTTCAGGCCTAAACCGTTCAGAGAT
The DNA here is from genome assembly GCA_019776745.2 of Taxus chinensis. Classification (NCBI taxonomy): domain Eukaryota; kingdom Viridiplantae; phylum Streptophyta; class Pinopsida; order Cupressales; family Taxaceae; genus Taxus; species Taxus chinensis. Next base: position 567,724,828 of record CM034154.1, read on the forward strand.
AGCTCACCCACTGCTTTGGAATTTTCATGCCAAAACCCCCTAAAAAATTCCCCAAATGCCTTGACCCCTGAAGTTTGAAGTTTTTGGACTTCGGGCCTTTTTTTATTTCAGAACTCTCTCCTAGGCGAGTTTGTACATTTGGTTCCCAAACTTCGAAGACCTTCTATTGACCCTGAAAAGGGTTGAAATACCAAGCTCACCTCAAATGCCACATTTCCCTCCACTTTTAAAACTTTTTGATTCTTTTTTTCAGACATTTCATCCCCACCATTTTGGAGCTCTACTTGCCAAGTTCCTGAAATTGAAACCCCCAAAAAATTTGAAGGGGCACCTTTGAATCCTTGAACCTTTCTCTATTTCAGACATTATGATAATTCACCTTGGTGAGCTCACACCACTCCTTTGAGCTTATGTTACACCTCCAAATATTAACTCCGCCTTGTTACCTCCACGAATAACTTCCTTAACCTCATCCTAACTCGTTTGGGCTCAAGTTCGAGCCTTTCATTCCTCTGTGTATTGCCAACTTCATTTGGTCATTGATAGAGCCCTTAGCTTGGCAACTCAAACAAATTCCTTTATAATAATTTTGGGTTGAATTGGCCCCCTATGGATGACTTCATTCAACTCAGTGATCTCCTAATTTGAGCTCGCATCCCGCCATGACATTCGTATCCTCAAGCTCTGCCATTGTCGAGCCACATGTGCTCTTGTGACGATCTCACAGAAGCGAGTTATTTGTGATATTCCTAATTTGCATTCCACCTCTCACTGAGGCAAGTAGACTCCATTATGGCCAAGTTGGCCCATTATTATTTTCTTTGATCTTTGGATCAGATTGGTTCCTCCTAACTCGACATGCACTGCCAAGCCTTGCTTGAATCCCAACCCCAGGCTACTTAGGCTGATATGGCCCTCTTTGCACTACCTCCAAAGCTAACTCGGCTTGACCAAGGCCCACTTCTACCCAACTCTTTGAGTACCTCTCCAAGCTACTCAGTGATTCATTGTACAACTCATCCTAACCATGTAACTCCCTAGCTCATCAAGCTCTTTTTTAGCTCGATGGTCGTTCAATGCCCAAACTGAAAATTTTAACCCCTGAACCTTAACCTTCAAATTTTTTTTTTGAATTTTTTCGTGTAGAGGGCATGATGTAGAATGGAAGTAGGAAATTTCATGTCCCATCATGATTTTCCCATTTTTTCTTGATTCGGCTAGATGTGGGCCTGTGGGCCTGCAATTCATCATTTTCTAAGATGATCTTGAGGGTCGAAACCCAGAGGAGGAAAAAATTCCTTGATATCATTTTCACTTATGAACTAAATGAAAGTGATCTTGAGATCCTAGAAACCACCTATAACTTGATTTAAACTTTAGGTGTTGTTGTTAAGAGTCTGTGATCATATGGGTTCTTGTTGTCTAATTTTTCCAGGGGGAAAAAATTGTCAACAAAAACTTTTTAGGAATGGTATTTCCATGAAGGGAATTATTGTCTATGGAATCATAATAATATTTACTCTCAAGGGTAAGGGTATGAACTTGGGTTTTCAAAGAACCAATAACATGCATGAGAGAGAGAATATATTGTGAGGCAGTGGGTTAGGAAGTGAGAGGCACATTAAGGGTTTGAATCTTTCCATTATGATTGATCATAGGAATCTAGAAAGAGGGAGTGGATGTCGAAGGAGGGGATGGAGGCACAATAGGTAGAGATAACTATGGAGTATCTATAGAGATGTGAGGTTTAGAAACATGAGAGATCATGAAAGGTGTATTAGGAGTAGGATTTGGTTTCAACATGGCCAACATTGGAAGGAGCTTTAGAAGTATAAGGAAGAGGAAGCGTAGATTCACATTCAACAATTTTAACTGAAGAAAATCATTATTAACATGTATATTACCATTATCAAAATCAAAATCACTATCATTCATATTTTCGCGAGTAAGTATTTCATCAAGATTATCATGAGCATACAAAGAGGTGGTAGGATTGTTAGTGGTAGATCTATCATTACATTCATTAGAAAAAAATTCACAAGTATGAATGCTAGGAGAAGTGGATGCACATACAACTTGACTAATAACGTGAGAATAATTATCCTCATTTACAATTGTAAGATCACTAATAGAATCATTAACATCCATATTTTTACAAGCAAGAACCTCATTATGCACAAAATCTATATTAATGTTATCATTTGTAATAATATAAGGAGAGGAAGGTGGAGGATTATACATGGCTACGGGAAATAAGAGATAACATTGGGTAAAATTTTGGCTAGGGGAAACAAATATTAGAGTTTTGGAAACCAACATGAAGGGAGCTTTAGTGGTCAAGGAGTAGTTGGAGGGTTTTTTGTGTCATATTGAGGATGGAAGATGACAATACAAAATTCATATTTTTTCAATGGCATTGGAAAATATTGGTTGCACATGTATATCAATCATATCTTACATTGGATATGGGGACCTCTTTTGACCCATGAGGGTTTTGGTTCTCATGGTAAAGGGTTTGAATAGGAGTGGGGTTCACCAAAATAATTCAATAAAAATATAAATTAATTAAATATGATTTAAGAGTAACTTCTGTAACTATTGATATATAAATGATAATATACAACAAAATACAAATTTTGAGTACTCAAAAAATGTAGAAATCTAAGAAAATGAGAAGGATAGACAACTTTGCTGATTTTTTGTGTGATTTAGAGATAGTCGGGATTGTGTAGCTGTGAGATCTTACTGGAAATGATGTTACAGTGGTTAACAAAAAGTTTTGGGACTCGGTAATTTTCTAAAAAGGGGTGCCCATGGGATGCCATGAGTGTACATAAATTGGTTTCTAATTTGGGTGCTGGTGACAACACAAATATTTAGGATCTTCCTTTTTATGGGTCTAAGGGTTTTCACTCTAATGTATGATCTTTTGTTCTGAATTTATTATTATGGTTTTGATGTCACTTGTAACCTGTAAAAAAGATGCTAGATATTTTCACAAGCTCATAAATATATTAGATCTGAATTAAAAATGGTAATATGTGAAGTCATACTGACCCTGTCGGTCACCTAAAGAGTGAGCTTATGATTGAGTGGTGCACTACATTCCAGACTCCATATAGTTTTGTGTTCTTGTGTGTGAAATATCATCCTTAAGTTTCCATCATGCCAATGATGGAAAGATCACGAGCTATAACTAGCTTAGATGTAAATGTGTTATATGGAATTCAGTACTTCCCCTTCCTATGCATTGTATGTAGCCTAAAAATACACTCCTTTGTGATAGTAGTGATAGTGTGTAGATGAGATATTCCCTTAGAATTACCAGCCAGAATAATAGTGCATATGTTGTGTATAATATATGAATCCCTTGTTGAATTTCAACACTTAGTGACACAAAATTCTGGCTATGAACAAGAGATAAGGATAAGTAAAGTGAAAAGGCTGACCACAGAAATGTCAAAATCAGGGAAAATTTTAGTGGCGAATATTCGTAATATGGCGAATATTCCATTTTTGAAAATTTTGAAAAGGTGAATTTTTTGGCACGGGTTAGTGACCTGTTCGCCTAAAAATTACAGTTAAATTTTTTTTAGGGGTCGGTTTCGCCTACCCTTGAAAACTATCCCCTATATAATCCTAGATTATTCAACAGGTAGAACACTACTAGCTCACTCATACCGCCTGAGCGCATATGTATTCATCAAGTATGATATAACACCGACAGTAGGGTGGAGGTTACATAAGCGCGACAGGAGGGCGGTAAGCTATTGACGCGTGATCGAGGAGTTTTTTGAAGTGTGACAGGGAGAGTACTGTAGATGTTGACAACAGTAGTGGAGGACACATGTACAACAAAGATTTTTTTGACGCAGCGACATGGATATTTTGTTGTCGATGTGAAAGAAGAGGTGCAGAGGCTGCAGATGCGAGACAGAATATTTGCTTTCACACGTCAAAACAAGGTTGCATTGTCACACGTCAGTGAGACCTCATTGACATGCTACAACAACCTTGTTGCACATGACAACAAACCTCCTGTTGTGCATCTGCAGCCTTCTATCACACCACGTCAAAGAGGTCTGTTGACAGAACGTCAGTGAGGGTTACCTTGTCCGTGAAACGTGTTCTTGAGGATATTCGTCAGTGTGATTTTCCACCTCTGATTTATAACAGGTCTCTTACGCATAGCAGATGCACGACAAAGAGGTTGTTGATGCGTAAAATAGATATTTTATTGATGAGAAAGCAGAGGGTCAGATCCTTAGACTTGCGACAGGAAATTTTGTTATGGTGTTAAATGAAAAATGCATTAGTGTTTTCTAGTACAAAAATTTTTCAATTACGTACTCTATAGATATTTCAGTGATGCGTATAGTATAATACAAACCTCAGTTGGTTTCCCTTATGTCAATAGACCTGTAGTGGGAAGAAAGGTTTATATGTGGCGTGAATAGAACATCAGTGACACGCGGTTAATAGACCTCAGTTGCACTCATTACAGTGGTTGATGTAGTCCTGAGGTCTGTTAGACGAGCGCCAATGACAGTTATTGAGTAATGAAAAATGACCTTGATCATGATAGTTTATGCATAGTAGAAGGATTTTCAATAGATATTCTCTCATAGCAACTTCATGAAAAAGAGTTTCATTTTGCGTTGACATGGAGATTTTTTTCATTTTAATATCAGAGGTAGAAGGCCATAAAACATAATTTTACTAGAGATATTTCTATCATATTAATAATGATAATGACCATGGATCCAGTGACGTTTGAAACATCTAAGACCACCTGTGATACAAGCTAGAGAGACTGGTTATCTGTGCTCATATAGACTTCAGTGACCTTCCTAAAAATTTACGGAAGTTGAAGCGATTCACTAGGTCATGTTGAGGGCCCATGAATAGTCATACCATGTATTTAAAAAAGTTGATATAGTGATCTTGAAAAATCTAGTTGACTATTCACCTACAAGGAGGTACAACAAATCTTATTGAAATATAGGTCAAGATGCATGAAACATAAAAAGTCCAAAGCATGCGCAACTAAGAGCTATATTGCATTATATTTGCAGAGGTCAGAGGCATGCAGATTCCAACAAAATATTTTATCTTATACGTTCATCAGAAAATATTCATTGATAGCGCGTCAAAATCCATCAAAATTGTGACGTGGTAGGCTACCCAAAGATCCTAAAATTTTATTTGACGTTCGACAGCAAAATCTCCCGTCGCGACTTTTTGTAGCATAAGTGTCACAACCCTTGAAATAATATGCGAAATGATTTTTCATACAACCCCCAAATGTTGTCTGCCTTTTCTTAAAACCAGATCCATAGATATTTGTCTATGTATTCTACCAATCTGATATCCAATAGGTCTCTTAAATTGTAACCCTGGTCAAAATGAGGAATGGATTTTCATATGGACAAGATCTTACATTGATGGATTTCCTTAGTGCTTAGGTGCTAGTGTCCAGAGTGGGCATTAGTGTCCTAGGATAAATGATGACAAATGTGAGATGACATATGGACAAGGATCCCTGTGACCTCACCAGAAGTGGATACATAAATGACAAATGTGGAAGAGAGTCACAATATAAGATGATAAAAGAGCATGGCTAGACAGAAGATAGTGTCACTAGTAAATACTTTTCTTACTTAAGATTCATGCATATAACAACATATTGCTACAACATAGAAAAATAGTAATATGTGTGTGATTTTGTGTCTATATGGGAATTTCATAAGATTATGTGGCTATAAGTGATCCACTAGAAGAATTGTTGAAGAATAAATCAAATCAACAAATAGAGTGGAAAAATGAATGTGTAGATGCTTTTGAAGTACTTAAGAATAAGATCTTGCATTCCTCAATCCTTATATTTCTATATTGGAAGGTTCCATTACATGTGTATGTAGATAATTTTAGGATAGAAATATGCACAATATTGGTTCAACCATAGGATAAAATGTATCATCCTATTGTTTTTGCTAGTAGAAAACTTGTTTAACCAGAGAAAAACTACTCAACAACAGAAAGGAAAGTCTTGGAAATGGTATAAGCCCTAGAAAATTTAAATAGTATCTCTTGGCCACACCATTTATCTTCTATATAGATCATGAGCTATTAAATTATTTGATCAGTAACCAATTTTGTAAGGATGATCCTGTAGATGACTCATGTTATTTTAGGAATTTGATTTTACCATATAAAAACCAAGAAAATTAAACAAAGGACTAGACTACTTATCCAGGATTGAGAAAGGAGAAGATCACAGCCCCATTGATGATGAATTCCTTGAATCCCATATATTTTAGGTGAAGGCAGCTCCAAATGAGTTTGAATAAATTTCTCAAATATTGGCTATTAGTGAATTCCTCATAGGCTATACAAAACAACAAAAATAAAGACTATTAAGTTAGGATTTCCCTTTTACCCTGATTCAAGGTGTATTATATAATGATAGTTAAGATGGTGTACTTAGAAGAGTAGTTTTACAACATGAAATGGATAACATATTCAAAGAATCCCACAAAAGGATAGTCGATAGACATAACAGTGGAGAGACAACAATAAGAAAATTTATAATGGGGCCCACACTATTTAAAGACACCTACAAGCTTGCAAGAGCATGTGAAACATTTCATAGAGTAGGTAAGCCAAACGCAAGAGATTAAATTCCTTTGAGACTAGTTTTAACATTATCTCCATTTGAGAAATAGGAAATAGATTTCATTAGTTCCATCGAACCGGCGGAGAGAAATTCACAAGAAAGATTTATCATCACCAATGTAGAGTATTTAACAATATGGGTAGAGGTCGTACTAATAATTTGGAAAGGTTGGTATCATATCTAACCACGACCAAATTCATTTGGGTAGTGGATGGTTTCAAATTTGGGACTTCCACTAAGCTATGTACAAGTTTTTAGGTGGTCTCATTTAATTATTGAAATAATTTTAGAGCTCTTACAACATTTGTTATGGTCCCTTGGATCAAAATTATAAGGACCCCTTACCGTCAAAATGGCTAATAAAATATATTATTGAATTATGTCAATCAAATTCTTATGAAAATTCATGTCACTATAATATGATCATTCCTAAACATGTGTTTTGGGACTCAATGAATGATGACTGTACATGTCCATTTATGGGAATATATGAAAGACTCCATACATGATGATTAATTGCATAAAATGTGAACATCCATTCTGGGTTCCCCTATTAGATTAGGATTTTTATTGACCATGGAGTTGATCCACCCTATTTTACAACTATGTGGTTTCATATTAGAATGAATGAAGAGTCATTACTATATCACATGATAATTATCTTGGAAAAACTTCCATGAGAAATGTAAATTTTACCGCATGTGGTTTGGTCCAAGAAAAGAGTTTTCTAAACTATTGGACATTATTTTATTGATTACAGACATCCGTTTTAGTTGGTGTCTCATTTATAAATGGTCTCTTTATGTATGAGATCAAGGCCTAGGAAACCATGGTTATTTTAGACCCTACATGATACACTTGGCCAACAACCTGAATATCAGTTAAAAATATTTTCTCATATGGCATTCAATCCACATGGAAATGGATCTATACGACATGTTTCAAGAGTTGAATAATGAAAATTTTCAAATGGAGTACGATTGAAGAAGTTTTATTTCCACATAATGATTTTTTTGATGCTTCTTACGAATAACAATTATTATTATTATTATTATATATAAAGAAAAAAAAGTCTTCCCTCTCTAAAAACTAGCAATTCAGAAGAGTTAACAGGGAGGAAGGTGAAAACCTACAAGGGTGCCTTCTATATAGAGTAAAATTCAGTTAGGGAAGATAAACGAGAAAGAAAAAAACTTCTTGGTCAAAACCATGAGAAAATAACAAAGAAATTGAAGGAAGATAAGAAACATTCATGGAAAGAAGGATAATTAGAAAAACCCATGCAATCAAGGAAGAGAAAAAACATCCATGAAACGAATGAGAATAAGAAAACCCTACAAAATTAAGGAAGATCAAAAACATCTGTGAAACAAAGGATAATCATAAAAAACCTATACGATGAGGGAAGAATCTTGGAGTGAAAGAGAATATGAAAATCCATGGTAAGAAGAAAAAATTAAACCACAAAGGGAAGAAAATTGAGAACTACGGAATGAAGAAAAAGGGGAAAATCTATGCGACAAAGGATTAAGGGTTAAAATTCATGCAAAAAAGTTAAATTTAAGTAAACCATGAAAGTAGGTTATAAAATTTGTGGAATATGGGAATAAAATGCAAAGTTGAGATCAAAGTTTTGCACAACAAATATTATTCATACTTCATTCATCTGAGATAGAGAACATATAGGAAGATTGTTTCCTATAAAGTAGGAAAGTACTCTTCTATTCCAGTGATTTGTTTCAACAACCAATTTTTTTTGTTATATTAACATAATTATGGAGCACTGATAAACCTAAATTGCTAACATTCTCCCTGGTGAAAACTTGGGATAAAAAACACCATCTTTAACTAAACAACATGTCGCTCCATAGTTTGCACATGGTATCAATCCTCAACACTGACTGTGGAAACTACATCATCCATGAATAGGGACCCATCAACCTATTCACATGAATACATGAATTGGGGCCCATCAAATAGTTCTCGTCAACCATCAAGTTAGTCTAATCAAGAACACTTCTTGTAATAATATCAATGGTACAAAACTGCTCATCATCATCATAATAAGGAAAACACATAAACGATACTGCACATAAGAATAGGGATACTCTTATGTTCTCATTAATCACACACAAAACAAAATATGTCAATGAAGCAGCATACATCCTCTAAGACAGTGATAAACTCAAGGATGTTGATCATCCTCTTGCCTCCATCCTCTAGTTAAGTTTGTTACTTACTCATAAAATTCAACATTGAGGCTCAACTCTCTCCATTGGATTTATTGATATAATTTCCTTCTGCGATGTGAAACAACATATAGGACGTCAGGATTACTTGAAAAAGGATCCCTAAGAGATTTTATTTTTATTTTTACAATTTTGACTCTTTTAATAATAAAATTTTGATGACTCAATATGATGATTATTTAATACGTTGACAATATAAAATGACTTAACTCTTAATTTTGACAACTTGACACAGAAAAGACTAGTAACTTAGACAAGACCATAACAATAAAAAACTATTTACTACTACCACTAATGACCCGAATTACTTATACTAACCTAATAAAAAATGTAAGATAAAATAACATGACTTGTAATCTTAAATTTATCAAACAAATAACCTGCCACTAAACACGATTTGGGATGGAAGCAGTGTTAAGTGGTGATTGACATTTGTAGCATAAATATTGAAGATGGAAATGATAGCGGGCCTTTGAATAATGCACCAGACTGTACTGAATGAGGAAAATTCATTGACTGGGATCGATTTAATAATAGAACACCTGTGATGTATCCGATCATTCGATACACAACTTCACTACTTAATGTATCACATTCTACTTTCTTTACCCACTGGATTTACTTTATCAGTATTAGACTTTTATGGAAGATACCTCTTCGTATTATAATGTCCCCAGGATCGATAATACCAAGAATGGATTGTAGAATGGGCTTCTCTCCCACAAGTGAACTACATTTTTTTATTGTTATAAAAAATAATTCTAACTCCTAAAAGCTTTCAAAAATATCAAATATAATCCTTTATAACAGCTTTAATCCAATAGAAAATGGTTAACATCGAGGTAATTAATAGCCAATTATTACATGTAGATCTATATGAAAGAATTGGAAAATTCTCGCATGCACAGGTGAATTTGTATGAAATGTTTTCAATTATTAAATTATAAATTCAATCACATCCAATAAAAATGCAATCCTTCCTGTTGTCGTAATCCTAACATACAAAGAGTAATTCATACGCTTAATATAAAGAATTAAATGCATTTTATATGGAGATGATACATATGAAACAAATAAGGCTTATTCAATGATGTCCTCAAATTCACATGTACACCTTGAATTTACAAAGGTTTGTTTAAGATTGACAAAGACTACACAGAGACTTGATATATCTTTCTTCTTTTACACAAAGTTGAAGCATTCATTCAACAAATTAAAATGTAAAAAATAATACTAAAACAAGAAACCATTATTGGGGGAAATAGATAACAAACAATATGACCCCCCTAAAAAAATATTAGATCTTCATCACATGGATCAAATATCACTCTGATACCAAATATAGAGTTTAGTTTATAGTTTTGCACAACAAATTTTATTCATACTTCATTCATCCAAGATAAAAAATATATAGGGAAAGAGTTTCCTATAAAGTAAGAAACTACTCTTCTATTTTAGTGAGTTTTTTTAACAACCAAACAACTCGGTTACATTAACATAATTATGGATCACTAAAAACCCTAAATTCGTAACATAATATGGAAAGAAGGAATTTTTGTGATACATTGAGATCCACCATTAATAAAGGCAATCCACACATAACTAAAAAATGAAGGCATATCACGGAAAATAAATAAATGTGGTAGATGAATTAAGTAAACCTATAAAAGACCATATAATATTAATGGAAAATACTTAATCATTTTCAAAGGAGAAAATTTATATAAAGTGAAGCAACGAGTGAACTAGGGCTACAAAGAAGGAAGGAAAAGGATGGAAACTCCCATCATTGTTCCACAATCACATCTGCCAAATCCAAAATTCCACAAGAGAACATTGAATTACATGTTTCCATACCTTGCGAGATCTTTCTCCCACATCACTTTCAAAGTCGCGCTCATACACAAAAATACATTCATTCCACCATATTTGAATATAACCACACCATGTTAGAGAGTGATCAAAAATTGCTACTAAAAATAGATGAAGTTAAAGGGATAAAAGGAATGTAAGGACAATGCAAATGTAATTGCACAACTAAAATTGGACACCTGGAGAAGGGTCCCATAATTTTTTATATTAGACAATGAAATTAAGTTTGTTCTTAGATGGTTACATAATGACATGCTTTATTTCGACCAACCCTATCAAATCAATAAGAAAAATAATACAGAGGGTCAAAGGACTATTGGCACAGAGGAACTTGATGCTGCAACTACAAAAGAAGAAACTTAGAATGTAGAAAGAAACATAATTGATGGGAACCACCATGAAAAAGAGAGGGGTACATATCATTGACATCAAGAACAATGTATTGAGGTATATTGCAAAAGATATATGCTTAAAATTGTACCACACTAATAGAGAAGATATGGTCCCATTCTACAAGTGATAATGTATCCCTAAAGATAATAATAAGTTAATATCAATACAACATGTGTGAGGTTATCAAAGCCTAATTTTATGAGAACACCAGAAAAATTGAGGGTAAGCATATGTTTTGTTACAGCTCATTGTTACTCTGTCTAGTAATGTATTTAACATGTACCTTACTAGGAAGAATAAAACAAATTGTATGGGATTCCAACACACATATTTATGCTCAAATTATTTCCTACATGGAGACCCTCTAACTAATGGAACATGTCACATCATTAATTGGCTGAACAGAGAATATAAGGAAAATAGTTGCAAATAAATCAAGCGTTTCAAAACAATGGAGTTAGTAGCATCACTCCTAGCATGTACATAAGGATGAAATCATTTTTTTTTTCTTTCAAGAGGGTGTTGATAGGTCTAGAAGGTCACCTAGAGTCATCTAGGTTTGTTGGTTTTGAATAAGACCTTCAAAAATTTGAATTGGAAATTTTCCCTCCAAAACTTCCTATTTGAATCATTGAAGGAAATTTTGGTTTGTAATTGGGGTTATGATGTAATTCTTGGAAGCATTATGGAATGTAATAAGGTGTGTAAGCTTGTAATAATACCCTAATGAGGTTTAGAAGTCCTAGAATGGTCTTAGTTATAACTTAGTACTAAATTCCTAGGGTTCTAGACTAGGTTAAGTCTCTTGATGTTGTAATAAAGGAAAAAGAAACATGTAACATGAAGAGTCTAATGGGCCAAGATTTAGTTAGAAGGACTGACTGAAGCATATTTAATCATCTTGGTAACCACTTCTATTCATTCATCCAAATGAGGAAGGTGTAAGAGCTCCAAGTTTCAAGAAGGAAGAAGGAATTTTTTTGCAAACAAATTGTATAACTATGTTACTCTATATTTTTGGTGTTTATAGATTTGTAATGAATATGTACATTTGTGAATCTCATTCATAGAGATATTATAAGGTGGTAGTAAGACTAAAACTTTTCTACAACCTTGCATGCATGTATTTGTTAGTTCTTACAACTATTTGTTTGGAGATTTCCTTGAAAACTAAAACAGAGTATATGTGATCAGAATTAAGTGATAAGTGAGAACAATTTTGTAGGTGGAGGTTCCAGTGGGAGGAATTTGAATGGTTTGATGAAGTTTTCAAGCTTTAATAAACTTCAAGAAATCTTGACAGTGGTAATGGGAGACCAACTTAAGTCCAAAAATATGCATGTTGAGGAACCCCATTCTAAAGGGAAGATAAGAAGGAATTGTTGTCATTTTTGAAGTTGTAGCCATTTAGGATCCTTGCTGATAAGATATTCACGTGGGGAAATATTATTTAGACCTCAAAGAGAAGATTTGGACCTTGATAAAGAGTTTTAGGCAATAGATAAGAAAAGGAAGCATCGCGGGCATATGATGAAACCCTCCTTAGGGTTTATAGTCAGATGAAGTTCAAAAGTTCCTACAAGTAAATTCTAAGGCTAGGGATTTAAGGTAATATTCTAAATTACTTTTAGAAACATTTTAGTGAAATATTAGGGTTTAAAACTCCTAAGAACTTTTCCTTTACATCTCAGTAGATCAAGAATCTTGTAGGTGCTCATTAGGAGGTATTAATATAATTCATACATATATTAAAGGAAAATGAGAGGGAAATATCACTTAAAACTTGTAAGATCATACCTAAGAAATGACTAGAAACCTATGAAAAATGTTTGGAAGCTTGAGGTTTAACACAATTGCCTCATTCTATAACAGTCTTGTGACACAATTAAGACATTGTCTTGGAAACTTGATTAGATAACAAAAATAGGGGATTTAGAGAATTGTTTTCAGGGAACCCAAATTGAACTTTAAAATTAGGATCAATATACCTCCCCTTATGTTATTTTTTAAGTTTTTAAGGATTAATCGCTTCTTGGTAATTGTACACACTCAAAATTACACATGCTACATTGTCAAAAAATGGTTTCAAAAGGTCCCCAATGATGATTCATGTCTTTTCTAAAGTGTTCGAGCTCCCTAAACCTTTTTACAACTTAAATTTATAGCTTATTTTACCCTACTTAGACATTCCCTATGTTTCAGCATCTTCCCACACTATTTTGTCTTAGTTTTTGACTTAGTTGCGAAATCGCCACCCTGCCCAAGCGACGGTCTTGTAACCATCGCCTAGACAGGGCGGTGGTTTCGAAACTGCTGCCTAGGAAAGGAGGTGGTCCTGTAGACTTTTTTTATAATTATTTACCCAAGAATTGACGCATGATTACTTCACTTCAATTCACTTTTAGAGCACGTTTCTCAATCATTTTAGCTAATTTTTTGATTGACTGATTTGTATCAACTTCTTCTTCCACTTGTAATTTTTAATTGACTATTTAAATGCCCTTTCATGTGATGATGTGGCACCCCATAACTTCCAAGTGTGGTAGTGCACTACCCAACCAACCTTCTATAAAACCATCACTTTTTCTCAAGAAAATGGCTGGAGATCATTTTGTGTATTCTTGTATTGTTGAGTTGCCACATTCTTGCAATAAATTTTCTTAGTCGAGCTCTGTTCACTTGCATTATCTCTCTTCCACTTGCATTGCTACCAGACTTCTCACTGATACTTCTATTACATTCCCAATCCCTTAGACTCACATGAACACATGCTATTGAAAAGACAAGCTAAGGGGACAAAACATAACACAACTGGATTTTCCGCTACTCTGTATTTCCAGGTTGGGGTTGAATTTAGTTTTCTTCATGTCTTCGTATTATTGTTTCTGAATTGTACGCATATATATATATATATATATATATATATATATATATATATATATATATATATATATATATATATATATATATATATATATATATATATATCAAATAGAGTATAAGAAATTAATTTATTCCTTGCAAATAGTTAAGTCAATTTCAAAGGAGCTTTAAATCTTCCATAGAAGTTTCTGCTCATAGATTCTTCCTTCACGATCCCTGTGGATTTGGAGGGAAGTATATATGGAGGAGGCACTATGTGTCAGCATAGATATAATAAATATGTCATATATTGTGGTTTCCCTTAGATTCTCACAGATTATACCTGGGAGGTTACAGGGGAAGAAAATATTTTGAAGATTTCAATCTTCCCATGTATTTGAGATAAGAGAGGATTTAACAAATCCACAATTACTTATTGGAAAAAGGAATTATTTAATTAAATTAGATTAAATATAATGTTGCACAAAAAAATAACTACATCTGGTTATTTTCCTGTTTAGATTTTTTTAATTAGGACTAAAAGCTTTCATTTCTTGTTTATTTATAGAGAGTACTAGAAAATGACAAAAAAAATCATTTTATTAGATTATTTTCTTTGTATTGTTTTATTTCATTTATATCCTGAAAATAATAAAAACATAAAATAACTTTTATTTAATTAATTACTTGTTATTTTCTTAGTTAAATTAGATTGTTGCAATACATGACCATCAACAATCCTATAAAAGAACGCACATATAGAAGTGATCAACGGGTACCACAATCAAACGGTCCTGAGCTAATTATGGAAATAGATACAGGACTTTGTATGTTTGTCCTCATAACAATAGCATGACATGCTAAGAAAATTGAACAATTAAACATTTTGAACATCATGGCATATAAATCCTACGAATATTGGAATACCCCTATAAATATATTTTAAACATGTATGACCATACACGAACCACAACCACCAAGAGTTTACAGTTGTGGTCCGTGGGTTCCCCAACCACAAGTTCCTGAAGACCAGTTATACCTTGACACAAGATTACGCTCATAAGTATTTAGGTCATCCCCATTTCTACCAGATATCATTAGACAACCAAATTTTTTGAATGAAGAATCTCACTGAGCCCTCGTGTTTTGGACCGCTCCAACTAATTGAACATAAAGTCAATGGAACCATGCCTCTTTCTCATTTATTCCATGACCATGTCTAGAAATCATTTTAAGGTGTCCATCAGTTTTCCATGCATCCCACAACCATCAGAAAGGATTTCCATTGAGCTCGATATTGATTGGATTCTTTGTGTGGCCATTATTTCAGATCCATCCATCAGTCCCCATTCAGGTTAGAAGGGCCTTATTTTCCCTTAACGAGAAGATCCCAATATTACGCGTTGAGGACATTGTTTTTCCTTGACGAATTATTCATCCCATTTTCCCACATCACCCATCTCATAACTAAAGTAGGATGGCTTGGCTATTTCCCCTAGATCTGCACCACTCAGTACAAGTCATGGTATGTAGTGACCAAGATATCCACACCCTAGGAAAAAATCCTCCTGTGGTTCTTGATTTGCATGATGATCAGAGCCCAATAGTATAAGATTTTTTCCCCATCCTTGTTCCCTACCAAACATGAAGCCAAAATACTAATAATGTCCTTGAAAAGGTTAGGGATAAGTGTGGAGGTAACAGATAAAATATGCACACTCAGTTTGGTGCGCTCTGATGCCCCATCATCCCCCATGTAGGAATCCCACTGTCTGGATCTAGCTATGCTCCCTACACTCTTTAAGATCAGTCATTTGTCAATCAAAGGTACAACAAGAATCCTGTAAACATCCTCCAAAGTGATGCTCCATTCTCTCCTAACACTAGGAAACTAGAAGGTGTTCCAGTCCACATCCTAATAAGACAACAGGTTACATAAGATATGGTTGGTTGGTGCAAATGTGTGGTACCTGTGTGATCCTCCATAAGCCAACCTGGTGTAATAAATTTGTCTCACCCTGAGTTAGCTTATCAATAATTGCTGGAATCCAGTCATACACACCACGCTCTCTCTCAACTCCAGTGGATTTATAACTCCTTCTGCATTCACAAAAAAATAATAAGAGCAAGTCAATAACACATTTCAATAGGAAATATCATCAAAAACAACATAAAATAACTTTAAAAAACCAAAAAAATCTAACTTGGTCAAAATAGCTCTTTGTCCTAATAGCTACAAAACCACTGTCCTATGTAGAGTGATAATTTTGCAACCAATACCTAGTAAGGACGACAGTCATGTGTCTGTTGCCCTGAGTAGGGTGGTAGCCCCTGTAACTGTCACCATGCATGTTAGGAATTAGAGAACAAATATTTGGAAACAATTCCTCAAATCACAGCAGTAGGAAACTATATAGCAGAAGTATACATGCAAAAATATAACAGCATTAATAAATAATGCACAAAAGAAGACAAGACAAGATTTAACATGGTTCACCCAATGTGGGATATGTCCACCAAGAACTTACTTAGATTTTATTATCAACAAGAGTAAAACAACTCTCATAGTCTTCTCTCAGTTATAAACTCACAATAGAATTCCAAAGATGCTAAACCACAATTGACACCCAATTGCTTAACCTTGATCACTCTTGATCACCTCTTGAACAAAAGATATCTTCAAGATAACCTAAAACCTCTATTTATAAGATTACAATCCTTTAAGAAGTCCAAAATTTGACCCTAGAAGTTTGAAAGTCATGACCTTTCATCTTCCCACAGCTAGAAAATAAATTCTCATGACCTTTCATCTTCCCATGGCTAGAAAAGAAATGGTCATGAACTTTCATATTCCCAATTCAAACTCCAAACTTCAATACTGATTTGAGAAGACCAAAAATAGGCTCCACACCCCAATAATATCCCACTTGGAGATTGTTCCTACTGAGAAAAGTTCTCAACCATTAAGGCCAATCAGAGTTGAACACAACTTCAACTTCTTCCTTGTGACCACCTTAGTCATCATATCGTAGGATTCTGACTGTTATGAATCTTTTCCAACTTCAACTTATATTCTTCCAAAGCTACTCTGATGAAATGATATCTCAGCTGAATGTGCTTCATCCTAGAGTGAAAAGAAAAGTTCTTCACTAAATGAATAACGCTCTGACTATCACTGTCTAGTCTCCAAACTTCTTGCTTATGAACCAAATCAACTTATGTAGCCAAATCCTCTACTTTTCCTTTGTGGCAGAAACATACTCAGCCTTTGTGGTTGAAAAATCCAAAACCTTTTGTAACTGTGAAATCCAACTCATTGTTGTATCACTAACTGTAAATACATAACCTGTCGTGCTCCTCTTGCTTTCCAAATTTCCTGCCATGTCTGAATCTACATAACCACGTAATGTAGTGTCCGATCCACTGAAACACAATGTTTCTCCCATGGTCCCTCTCAAATACCAAAGGATCCACTTTACTTTCTTTCCAGTGCTCTCTATCTAGATCACACATAAACCCGCTCACTACTCCCACTACATAGGTAATGTCAGGCCTAGTGCATATCATAGCATACATCAAGCTACCAACCACTGATGAGTATGGTACCTTGGACATCTAGATTTTATCCTCCTCATTCTTGGGACTCTGCTCCTTTGATAATTTAAAGTGACCTACCAAAGGGGGTACTAACCGAGTTTACCATCCTGTATACTAAACCTCTCCATAGACCTTCTTTATGTACTCTTCTTGAGATAACACCAGCTTCCTCTCTTTCCTATTCTGAGTTATTCTCATACCAAGGATTTTTTTTACTGCCCCCAAATCCTTCATAGTAAAGGAGTCACCTAGCTGCTTCTTGAGTACCTTTATTTCCTGCATGTTCTTCCCTACAACAATCATATCATCCACATACAAGAACAAAATAATATAACTACCATCAAGAAACTTCTTGATGTACACACAATGGTTTGAGTGACACCTAGAGTAAACTGTACTCCTGCATAAAACTATCAAAATTATTGTACCACTTCCATGGAGCTTGTTTCAGGCCATACAAGCTCTTCTTTAATTTGTCACACTAACCTCTCCTTACCTTTGACCTCATAACCATGTGGCTGTTGCATAGACAATTCCTCCTCTAACTCACCATAAAGGAATGCATTCTTCACATCTAACTTCTCTAAGTGTAGGTCTTCTACTACTACTAAACCAAGAACAGTTCTAATAGAAGTCATTTTAACAACAGGAGAAAAAATTTCATCAAAGTCTATACCTTTCTTCTGTACAAATCCCTTGACCACTAACCGGGCCTTGTATATTTTCCTTCCTCCATCTTCCTCTTTGATTATATACACCCACTTGTTCTACAATGCTCTCTTTCCCTTGGGTAGCTCCACTAGATCCCAAGTCTGGTTTTCCATAAGAGATTTATGCTCTTCATCCATGACCTGCTCCTACTTCTTCCTAGCATCCACCTAGAATGCTTCCTCAAAGCACTATGGCTCTCCACTATCAGTGAGTAATAAATAATTCAAATATGGAGTAAATTGTTTAGGTTCCCTTCTTACCCTATAAGACCTTCTCACCTCAGGATTTTGGGGTTCTTGGTGACTAGGTTCCTGAACTAGATGTGTCGGAATATGTTACACCTAAACTAGACCCCTTGGACACCTTGTTGAAAGAAATGTCCTCTAACACTGTGTATTCTTTCTTTGATTCCTCTTTCTGTTCCTACAACTGATCTTTATACATGAATTTTTCATTAAAGATAATATCTCTAGACCAAAATATTTTCTTGTTCTTAAGACTCCAAACACAGAAACCAAAGTCATCCTCACCATATCCAACAAAGGTTCATTTCTCAGACTTAGCTTCTAACTTGGTCCTATCATCTTTATCAATGTGAAAAATACCTCACATCCAAATACTCTAAGAAATGAGTAATCAATTTTCTTACCAGACCAAGCCTCCTTAGGTATACCTCCATCCAAATCCATAGAGAATCCTCTATTAATTAGATAAATAGTTATGCTCACCGCTTCTGCCCAAAACATGAGTGGCAGCCCCGCATGTAACCTCATGTAACTAGCACACTCCATGATTGTCTTGTTCATTCTCTCTGAACACTCCATTTTCCTATGGAGTATTTGGAACCATTCTTTTCCTGCGGATCCCATTTACCAAATAGTAATCAAGAAATTCATTACTGCAATACTCCCCTCCATTATCCAACCTAAGACATTTCAACTTGAGACATGTTTCATTCTCAACCAAGTCTTTCCATATTTTGAAGGTTTCAAACACATCAGATTTCTTTCTAATGCAATATACCCAAAATTTTCTAGTTACATCACCAATGAAAGTGACATAATAACATGAACCACTAATAGAGTTTACCTTACTAGCCCCCCATACATCTATATGCACTAAATCTAACTTACCCTCCTTCCTGGTAGGTCCAACCTTGAGGAATATCACCTGCTTCTATTTTCCATAAACACAGTCCTCACAGAAGTCTAAATCTAACTCCTTTAATTTGGGAAACATGTCCTTTATAATCTGCATGCCCTTTTGACTCATATGACCGAGTCTCTAGTGTCACTAAGTTGCATCACCATCTGCAACAACTAAATTACAATAATCAACACCATTGGTTAAATACAAAGTATACCAGTTTACTTACCTCTTGCAACCACAAGATCTCCCTTGGTAACCTTCCAAGAATCCATTGTAAAACTGACCATACATCCATCACTTCCCAGCTGACCCATTGATATCAAGTTCCACCTCAACTTAGGAACATGCCTGACATCCTTAAGTAGCCATGTGTTCCCATTCTACATTTTCACTCGAACACAACCTTTCCCTACTATGTCTGCATGGTTCATCATCACCAAGATATACATGTCCAAAATCTCCTTGAACAAAATCAATAAAGTAATGTCTATGTGGGGTGGCATGGAAAGAATCCCCTAAATATAACACCCAAGACTCAACAATATTATCTAAAGAAATAATTAAGGCATCTGACAAACATCACCTGCTACCACATTTACCTCTTTAGTTTCCTCCGTCTTTGTTCTTCTTATCCCGAACAGCCCAACAATATTTCTTAGCATGACCAACCTTCCCAAAGTGCCAACATTCTAACTTACTCTTGGACTTTGACCTTCCAGTGATCATTCGACTTACCATGGTTACCTTTCCCTTTGTTCTTTTGTCTCCCTCTTCTCTCCACCATCAAAGTGTTTCCAGAAGTAGAAGAATCTTCGGTGCTCTTCCTTTACATTTCCTTGCTGAGGATCACACCTATTACATCCTCAAACTTCAGCTTTGAATTATTAGAGGCTGAATTACTTACATCCATAACCAAGTTGTCCTAGCTATCTGGGATGGAGCAAAAAAACAACAAATCCTTGACCTCATCATCAAAGTCAATTTTTACCTAGTTTAACATACTCAAAATCATATTAAATTCATTCAAATGAAAAATAATATAACCATTCTCAGAGATATTCATATTAAATAACTTTTTCATCAAAAATATTTTATTAGAGGTAGATATTTTTTCATATAACTTCCCCAACAACTCATGAGACCTTCCGTGGTCTTCTGCTACGATATGTTGAAAGTAATCGAAGATGTAAGGCATAACCGAATTTCCCAGAGTGCCTTTCTATCCAACAACTCCCGATCCTCATCTAAAATGGCTGTAGGTTTATTTTCTTTCTCCATCCAAAGGAACATGGAGGTCCTTTTGATATAAGTAATTCTCCATTTGCATCTTCCACAAACCAAATTTCTGCTCATTAAACTTCTTAACCCTTAATCTAGCCCTCATCCGCCATAGCTCCCACTCAAGCTAAACTTTCTCTATGATTTACCACTTCAGCAAAAAACCACCAAAGACTCTGATACC
This sequence comes from Taxus chinensis, assembly GCA_019776745.2. NCBI lineage: Eukaryota > Viridiplantae > Streptophyta > Pinopsida > Cupressales > Taxaceae > Taxus > Taxus chinensis. The sequence continues at coordinate 567,745,799 of CM034154.1, forward strand.
AGTTGTTAGGAATTAGAGAACAAATATGTGGAAACAATTCCTCAAATCACAATAGTAGGAAACTATATAGCAGAAGTATACATGTAGAAATATAGCAACATAAATAAATAATGCACAAAAGAAGACAAGACAAGATTTAACGTGGTTCACCCAATGTGGGCTATGTCTACCAAGAACTTGCTTAGATTTTCTTATCAACAAGAGTAAAACAAATCTTACAGTCTTCTCTTAGTTATGAACTCACAACAAAAATCCAAAGATGTTAAACCACATCTAAACCACAATTGACACCCAATTTCTTAAACTTGATCACTTTTGATCACTCTTGATCACCTCTTGATCACTAAGACTCAAAACCTCTTGAACACACAAGATATTTTATAGATACCCTAACACCTCTATTTATAATACTAAAATCCTTTAAGAAGTCCAAAAGATGACCCTAGAAGTTTGAAAGTCATGACCTTTCATCTTCCCACGGTTGGAAAATAAACTGTCATGACCTTTCATCTTCCCATGGCTGGAAAAGAAACGGTCATGACCATTTATCTTCCCAATTCAAACTCCACACTTCAATACTGATTTGAGAAGACCAAAAATAGGCTCCACACCCCAACACTGCACAAGGTGGCGGTCTTGTCTAGAATGAAAAACCTACATCCTTTGACCTAAAAACTCAAAAAAAGACAAAAATGGCCCTTTTTACACAAAACAAAAAGTAGACCCACCTAAATCACCTCCTAGGGAACATTTTAAACACAAGAAATTTTGAAAATAACCCCCCCTAGGTGTATATTTTCAACATTTTACATTTTAGATTTCAAATAAACAAATGTAGAATACTAACCTTTGTCTTCTCCATTCAACCTCTCACTCGCAGGGCCTTGGTCATGTCGTTGCAAATGAAATTGAAAATGAGAGGTTTGGTTATATATGTGCTTTGTTTTAATTTTTTTGAGTGCATATGCTTTACATGGCTATAACGTTTGGTGTGCAGGTATATTTCTATCCTTGCACATATGGTAATTTCTCTTATCATTTTTTGTTAGTCCTTATTTTTTGATATCATATCTATTTGCACTTGAGTCTCACTTTCATCTTGCAATTAGCAAGGAGTGTGAAAGATGACATTTTGGCACATGGGCATGTCAGGTATAACTTCTAACTCCCCATTTCATGAATGTCATACTCAGACTCTACATTTTACACCTCTTCATGGCTAAAACGCTTCTCCGAGGGGGCAATATATATGCACCCAAATTTACACGTGCTACATTATCAGTAAACGATTATAAAAGGTCCCCAATGATGATTCACATATTTTCTAAATTGTTCAAGCTCCGTAAACCTATTTGTATCTTACATTTGTTGCCTAGTTTACCATACTTAGCCATTCCCTACTTTTTGACATCTTCCCACACCATTCTGCCTTAGTTTTTCCTTTAGTTGTAAAACCGTTGCCCTACCTAGGCAACGATCCTATAACTTCCACCCTACACAGGTCGGAAGTCTTGTGCGCTCTTTCTAGAATTCTTTACTCGAGAATTAACACGTGATTACTTCACTTTTAGAGTACATTTCAATCATTTTAGCTAATTTCAGGCTTGACTGATTCGTATCAACTTCCTCTTCCACTTGTAATTTGTAATTGACTATTTAAATTTCTCTTCATGTGATGATGTGGCACCCCATGGCTACCAAGTGTGGTAGTACACTGCCCAACCAACATTCTATAAAATTGACACTTGTTCTCATAAGAAAATGGCTGGAGATAATTTTGTGTATTCTCATATTATTGAGCTGCCACATTCTTTCTAGAAATTTCATATCCAAGATCTGTTCACTTGTGTTATCTCTCTTCCACTTGCATTGCTACCATATTGCTATCAAGTTGTCATTTCTCTATTTCCTTCTCATTGATACTTATACTCCATTTACAATCCCTTGTACTCACATGAATACAAGAGATTGAAAATACAAGCTAAGGGGAAAACGCATAACACAACTAGATTTTCTGCTGCTATGTATTTCCAAGTTGGGGTTGATGTTAGTTTTCTTCATTTCTTCATATTATTGTTTCTGAATCGTATGCATATATATCAAATAGAGTAGAAGAAGTTAATTTCATAATTACAAATAGTTAAGTCAATTTCAAAAGAGCTTTACATATTCCATACAAGTTTCTACTTATAGATTCTTCCTTCCCTATCCTTGTGGATTTGGAGGGAAGTATATCTGGAGGAAGCTTTCTATGCTAGCATAGAGATAACAAATTTGTATTATTGTGGTTTCCCTTCGATTCTCACAGATTCTATCTAGGAGGTTATAGGGGAAGAAAAGCTTCTGAAGCTTTCAATCTTCCCATGTATCTGAGATAGGATAATATTTAACAAATCCATAATTACTTATTGGAAAAAGATTTATTTAATTAAACTAGATTAAATACACTATTGTACAGACAAATAACTACATCTGGTTATTTTCCTGTTTAGATTTGTTAATTAGGATTAGAAGCTTTCATTTTTTCCATTTATTCTTTATTTAAAAAGTGCTAGAAAAGCACAAAAAAATATTTTATTAGAGTAATTACTTTTTATTATTTTATTTCAGTTATATCTTTAAAATACCAAAAACATATAATAGCTTTAATTCAATTAATTAGTTGTTATTTTCCTAATTAAATTAGATCATTACAATACATGATCATTAATAATCCTCAACAAGAATGCACATATGGATGTGATCCATGGGTACCATAACCGAACAGTCTCGAGATAATTACGAACATAGATATGGGACTCCATATGTTTGTCCTCAAAACACCAGCACGACATGCTGAGAAAATTGAACAATTAAATGTTTTGAACATCATGGCTAATAAAGCCTATGAATACTGGATTGGCCTTGGAAATAGAGTTTAAACACATATGACTATACACAGACTGCATCCGCCAAGAGTTTATGGTTTTGATTGATGGGTTCCCCAACCAAAAGGGCCTGATGACTAGTTATATCTTGACACAAGATTATGCTCATTAGTCTTTAAGTCATCCAAATTTCCACCAAACATCATTAGACAACTTAATGTTCTGAATGAAGAAGTTCACCAAGACCTCACATTTTAGACCACTCCAGCTAATCGACCATAGAGTCAGTAGAACCAAACTTCTCTCTCATTTATTCCATGACCTTTTCTAGAAATCATTTTGAGGTGCCCATCATTTTTCCAAGCATTCCACAACTGTCAGAAAGGATTTCTGTGGAGATCAATATTGATTGGAGTCTTCATGTGGCCATTCTTTTGGATCCATCCACTAGTCCCATTCAAGTTAGAAGGGCTTTCTTTTCACTTGATGAACAAATCCCGATATTGCACATTGAGGATATCATTTTGCCTTGATAACTTGTTCATCCCATTTACCAACATCTTCGTTTACATATCACATTTTGGTACTACTAGCCATCCACACATTCCACATCGGCTGTCCTGACACAACATCGGGAGGTTGAGTGCAGTTGAAGGTCACATGTCAATTTTCATTTGTATAGTAACCCCCAATTCTTAACAGTCCAAATGGTTGGTGTGGTGATAGGCTAGTGACCTATTTGGAAAACTAGAAATAATTATTTGAGAGGAGATTTGTGAAGGAAGACCCCATGAAATTCCACATGTAGGTATATTCACCAAATGGGTATTAGAAAATTTGCATGGTTTAGTGAGTTAGCTTTTGAATCAAAAGTTATCTAACAACAATTTTCAAGATAGGGCTAGAAGGAAGAAAATATAGGACAAAAGGAGTTGGTGCAAAAATTGGACTAACCAAAGAATTGAACCAAGAAATTTGACATACACCTCAAATAAGATAAAGGGTGTTCAAAAGTGTTCTTAGATTTTTATGGGTGTGCATGAAGTGCTCCTAACCAGTTTTGAGGATCATTAGTGTCTTAAGAATCCTATAAGGGTAGTTTTAAAAATGGTAAGACATTTAATATTTTACGCTAGTTTGATTCATTGCAATGATTGAATTAACATAATTAAGGGTGTTAGTACATGATCAAGTGAATGGTTAGATGAAATAAGGTGAATGATCAAGAAATTGCATGGTTTAGAGGTTTTGTGTATGAGAGCAAATAACTAGTTTACAGGCCTAAAGGGTATAATTTTGAGTTTTGAAACATTCTAACATTATGAGTTACTTGAGAGTGATTAGGATCTACATTACATAAACAATGATAAAATTTAAAAAGGAAGTAGTGCTTATTACAAATATAGATTACACCTTTCTTAGACCCTTAACTATGTGGATATAGCATATTTATTCACTACCCTGTGAAGCTTTAGATGAATTAGTGGAAAGATCAGTTCAAGCTATCTAGACTTTTCCCATCAATAATAAGAAAATTGTGCCACTAAGCATAGATGATGTCATTGAATAAAAATGGACTTAATTCCAAGAAACGTATCCTGAGGAATTCTCCAAGGATTCCACAGAAATAATAGGGTCATCCAGGTTATAAGAAAATTCACCAAAAGGATAGGAGAAAGGAAATAATAATCCATAAGAGAAAGTTACACCCAAGGTGTATGGGTGAAAAATCTGTAAGTAAAGTGGAATATACCATAGTAGGTTATGAGGAAGAAACAAAAAGCATACAAAATAAAATAAGTCATAAGGGAAGAAGAAGAGAGTGACGAGCTACAATATCTAGGAGAAGATCTGATGGAAATGACAAAATCATAAAACGATGAACCTTCAGAGGCTAAAAGACTCACTTCTCACAAGATGGAAACACCACAAGAAGAAAAAGAAAAATATAGCAAAATAAAATTTATAGGAGCAATCCAATCATTAAAGGAGTCTCAACTCACATTGTCTACCTACAAATTCAATTATTTATGCCTTGATCATGGAGGGTGTCTGTACGATGGAAAAGTGACATGCGAGCATGAAAATCTACAAGTAACTCTTCCTCACACTCAACCTCCCGAGGTCGTGTCGAGACAGCCGGTGGGGATGGAATGCACACGGGGTGTAGATAAGCTAGTTAGGTAATCTTATGTCTTCAACACGCAATAATGGGATCCACGAATATAAGGCAAAGAAGGCCCTCCTAACCTAAACTGGTGTGATAGATCTTTTGGCAAGGATAGCTGATCGAAGCCTCCAATCAATATCAAGCTCTGTCGTGATCCTATCTATGGGTTGTGGGATACGTGGAAGACGACCTATGGGTGTTTTTTATATATCTCCCGTCAAGGTCATGAAAATGGAATGACTAGACGTGTAGTGGACCTTTTGATGCTTTATGGACTATTTTCTGGTCTAGTCCATAAATCTTTAGGTTGATTAGCTGCTACGTTTAATAATGATAGTTGTTGATAATGTCTGGTGGGAGTGGAGAGGACCTAAACACTAGCGTTCATAAGTTGGTGTCAATATTTGATTGGTTTGTAGGCCCATTGGGTTTTGGGATCTGTGGATCACAACTGTAAGTTCGTGGTTGTTATGGACCTCCTATGGTCATATGAAGACTTAACCCCTGATTCTAAGTATCCAGTAATCATATGCCTTTTCGGCCTCTACGTTTAGAACTAGAAGTTACACAATTTTCTCAGAGTACCTAACAGGTGTTCTGGAAACTTGGATACGTAAGCTAGTGTTTATATCAACAAGGAGGTCTCCTGTGTCTGGCTGTGGGACTAGTGGATCACAACTGAATGTTTGCTCTCTTCCAGGTCCTTCTATAGTCATACGGATATGTATCAAGGCAGTCTATAATTTGGCTGATTTGACTAGAATGTGTGTGCTTCGTCATCTTCTATGTTTAATCACCTTAGCTGTGTGTTGATTTCTTGCAGGTCTGCTATTGTTCGGAAGACCTAAATTCAAATATTTTGGTCTATGTCAGTTAATGCTACAACAATATTGGGTTGAGGCACGATTGGCTCAAAAATGTATTCCCTGGGCTCCCTAGGTCCCGTGATTGTCATACAATATCAATATAAACCTAACTGAAATGAAATAAACTAATTATGCAAGATATATCTACAACATATATATTTTCCTCTATTTTTTTAATTTTTGATAGAATTTTTAATAGAATTGAAAGAGAAACTAATCTAATATATTCAGAAAATGACAACTAATCTAATAACAAAATTAAAAAAAGTAAGGTAGCCCAATGTAGCTACTTGCCTGTGGAGTTGTGAGTTTATCCTAAATAACTAGATAGCTGATTAACTTAATTGAAAGATTCTCAATCCTACCTTAGAAGTGAGGAATGAATCATAGTTTTTTGAGAAACTATCAATCCACACAGCTTCCCTGGCAATATAAAAAATGAAACTTAACTGAAATGAAATATTTCACTACTCTATTTGATATGTTTTAACTAGAACTTTGATAGATAAAACCTAGAATTTGCAGAACAGTGGCGAATCTAGTAGTGTATGATTTTATCCCCTCATAATGATCTCCTCATTCCTTCGTGTTCATGTGAATCCAGAAGAGTGTGTATATGCTAGCATCAACATAAAAAGGTATTTTGAACAATGGCAGATTTGGATATAGACCGAATATAATGCGAGAAGGAGAGGGATAGTGCAAGTGACAGAGCTTGGCGTATGTAATTCCTAGCAGGATTTATTGCAAGAATACAACACAAGTGTACCGAGAGATTCTAAAATATACCATTTGTGAAGAACACAACCTGTAACTCTAATGGATTTAATCTACAAATGACACTACTCTGCTTTAAACTAATTTGTATGAACAACAATGAACAAGACTAGAGCAAGAAGATCGAATGGATTCTAATAGCAAAGGAAAAACTAGCATGGATGCAAACATGAAAACAAAATGAGTTCTAAGCAAGAAATTCAAAGACTAAACAATGGAGATGAGAAGTTGAGGGGCCATTTGCTTGAAAACAAGTTGGCTATTCATAGATTTCACATTCACCCAAAGGTAATTCCTATTAGAACTCTTTTACCATTAAACAATGAAGAAACACTATTCCAGGGAACATAAAACATTAATACAAGCTAAGGCAGTTGAGAAAATCTGGTGAAAGTTGAAAAATTACGCAAGTTGCGATCAAAAGAACATGCTGGAAAATGCGTGAAGGACAGCCACCCTGAGCAGGGTCGCGGTTACAGGGCGGTGGTTTTGTCACTGAAGGCCAAAAAGCTTAGGAAAATAACAACAAAGGATAAAGCGAAGCACAAGGAACTTGGATAAAGTATTTGGGATGCTAACATATACTTCGTGAGCTTCTTTGGATCTCAAACACCTTGCGAGGGGACCTGTATCATCATTGGGACATGTGTAACATTGTTCTGGTGGTACAATACCCTACAATTTTGGATACATACATATTTCCCCCTTGGAGAAGTGTTTTAACCATGAAGAGGCATAAAATGGTGGGTTCAAGTATGGCGGTCCCAAAATAGGAAGTTAGAAATTATCCCTGACACGCCTGTGTGTCAAAATGCTAGCATCTGAGTTCTCGCTACCTATAAAATGGAAAGAGGACTCAAGTGCAGATAGATAAAATAAATCGAAAAATAAATACTACATTAGTATTAAATGAGGACTTACCATTCACGCGGGGATGAGAACTTACCTCCGTTGGTTTCTCTAAACCTGTGAAAGGGGCATTCAAAATGAGTCAAAACACCATATATATATAAAACGGGCCCATTTTCCTATTCATTTATGCATGTCGATTTGATAGTTTTTGAGCTCTGGGACCCACGGTGACATTTTTCAACGAGAGTATAGTCGAAACATTCGTATCGAGATAGTGATCATGCCTCCGTGAGAAGAACCTTGACACGCGAGATCCCAGGTTAGTTCTTCTTGATTTAACATTTTTGCACCCAAAATGTTAAAATGATGAAATATTTGTTATGGGGGGGTTATTTTTAGAAATTTTAGTTTTAAATGTATCTCTTAGGGGGGATGCCTAATGGGTAGGCTTTTGTTTTAGCTTAAATGGTCAATTTTTGCATTTTAAAGCATTTTTAGGGCATACGACCCATTTGTAGTCATGGGACAGGACCGCCACCCTGAGCAGGGTGGAAGTTATAGGACCGCCACCTTTTAAGGCGGTGGTTACGGAACCGCTGCCATGCTCAGGGCGGCGGTCCTCTACAAAGTGTTAAAACAACACTATTTTGAGTTTTATTTTACATTTCTAGTATTCCTACTTGCTTTAATGTTTTTTCTGATGCAATCTTAACACTAACTTGCTTCTTTTTACATGTTTTTGGGTGTTTTCCAAAAGAAGGAAGAGTACATTAGATGGATCCAAGAGAGGGAGTGTGATTGGCTTCCAGTAGTGTTAGATGCACTCTCTCAGGCTGAGCAGGATACTCTCCAGAGGCCAGGTATATTGAGGATTGCACGGGTCCCCCATGTTGCACCTACTAGTCACATACTATGTGACTTATTTTCTTACTGGGATGCAGATCGGAACACCTTCCAATTTCCAGGTGTTAGGGGTGAGTGGACTATCTCCCTGGAGGATGTCTACCGCATTTTGGGAGTCTTGATTATTGGGAGGAGACTTTCATTTGATACATCAGTATCCAGAGCTCAGGTGACTCAGTGGGCCACCTATATGGGAGATGTAGTTATCTCCACTTGTTTGAAGAAGGGGGTGAAGGTCCATTCTATTCCTGGCTTGCCCATCCCTTTGATCCATCAAGCCATTATGGGCATCCTTGCTTTGAGATTTATTGGGGATAAGGGAGGGGATACTTTGCTCTACTGTTGAGCCCCCATCATCACACAGATTGAGGCACATGGTTGTATTTATGCCTGGGGAGATGATATACTTGGGACCACCTATCACGACTTGTATAGGGTGGTTCATTTATAGGGACAGTCACTTAGCCATCTGACCTTAGTTATGAGATGGGTCTATGAGTGCATTATCTCTTATGGGAGAGGTGTAGAGGTGGAGGATCCCGGGGGCCATGAGGGCAGCTAAATGGATAGAGATGACGGTGCTTAGAGCACCCCACCAGCCAGTTACTTCCCTAACTACTGAGGATATGGAGGCCACACCTTATCAGGCCATGGTGGGGTTGTGGGGCGAGGAGACCTTTACTTTGATTTCTTTCTCTACTACAGGGCAGCTTGTGGACAAGACGGAGAAGGTAGAGACACACCCCCTTTGATCGAGTGCCCTCAATAGTTTGGCCTTGCTTATATTGACATGCTTCCCCCAGTGGTGCCAGTTTTTAGATTAGTTTGGGAGGCTAGGGGAGGTCCTAGAAGCCGGGGTTGGACTGTTGTTACTCATGGCATCCCTATTTCAGCCAAGAGGGTGGTACGCGCTTGAGAGAGAGTCGGTGCTCCTTAGGCACCTTTACTTCAAATTGCCATCGGTCTTGCCCATAGCAGTGATGAACCCATTGATATAGGACTCCGAGTCCAAGGAGTTCATAGGGGGAGAGATGGAGGAGGAGACCGAGGACATGGAGATTAGTGAGTCAGGTGGGGAAAAGGATAGCGATCCCTAGTGGCATGACACTCAGGAGATCCTATAGGCTGAGAGGGCAGAGCAGAGCATGGAGAGGGTGACTCTAGTCTCAGAGGAGTTACTTTCTCAGGACATAGGTGGAGAGGATGAGTATGTGGCAAGATGCCATGTTTTCCCAGATGTAGGAGGGGGACACCAGTCAACGGTAGTGTCCGTGGCAGGCGTGGATCCCAGAGATCCTTCTTGGAGGCCCAGAGATCTGAGTGAGTTATCACTCTTATTTTGATGCTTTATTTTTAGCTAGAATTTCCTTAGTTGCTACCTCTCTTTTTTTCATACTTGGTTTCACCTTTTTTCTAATTTATTTTCTCCTTTGTTTGTAAAGACCATTGATGAGTGGCGAGACTTGATTCGTCGGGTATGTATTGATACCCTAATGCTCCCCATGGAGAAGACTTGTGCCGAGCTATCCACGGATGCAGGGGAGCCTTCAGCAGCCGGTAGGGCATATCAATGTTTTTTCCCCCCATCTGGCATGTGGCCAAGATGGTGACTTCCCTTCATGCCAAGGTAGCTGGGTATAGGGCTAACAGAGCGCTTGATGAGGAGGATTTGCTCTCATAGTGAGGCTACAGCTACTGTTCAGGATCACGAGTCCTCAGTGCACTCAGAGTGTTGGCTTAGCTAGAGTCCTAGATGTGATCGTGTGCCTTCTGAGGGATCCCATAGGGATTGAGAGGCCACTTGGATTTTTTTGTAGTGACCTTTGTTAGGTTTTTTATACGAGTATTTTTGTACTTTCCGGGCTCATTGAGCGTTTTGACCATGCCTAGTGCATGATGGCATTGTATATGAAACTTGATTTGTATATATATATATATATATATATATATATATATATATGTTTGGATCTAGACTCTTGGTATCTTGAATTTTGTGACTCATTTTCTAAATGTTTTTTCAAATATTTTTAGAATATTTGTCTTTCATGTTTCCAGAATGTATGCAATGGACAACAAATGATAGCAAAATAGAATGTCTTACTCTATGTGTTTTTGCAATGCTAATATGAGATGATACTAACATATGGTAGTACTGGACTTTTGACTCTTTGGGAAATGTTTGTAATTCCTTCTTATATTGGAAAAATGTGATGAATGCATAGTGATAAAGAGATGAACTTGCCCCAATCCCAAATCCACGCAACTAGTAAGAAGCGAGGGCTCAACACCAAGAATTAGGAAGGGCACAAGTTGTGTGAATTTGATTGAATGGAATGATGAGAGATAGACAAACCAAGAACAAGAACCAAATTTGGACCTACACACCCACCCTACTCAGAACTACTACCAAACTTTAGAAGTTCACTTACTTTTTAGTTTATCTAGACTTAGATTCATAAATGGCAACCTGGTTGACAAAATCTGGTTTTGAGGATTTGATCTCTTTGGAATTTGGATGTTTGGATATTTGCTTTCTCTTAACATAATTTGACTTGTGTTTTTAGCATAGAAAGATTTGTTAGTTTGTGTAACTGGACCCCCCAAACCCTACCTCACACTACTAGTAAGAAGCATGGGTTTGTCACCAAAGGCAAGATATAGGCGAGTAAGGGCACTTCTTTCCTTTCCCAACCTCACATCATTGGTAAGAGATGTGGGCTTATCACCGAAGGTTGATGGGGCAAAGAAGTGTGTAAAATAAAATATTTTGTTTTCTTGGTGCTTTTGCTTTCATTTGATTTTGACATTGCTAATCTATAACTTTGGGATATTCTTTCGTTCCAAGATATTTTAAGAGGGATATATGTGACACCAAGAAGCTTCTAGAACAGATTGTAGGCAAGGACAACTTTACCTAGTAGAAAGAAAGAGCAAAGCCAAGTATGCAGGCCTTGGTATGGTTTCGTCAATGTTTGTCTATCGAAATTGATGAGAAGATTTGAAAATGTTTGATGATGTCTGAAGAGGTGTGATATGAATATTTTTGCCAATGTCTTTAGAAATTTGTAATAGTTTTTTAAGAGCAAGCTCTTGAACTAGGTACCATTTTTGTGAAATGGATAGAATGAAGCAACTAAAAGGCTAATGCAATGTAGGTAGCTATAATGTACTAGCAATGACTTTTACATTTTATGCGTAAAACTGCTTAAGGTGCAAGGAAATTGACAGTTTCACCAAATTCCTCACCTTCTAGTGTGCACAAGAGATACACACCATTTATGTAGTCCTTCACGACTCAATATGGGCCCAACCATTTGGGCGGGAACTTTCTTCCTTTTCTTATCGATCTAGTTGTCTAGTCTTAGAACTAGATCTCCTTCATATATTTATCACTTATAGACTTTTTTGTTATACTATCGGCACATCCAGTCAGCATAGGCTCTGTGTCATTGTTCGGCATTTTAACCTGGCCTCGTCAAGGATTTCTAGTTGAGAGAGGTGCACCTCCCTGTAAGCTTCTTCGTCCAAGATCCTTTGTAATGAGATGTGGAGACTGGGTATTTCAACCTCAAGTGGGAGAACTGCTTCTACTTCGAATACCAGTGAGAAAGGAGTTCCTCCTATTGGTGTTTTTATTGAGGTTCGATGGGCCCACAAAGCCAGATATAATTTTAAATGCCAATCTCATTTGTTTTCCTTTACTGTTTTGAGGAGAATAGCTTTCAACGTTTTGTTTTTCGCTTCAGCCTGCCCATTGGCTTGACGGTAGTAAAGAGAGGTTGTGTGATGGTTTATCTTGAACTTGCTACATAACTCACAAACCTCATCATTCTTAAAGGACATGCCATTATCTGAGATAATGACTTGAAGGACACCATACCTACAGATAATTTGGTTCAAAATGAATTTGGAAATCACCGAACCTGGTACAGTGGTGAGAGGCATGGCCTCACCCATTTGGTAAAATATTCTGTGGCTGTGATTATAAAATTATGGCCATTGGTTGATGAGGGAGATAATTTCCCTATTAAGTCCAGACCCCAAGTGGAGAAGGGCCACGGGGTCGTTATTGGTTGCAGGGATTGTGCTGGCATGTGAATCTAGTGAGAGAATTCTTGACATTTGTGGCACTTATGTACAAATTCCACTACGTCATGTTCAAGAGTGGGCCAAAAATAGCCCATCCGATGTATTTTGCGAGCAGTGGTGTGACCACCGAAGTGGCCCCCACATATCCCACTATGGGATTCATGAAGAATCCTCTTGGATTATTCTACGTCGATGCATCTTAGAAGCATGTCATTGAAGGCTCTGTGATAGAGAACTTGGTCTAAAACAACATATTTAGTGGTAATAATGTGCAACCGCCTTCTTTGTTGTGATGTGGCACTTTCCGGGTATGTATGGTCCATGATAAAATTGATGATATCAGTATACTAGGGACATGTAGAAATGGTGGGGTTGGGTATCGACAAAGTATGCACATTCATCAGGAAAGTCTAGATCTACTAGCTTGCCTCCTTCTAGTGGATTGTCAGCTAACCAATCTGTAATGATTTGTCCTTTAACATATTTTTGGTTTACGAATGTTAACTCAAATTCTCCCATTAGGGTTATGAAACGGCCAGCCTTTTTAGATAAAGATCCTTGTGTGAGAAATGTTTGTAAATGGTCTGTCTTTACAATGACCCTTGTTTCTTGGTTTAACATGTAATGTATCAAATGTTTTATTGCAAAAATTATGGCAAGGCATTCTCTCTCTTCCTGTGTGTAACGTGTTTCATAATCAAGCAATGTTCAGCTAATGAAATAGATCACGCGTTTCTCATTTATCATCGTCTTCTTAAGCCAGCATGCAGGCCAGGGAGACATGAGTGACTCATGAGTATAGGATCAAAGGGAGGTCTAGCTTGGGAGGCATTAGCATGGGTGGTGACAACAAGAAGCGCTTAAACTACTTCGAAGGCCTCATTGCAATCTTTAGTCCAATCAATACTATAATCTTTCTTGAGTAGATTATTGATTGGATGAATGGAAAAGCTTAAATCTAGGATGAACCTTCAGATTGTACCAAGTTTCCCAAGAAATGACCTGATTCCAGACTCTTCCGAAGGTGGGATCATTTCAAGAACAGCCCGTATTTTGGCCGGATCAACATCAATCCCTCGTGAGGATATAATGTATCCTAGAAGTTTGCCTCTTGTTACACCAAACACGCACTTCTCTAGGTTTAATGTGACACCATACTCAATTAGTCATGATAGGATGATACGGATCACTTCCAGATGATCACAACGTTTCTTGGCCTTGGCCAATAAGTCATCCACATATGATTCCACAATTTTATGGATAAGATCATGGAATATATAAGTCATTGCCCGATGATATGTAGTGTCGGTGTTCTTAAGACCAAATGGCATGACAACATAACAATAAGTTCCCTAGGGAGTTATAAATGTGGTTTTGGCTTGATCTTGTTCAAATATTTTAATCTGATTATACCCTGAGAACCCATCCATGAGGGACAGTAGTTCAAATCTAGCTATTGCATCAATGATAATGTCAATGGATGGTAATGGGAAATTATCCTTGGGACAAGCTTTGTTAATATCCCGAAAGTCTATACAAATGCGTATCTTCCCATTTTTTTTTGGATGGGAACGATATTAGACACACATTGTGAATAGTTAATGGGTTTGATGAATCCTACTTGGAGAAGTTTTACTACTTCATCTTTTACCATGAGAGCCAATTTTGGCTTCATTAGTCTTGACTTCTGTTTGATTGGCTTCGCATCTGGTTTAGTGATGATATTATGTACCGTAACTTGTGATGTGATACCCGTCATTTCTTTATAATTAAATGAAAAAGCCTTTTGATGCTTTTTGAGGATTTGGGTGTGTATTTCTATTTCTTCCGGAGTTAGTGAGGATCCCAACTTCAAAATTCTTGGTTCTTACTCCATTCCAATGTTTATGTCAATGGTTTCTTCTATCAAAGAAGTGTTACCTTCTTCAAATTTAGGTGGGGCTGGAGGGAGTTCCAAGCTTTCTCCATTTTCTATCTCGTAGATATCGAGATCCTTCTGTGGAGAAGACTCTACCGTGGGATTTCCAAAGTAGGAAGAGGAGTATGGTATTAGGGAAAGATCAACTATAGGGTGAGCAAGGTGTGGCTCTAAATAGGCATTTAGATATTCAAGAGTGACTTTATCACTATCAACATGATGTAAGATAGAAGATTCATTCTTAGCTGTATGTGTTAGAAGAGGGTTTGTTGACATTTTCTTCACCAATGGTTCAGTACGAAGTGATACCTTGAAACTTGGATCTTCCAACTCATTACTTGGGGTAAAACCTGAAGCTGAGGTTGCTATTGAATCTACGAGAAGGTTCTATTCTTGTGGGATTGCCTCAATGGATATGAAGTCGAACCCTTTGTTTAGATCTAATACCACTATTTTATAGAGCTGTAAGTGCTCAACTCTAGTCTCATATACTTCAGAGACTTGGTTTGTAACTAATTGTGATTCTCCTAACACTCTGATGTTATTAACACCGATCCTTTTGGCTATGATAAGGCCAAGGAGGAGGGATTCCTACTCAGTGCCATTTTTTGTACATTCAAAGTTTAATTTAAAAGAAAAAGGTAGGATCTTTCCCTCAAGAGAAGTAAAGATCACACCCACCCCGGCTCCATAGTGACATCTAGCTCTATCGAAGTGGAGAGTCTAATATTTATTAGGAAAAATGGATGTTGGGACATTCTTTGCGTCTGTTTCTTCTATTTTGGTTACTTCTACCATGCAAAGTTTCTCTGCTAGAAGAGAACAAACTCCTAGGGTACATCCCATACCTGTGGAATCAAACGGTAGGAAAATTGGTAGATCTTGTTCTAGTAATTCGAAAATTTTTGCAGTAGTTCCTAATGACACTGTTTCTACAACGTTAGCTTCATCCTTGAGGGCTGGGATGCCCTTGACTAGGTTCATAATTTCTAGTTTTGTTATAGGTATTAATTTTTCTTCTAGTTTTGAGTCGATTGGTTTGTTAAGTTGGTTTGTTGGGAGTTCAAAATTAGAGTGAATGCCTGGTCTTTTCTTTAGGTCTGATAGGTGTATGTCGAATGGTTTTGGGTCACCTTTTTCTATGAATATCTTTCCTAGGTGTAAGTTTCTTATTTCTTGGAATAACGTAGAAGGTATTGCTTTCATGCAATGTATCCATGGTCGAGCGAGGATCATATTATAGTTGGTTTCTTGATCTATGATATAAAACATAGTGAGGATTGTCTTGGGTCCTAAGGTGACTGGTAATATTATAGTCCCAATTGAAGTAGCTTTAAGGCTATCATAACCTCTTAGCGTATTTCTTGTTGTGGAATAGTTTGTTTCTCCATATCATAGTTTTTGAAGGAAAGAGAAGGGGACAATGTTAACTGCTGCCCCATCGTCAACCATTACACGTTTAACATAGTTATTATAAACCCACACCTATAAATGTAAGGTTGGATTGCCTCTATGTGCAATTTTAGCATTTGTTGGCATTTTGTTTATGTCGAATATAAACTCGGTATCCCTATCTGGCTGCCCTGGAGGGTGGATATAGAAGTCTATATGGTTTACTTGTGTTTTGGGAGGTGGAGTGATGTTAATTAAATGACCTAGACCTAGTGCTTCTAAAAGAGCAGCCCTATGGGTAGGATAATTTTTCAATAAGTCCAAAAAGGAGATGTGAGAGAAGGTCTTTGTTAAGTCATTAATTAAATCATAAGCACCTATGGGTTTTTAACAACGTTTGTTGAATGTTATCTGGCTCTAGTGGATAGATTAGATTTGGTTGAGAAGAATATTCTCATGCTCTTGTTATGGCTTCTATGTGCAGCTCAGTATCTAACTCCACTAGACCAACTATCTTGGTTCGTGGCTGATTTCCTAATTATGGCATGATAGGTGCATTTAATGAAGTTGAGGCTTCATGATCGTTATTTCATGTCATTACACCTTTGTTCATCCCATTTGGATTTAACTTATTATTGTTATTGTGATTTGGAAGTGGATCATTGAAGATCTTAAGAGGTGCGTTTTGAGGGGAAACTGCCCCTGTGAAAGTATTTGGCATAGGTGTCATAGAATCTGTTAAGAACATATCTATGAAGAGTTTTCTTTGTTCTTCTGGCAAATGTTGCATGAACTTATTGTAATTGCAGCAAGTCCTAGTGTCATGGCCTCGAATTTTGTGGAAACCACAATACGAGTTGGGATTATAACTCCTAGGTTGTTGGTTTGGCACGTGTTGTGGTCCAAAACTCTGATTAAACTATTGACTATTAGGATTAAAGTTTTATGTTTATTGCCTTTGGTTTTGGTTTTGATATCTAGTTGAGTTTTGACTTGGACCCTGTGTTTGGATCTTTTGTTGTTGTTTTCATTGGGGATGATTAAAATCCACTGCGTTGATTGTTGGGGTAAAATTTTTGTTTCATTGATTGTTAACTGGTGGTGGAACATTTACAATGTTTGCTTTTTTAGTTTGGTCAGTCACTCCATCTGTTGTCACTCCGCGGTTTTTATTAAGGATTTTAGGTCTTTGATTGGCGTTTGTGGTAGTAGGATAAGTCGTAGTGTTTTGGTTGGGGATGATTAACCTCTGATTTGTTCCATATGTCTTGCGACCGCTATCTATTGTAGCTTGATCTATTCGGAGAGCGCTCTCGAGAACTTCATCATAAGTTCTTAGTGGGAACTTCTAGACTTCTTCCTTTATCTCTCTGCTAAGAGAATGAAGGAATAAATCGCATAGTTCCATCTAATCCATGTTTGGAGCACTTGCTGAAGAATAGAGGATTGTATGCCATCTTTAGATGAAATGAGCAATGGATTCATTGTGTTCTTTTTTGATATGAAAGAATTCTCTGATTCTTATTCTCAACAATTTGTTCATGTCGAACGCCTTGATGAACTCTGAAATGAGTTGTTTAAATGAATGTATCGAGGCTTCAGGTATTCTGTAATACCAATCGAGGGTAATACCCTCAAAAATTTTTTGGGAATATTTTAGCAAAAACTCCATCCCAAGGGAACAGTTCTTGAATGGCTGTGGCATAGGCCTTAATATGTGCATTTGGGTCTCCCTTTCCTTTTTACTTGGGTAGATCGGGGAGAGGTCTTGAAAGCATGATGCTTCGTATAGTGAATTCTAAAGGTTCTTTCAAATATTTTGAATAAGTCCCTATCACATAGGTTTCAACCATTGATGGTGTTTGCTGGGGGGGTGGAGGTGGAATGGGTTGTTGATATGGCGTAGCATATATATTTGCAAGCGCATAAGGAAATCCTTGTGTTTGAGAAAACATTATGGGAGAGGAGAACATATTTCCCGGTGGTGATTTGGAATACATGTTTAAGTATGGAGGAGCATTTCTCAAGAATGGGTTGTTTTTGTACTAAATCGGGAGGTATTATATTCTCAACCGGAGCAGCATTAGAAAAATGTGGTTCTAGTTGGCATTTGTTGTAAGTACTGAGGGGGAATACCCAACATGCCTATTCCTATGAGGAGGTCTACTTAGCTGGGATGATGTGGAAGATTAGAAGTTCCTACTTGCGTGAACTATGGATTTTGATTTGCTTGAGCAATTTCCAACCCTCTAACCTTCTCAACTAAGGCTGAGATGACCTCATTTGGTGAAGACACAGTATTTTGTCTTAGTGGAATTTGTTGTATATCTTGAGGTTATATAGGCATATGGTACACTTCTATGAATTGATCAGTGCCCTACCAAGTTTCACCGAGGGCACTTCCTATACGTGGAGGAATGGGGGTGTTTTCTTGGAATGAGACCTCGGGTTGTGTTTGTAAACCTCCTATAGGCGGTGTTGTAAATATCTCCCCCCCGGGTAGATATAGACAAGCAGAAGAATATGGAAATAAAAGAAACTCAAAGCCTGATGTTTATTATGCCACCACGTAAAAAGAATGTCGACACGAAAAAGGATGCGCCAAGGCGCAGGTTAAGGGCGCACAATAAAGAATGTCGACACGAAAAAGGATGCACTAAGGCACAGGTTAAGGGCACACAGAAAAGGATGTCGACATGAAAAAGAATGTGCCAAGGTGTAGGTTAAGGGCGCACAGCAAAGGATGTCGACACGAAAAAGGATGCGCCAAGGCGCAGGTTAAGGGCGCACAACAAAGGATGTCGACACGAAAAAGGATGCACCAAGGCGCAGGTTAAGGGTGCACAGCAAAGGATGTCAACACAAAAAATTATGTGCCAAGGTGTAGGTTAAGGGTGCACAACAAAGGATGTCGACATGAAAAAGGATGCACCAAGGTGCAGGTTAAGGGCGCACAGCAAAGGATGTCGACACGAAAAAGGATGTGCTAAGGCGCAAGTTAAGGGCACACAACAAAGGATGTCGACATGAAAAAGGATGCGCCAAGGTGCAGGTTAAGGTCACATGTAAGAGTATGTGGACATAAGGATGGATGCGCCAAGGCACACCTTCAGGAGGCGCAACATTTTGAGTGCTGACAGGAAGCAGACCCTAACCCAGATATTCAAATTGCCATAACTTTTCACAGGGAGCT
Organism: Taxus chinensis; assembly: GCA_019776745.2. Lineage (NCBI taxonomy): Eukaryota > Viridiplantae > Streptophyta > Pinopsida > Cupressales > Taxaceae > Taxus > Taxus chinensis. The sequence goes on from CM034154.1 coordinate 567,764,826, forward strand.
CGAATTCACGCAAGGTTGGACTTTTTGGAAAGCTTACAAGGTCCTATGTCCAACTACAACTAGATATCTTTAATTGGGTGGGAAAAAATTCTTAAAAATGCAAAATACAGTTCGCCACTTTTTGGGTTTGCTAAGGTTCTCACCTACCACCATAATGAGATGAATTAAATGCAACCTGGAGGTGGTTGGGGTAGATTTGGATTTCCTCTCTCTTCCCTCTCTCATTCTTCCTATAAATTATAAGGAGGGGCTTCTTTCTAAAGGTTGGACATTCATTTTTTTCCCCTCCCTTCTTCTCTTTGGCAGGTGAATTTGTGGAGTTAAAACCTCCCATTTAAAACTATAATGCAACTTTGCCTCTTGGCATTTTATAGTGTGTTGTATCAATCTTTGGAGCAAATAATGCATGTCTGTGGATGATTCTCAACCCTCTCTATGTTCATTTGCATCCTCTTGATCTTTCACTGCAAATCTGGTTATGTGCATGATCTTGCATTGCATTTTTATGGTTTGTGTTTATTGGCAAGACTGGTGTTCTTCATTCCTCAGTGCATCACCTTTGTTAGTTTAGGTTTATTTTTATGCATCTTCTTACCCTGTCTCCTTGGCAAGTTAGATTAGGTTTTTGAGTAAACCCTCTACATTTTTACGTGTGCATCCAAACAGAGGAATAGGAACCGACCTTCATCTGGAGAGCTTTTCCAATTTCGCAAGGTCCCGCACTTGGGAAAAGCTCCATGTTATGCAATCGCACTGAGAGTCTCAACCCATCAAGTTACAAACACTCAGGGGTGCTGTGATTTGCCATCAATAGTTTTGGCACACCTGGTGGGACCAAGAGGTCATTCCACAAGATTTGAATGAATTTTCAAGAAATTTGGACTAAAAAATTGTAGGTTTTAAAATTTTAGATTTTTCACCTTCCAGGCTGAACTTTGAAATCGATTTTCAAGGACTTAACTTGCTCGAAACAAGTCAAAATTTCACCAGTTGATAGATCAGGGGATAATATTCAAAAGGGTATTCTTAGATTTTTGAGATTTTGACTTTCAAAATTTCATGGTTTTTAGTATTTCGGGTTTTTCCAGTTGCCTTGCATGAGCTAAGGTTCGCCTGTACCTTTCGGGGATTAGTAGCTACATAACAAAACCCGATAACCAAATTGAAGAACTATATCTTCTGGGTCCTTTAAGTTTTTAAATTCTATTTTTTAATATTGCCAGGTTTGGTGTGTAACTTGGCAGAATCTAGCCTTTTGAGGCTCATTATCTAACACATCTGGTGACTCCGAAGGGGATAGAATTTAGTAGTTTAGCAGAAATAGTTTCCCAGGCGCATGAGAAGAATTTGAACTAGATCTGATACTTGAGAAGAGGGGCTATTTGTCCACTTGCAGCTATCACCAGGTAGAGGAAGGAGAGGAAGAAGACCACAAAGATCACCATCTCCACCTAACAGGACTTTATCAACCCCTCCACCTGGTAGACCTTTCATCCAATCAACAAGGGTTCTCAGGCCAATCATAATGGCGCAACAAAACCCTTTGTCAACTTCACCGGTAGCAGCCCACTTGCCCTTAATGCATAGAATCCAGTTCCAATTGCAGCATTGAAGAACATTCCATTTTTCACTAGAGAAAATCATACCACTCCTGGTGATCATGTCAAAGACATTGCTAACGTCTGTGCAATCCATGAGATAAATGAAATGGATGTTGCCATCAAATTGCTGGCATCTTCGTTTAAAGGGAAGGCATTGCAATGGTTTAGGATCCTTGGAGTTGGTTCTATCCAAAATTGGAATCAGTTATGCATAGTTCTCCATGAGCAGTTTGGGGAAAAGGGAGACAATTTGTCTCTGCTTAAACAATTGACAACTATTAAGAGAGCTCCCAATGAGCAGCTGACTGACTTCAACTTTAGATTTCAAAGGTCTTGGGATAGAATTCCAGTGGCTGTTAGGCCAACAACTGAAGGTGCTTTTCTATACTATCTTAAGGCTTTGAATTATGATATTTCTATGTTAATTCAATCTATGGGAGGCACAACCTTACCTGCTGCTTATAGCATCACCATTAGGGCTGAAAACTGTCTTATTCAAGCTGGTAAGCTGGCTCCTAGGCCTCCCATGCCCTTGTATCCAAACTTAGAAAATCCAAGCACTAGTCAAGCACCCACTTTGGCTCCTATTCCCACTCCTAGAAATCAAAGTTCAAATGAAACTTCTACTTCATCCTCTAATGCTTCAAATGATCTCCAAGAGGTCATGAAACAATTGCAAAATTTGGGAAATGAGTTGGTTACACTCAAGAGGCAGCAGGCCCAAGGCTTTAGACCTTCTTATCAGCCTCAAGCTCAACCTAATAGGTAACCATACCAGCCCAATAGGCCACCCAATCCAGCTGCAAATCAAAGCCAAGTAAGGCCTCCCACCAATAGACCATTTCAGCCCTATAACCCCAATGTTGCATCTGCTTCTAAAGCATTAGTGCCAGTGCAAAACAACATAGCTCAAGAGTATGATTGGTGTTTCCCATGCAATGAACCTCACAACCAATCTATGTGCTTCAATGGTTCTTTGAACCAAGCCTTGATGGTGACAACTATTGGCATAGAGGGTGAAGTGAGTCAAGAAACAAATCAGCAACAAGGGACATCTCAGCAAAACACAGCTCCAAATGATACAGCACTTGCGAATTGGCAAGCTGAGGATTTTTGTGGCATGAATCAAACAATTTCTCAGAGTGTAGCAGCTAACACAAGATCAAAGAAGAGGAATATTAGTGAAGGGAAGTCATTGGCTCCAAATGATCTACAACCTTCCATCACTCCACAAGGTGTTGGTAAGCAAAATATAGTTCCAAATATGCAAGGACAGCCCAAACCACCTTCTAAACCAACTCAAATGCTAGTTGTTACTGCCCATGCACAAGAAAGGGATGTGTAGGCTAAAGGACAACAAAGAGATGCTTAATCCCCTTTCAACATCATCAATCAAATGAAGAAGACACATGTGAACATTTCAATGTGGGAATCTTTATCCATCCCAGGACAAAGAGATATTCTACAAGCTGCCATGAAGAATTGGTCAACTTCAAACCAGCAGGTCCCTCTGCAAGAGAATGTTCTTACAAATTCTACTCAGCCTGAAGGGAATCATAGAGGACAACAAGGTAAAGTTTTGAATCCCCCTCCATTCTATGTTTCATTAATTATTGGGGATAAACTAGTACACAATTGCATGATTGATTCTGGGGCAAGTAGTTCTGTCATGCCCAAGTAAATAGCTGATCAGCTGGGTCTCCAATATGAAGTCATATCGAAGGGGGTATTGCAATTGGATGGGACAGTAGTAGTAATGGTGGGATTGATTAAAGGTTTGAATCTTACCTTGCATGCATGCCCCAACGTTACCGTTTTACAAGATGTGTCAGTGATAGATTTGCCACCACTCTTTTCCCTATGCTTATGAAGGGATTTCACAGCTAGAATTGGAGGCTACTTATCTACTGACTAGTCACACATGTTGTTTAGAACAAGATATGGTACTAAGGTCATAATCAGATCTGAACCACTTGCAAACTTTCACATTGAGCCTCATACTCCAAGCCAAGTCAATGCCAACTATTCAACATTTGATCAAGAAGATTATCCAAGCACAGATGAAGTTGACACCAAATTTGGAAGCATCCTAGATTTGACTCTTGATGAATGGGAAAGAAAGGTACATGCTTTTGATCCCTACCAAGAAGTAGAAGAATCTGAGATAGGAGTCTATTACATACATGAAGAAAACCAGTCTATTCCTAGCATCACCAAACCAGACCATAAGGATGACAACGAGGTATGGCAGTTATTTTTCGATGGATCAAGGAGAAGGTAGGGTGCAGGAGGAGGAGTTATGCTTATTTCACCTCAAGGCATCAAATATTATTCAGTGTTCCGTTTCAAGTTTTCCTGTTTAAACAACACAGCTGAATATGAGGCCTTGATTCATGGACTTCATTGGCCCAGGAAAAAGGGCATAAAGAACTTGCAGGTGTTCTGGGATAGTGATCTAATCGTCAACCAAGTCAGGGGCAACATGCTACAAAGAATGACCTACTGAAGAACTACAAGAATAGGGTATGGGACCTCGTTGATGATTTCAAAGCTTTCAACATCATGTCCATACCTAGGAAGAAAAATGAAGCTGCAGATAGGCTCGTAACAGTTGGAGCAACGTTTGATGTGGTTAACAACATCAGAAGGGAAAAAACACAACCACATATCCATGTGCTTGTGAGGCCAACAGTTCCAGATAATAACACAAGTTGGCAGGTGTTTGAGAATGATCAACAGATCATCAATTTCTTACAAGAAGAGGCTAAATTCTCAGCTAGGAATCGGGATAGATTAGAGCAGTAGTACGGTGATCAAGTAGTGTAGCTACAAACAAATAAGCTTCCCAAGGGTTTAGTAACATTGGAGTCTATCTTCAACCCTAACGAACAATTCCGTAGGGAAAAGGTTAACATACAGGTCAAGAGAGAAGATTCAGAGCCAATTCCAGTTGGGGAAGGAAAAACACTTCAAATTGGTAGAGTGGCCACTGAGCAGGAGAAATCAGATTTCATACAGCTTTTCCAAGAATTTCTAGATGTCTTCGCTTGGAGCTATGAAGACTTAAGAGGATTCGATCCAAAGTTGGCACAACATACCATAGAATTGGATCCATATGCTAAGCCCATCAGGCAGAAACAGAGACCAGTCAACCCTCACATTGAGCCTCTAATGAAGAAAGAGCTAAACAAGATAATAGAGGCAAGCATTATATTCCTGATCAAGAACTCAAGCTGGGTTGCAAACTTGGTTCTGGTCAGGAAGAAGAGCAGAGAAATCAGGTTGTGTGTGGACTTCCGAGACCTAAACAGGGCATCTCTCAAAGACCATTAACCACTTCCTTCGATGGAACAAATATTGCAAGTAGTATCCAGTTCGAACAGATTCTCTCTCCTAGATGGCTACTCAGGGTATAATCAGGTAATGGTGAAAGAGGATGACCAGTTCAAGATGGCTTTCACCACCAAATGGGGCACCTATGCCTACAAGAAAATGTCATTTGGGCTATCAAATGCTGGAGCCACTTTCCAAAGGGCAATGGATATGGCATTCAAGGGGTTGATCAATAAAATAGTTATGATATATCTTGATGACATCACTATATTCTCCAAAAATGCAGCGGATCACCTCTTCCATCTGAGGCAGGTATTTTAGAGGTGTAGAAGATTTGGGGTATCATTGAATCCCAAAAAATGCATATTCTTGGCTCACGAAGGAAAATTTCTAGGCCATATCGTTTCAAAGGAGGGATTGACGATTGACCCAGAAAGAGTTGAAGCAATTCGAGTGTTGCCATTTCCAAGTCATAAGAAGGCTCTTCAAAGCTTCTTGGGAAGGATCAATTTTGTCTGCAGGTTTGTTCCAAACTTTGCAGCTCTCGTAAAGCCAATAACGTTGATGTTAAAAAAGAGCATGACATTTAAGTGGACATCTGAAGGCAAGGAAAGTTTTGAGGCAATAAAAGAGGCTATATCTCAGGCTCTGACTCTTGTCAATCCAGACTTCTCCAAGGATTTCATGCTATATGCCTTTGGTGGTGGAGACACAATTTCTGCAATCCTGGTACAGCAAAACAAAGAGAGATTAGAACAACCAGTTGCTTTCTTCAGTCAAGGCTTGGAGGAATACAAAACTAGGTACTCTTTCATTGAAAAGCATGTCCTTGCATTGATTAGGAGCTTAAAGAAATTCAAGCACCTAGTCTCAAACAACAAGATCAAATTATTGGTCTCTCATGCAGGAGTCAAGGACTTCCCTCTAAACAAGGATCTGAACGAGAAATGTGTAGGATGGATCACTCGTGTCATGGAATATGACATCAAAATTAAGGTCACTAAGCTAGTATGTGGAAAAGGACTATGTGAACAACTAGCTTTGAGTCGGCAAGTCGAAGCAGGTGATGAAAAAGAGGTTGTCTTGGTATTACGGGATGGTCAAGAACAGGAAAATGATAATGTGCCCACTCCTTGTTGGACTCAGAATATGATACACTTCCTACACGTATGCCTATGCCCTCCAGGAATGAGCAAAGCAAAGAGGAGATACTTTAGATTACAAGCCATTCCATATGTGCTTGTTGATGGTGTTTTGTTCAAGAAAGACATCAATGGAGTTCTATTGAGGTGCGTTGGGACAGGTCAAATTGAGAGGGTGTTACGAGATTTTCATGATGGAGATTCTGGAGGACATTTTTCCCCATGAGTAACAGCTCTCAAGATAATGAAGGCGGGGTATTATTGGCTGAAAATGTTCAGTGATTGTTATACATGGATAAGAAAGTGCAAGAAATGTGCACTCTTCACAGGAAAAGAAAGACTAGCAACGCTTCCATTGCACCCAATTTCGGTTGACCAACCATTTATGCAATGGGGATTGGACTTCATCGGAGTCATCAATCCAAACTCAAGCCAAGGGCACAAGTGGATTCTCACGGCAACAAACTATTTCACCAAGTGGACCGAAGCAATAGCACTCAAAGAATCAAATGAGTCTAACATACTAGACTTTTATGAGGGAATAGTGACCAAGTTCGGTGTGCCATCCACCATCATATCAGACAATGCATCGGCATTCATAGGTTCCAAGATTATAGAATTGGCTGTTAAGAATGGAATCTATTTGAACACCTCTTCAAATTATTACCCGCAGGGTAATGGATAGGTGGATTCCACGAACAAGAATTTACTAAGAATCATCAAAAGAACTCTAGATGAAAATCAAAGAACATGGCATACCAAGATAAAATCAGCATTATGGGCTGATAGAATAATGCCAAAGAGGTCTACAGGTAGTTCTCCCTACAAATTGGTCTATGGGAAAGAGGCGTTATTGCATATATCATTAGAATTACTTGCATTGGAGCTCATGAAGCAGTTAGAGGTGGCTGAGTTTGAACCAATGGAGGCCAGGTATGCAGAGTTGATGGAATTGGAGGAAATCAGAGAGATTTCAATTCAAATGATTGAGAAAGATCAGGCCTTAGTAAAAATATGGTTTGATAAGAAGGAAAGAGCAAAGACCTTCCAATAAGGGGACCTAGTTCTGAAATGGGATGCAGATCGGGCAAAACCAGGAAGGCATTCCAAGTTTGATGCCATTTGGAGTGGTCCCTACATGGTCACGGGATGTAAAAGTAGTAATGCCTTCCAATTGTCTACATTAGATGGAGAAGAACTCTCGATTCTGGTTAACGGAATCTACCTTAAACATTGCTACTAAAAGAAAAAGGTTTACCCTTGTAAATATTAGCCTAGATTTCAATTTCTCTAAGTGCGGATGCACATTGTCTTGTTGTAGTTAGGTTTCATTTTCCTTAAGTGCTTTGGCACAGGTTTTGTTGCTCTCAAGTTGTTTTCTACAGTTCACATGCTCTCAGAAAAGGAGTTGCAGTATCAGGCTTGGGATTAGATATCAGGATGGTTTCAAGTTATTGCTTATGACTCCATGCCCAATGGATTGCTAAAAGGCCACTGATCTTCTACCTAGTAGGCAGGTGATCCCGTTGATTCACCAAATTGTTGTAAATATCTCCACCCTGGGTAGATATAGACAAGCAGAAGAATATGGAAATCAAAGAAACTCAAAGCCCAATGTTTATTATGCCACCAAGTAAAAATAATGTTGACACGAAAAAGGATGTGCCAAGGCGCAGGTTAAGGGTGCACAACAAAGGATGTCGACATGAAAAAGGATGCGCCAAGGCGCAGGTTAAGGGCACACAGCAAAGGATGTCGACACAAAAAAGGATACGCCAAGGTGTAGGTTAAGGGCACACGTAAGAGTATGTGGACATAAGGATGGATGCGCCAAGGGACACCTTCAGGAAGCGCAACATTTTGAGCGCTGACAGGAAGCAGACCCTGACCCAGATATTCAAATGGCCATAAATTTTCACAGGGAGCTCGGATTCATGCAAGGTTGGACTTTTTGGAAAGCTTACAAGGTCCTCTATCCAACTATAACTGGATATCTTTAATTGGGTGGGAAAAAATTCTTAAAAATACAAAATATAGTTCGCCACTTTTTGGGTTTGCTAAGGTTCTCACCTACGACCATAATGAGATGAATTAAATGTAACCTGGAGGTGGTTGGGGTAGATTTGGATTTCCTCTCTCTTCCCTCTCTCATTCTTCCTATAAATTGTAAGGAGGGGCTTCTTTCTAAAGGTTGGACATTCTTATTTTTCCCCTCCCTTCTTCTCTTTGGCAGGTGAATTTGTGGAGTTAAAACCTCCCATTTAAAACTATAATGCAACTTTGCCTCTTGGCATTTTGTAGTGTGTTGTATCAATATTTGGAGAAAATAATGCATGTCTGTGGATGATTCTCAACCCTCTCTATGTTCATTTGCATCCTCTTGATCTTTCACTACAAATCTAGTTATGTGCATGATCTTGCATTGCATTTTTATGGTTTGTGTTTATTGGCAAGACTGGTGTTCTTCATTCCTCGGTGCATCACCTTTGTTAGTTTAGGTTTATTTTTATGCATCTTCTTACCCTGTCTCCTTGGCAAGTTAGATTAGGTTTTTGAGTAAAACCTCTACATTTTTACGTGTGCATCTGAACAGAGAAATAGGAACCGGCCTTCATCTGGAGAGCTTTTCCAATTTCGCAAGGTCTCACACTTGGGAAAAGCTCCATGTTATGCAATCACACTGAGAGTCTCAACACATCAAGTTGCAGAAACTCATGGGTGCTATGATTCACCATCAACAGGCGGGTACATATTTTGAAAGCATTGTTCACTCCTAGCATAACGTGCTAAGTATTCGTCATCTAAAAATAGATATGGATCTGTCTGTCTACTAATTTTTGATCTAAGCAATACCCGAGGAGATGAACCGGATTCTCCAGTGAGAATCATATTGTTTGAGCCTGAAGGCTCTGGTTGTTATGTTTGAGTGAGCTGATCCAACTCCTCTATTTGGAAAGAAGAACTATATCTAGTCCTTTGAGGTGGAGTTTGTGTTGAAAATCAGTTACTTGAATAGTTGTCACCCCATGCTGAGAGTGAGGGTGATGGTTGTTTATTTAGTTGATTGTAGTATGCTTCAAGACCTAGGAGAGGTCTGCCATATGCATCGTATCCCGACATATTCAGGGGGTATATGAATACCCGTAGAATAATGGGAAAGAGCGAAGGTGGATGAAAGAAAAGAAAATAGAAAGAGGAATATTAGTTTGATTAACATTAGAAGGTTGCATGTTCATTTCACGTCGGGTTCACCAATTTTGTTGGTGAAGCTGATGTGAAGGATAATGAGGTGGAAAAGATGAAAAGTATACTAATTGGAAGAACAAGTAGAAATAAGACTCCAAAACAGGAGGTAGGAAGTTTCACGTGGGGTTCACCAATTGTTGGTGAAGCTGATGTGAAGGATAATGAGGTGGAAAAGATGAAAAGTATACTAATTAGAAGAACAAGTAGAAAAACGACTCCAAACCAGAAGGTAGGAAGTTTTACGTCGAGTTCAACAATTTTGTACGATGGAAAAGTGACATGCGAGCATGGGAATCTACAAGTAACTCTTCCTCGCACCCAACATCCCGAGGTCGTGTCGAGACATCCGGTGGGGATGGAATACACGTGGGGTGTAGATAAGCTAGTTAGGTAATCTTATGTCTTCAACACGTAATAATGGGATCTACAAATCTAAGGCAAAGAAGGCCCTCCTAACCTAATCCGGTGTGATAGATCGTTTGGCAAGGATAGTTGCTCGAAGGCTCCAATCAATATTGAGCTCTGTCATGATCCGATCTATGGGTTGTGGGATATGTGGAAGATGACCTATGGGTGTTTCGTATATATCTCCTGTTGAGGTCATGAAAATGGAATGGATAAACATGTAGTGGATCTTTTGATGCTTTATGGATGATTTTTTTGTCTAGTCTAGAAATGTTTAGCTTGATTAGTTGCTACGTTTAATAATGATAGTTGTGTGATAATGTCTGGTGGGAGTGGAGAGGACCTAAACACCAACGTTCGCAAGCTAGTTTCAATATTTGATTGGTTTGTAGGCCCATTGGGTTGTGGGACCTGTGGATCACAACCGTAAGTTCATGGTTGTTGTGGACCTCCTATGGTCATATGAAGAGTTAACCCCTGATTCCAAGAATCTAGTAATTATATGCCTTTTCGGCCTCTACGTTTAGAACTAGAAGTTACACAATTTTCTCAGAGTACCTAATAGGTGTTATGGAAACTTAGATACGTAAGCTAGTGTCTATATCAACGAGGAGGTCTCCTGTGTCTAGTTGTGGGACTAGTGGATCACAACTGAATGTTTTCTCTCTTTCAGGTCCTTCTATAGTCATACGGATATCTATCAAGGAAATCTATAATTTGGCTGATTTGACCAGAACGTGTGTGCTTTTTCATCTTCTATGTTTAATCCCCTTAGTTGTGTGTTGATTTCTTGCAGGTCTACTGTTTTTCGGAAGACCTGAATTCAAAGATTGTGGTCTATGTCAGTTAATGCTACAACAAGATTGGTTTGAGGCACAATTGGCTCAAAAATGTATTCCCTGGGCTCCCTAGGTCCCGTGATTGTCATACAATATCAATATAAACCTAACTGAAATGAAATAAACTAATTATGCAAGATATATCTACAACATATATATTTTCCTCTATTTTTTTATTTTTGATAGAATTTTTAATAGAATTGAAAGAGCAACTAATCTAATATATTCAGAAAATGACAACTAATCTAATAACAAAATTAAAAAAAGTAAGGTAGCCCGGTGTAGCTACTTGCCTGTGGAGTTGTGAGTTTATCCTAAATAACTAGATAGTTGATTAACTTAATTGAAAGATTATCAATCCTACCTCAGAAGTGAGGAATGAATCATAGTTTCTGAGAAACTATCAATCCCCACAGCTTCCCTGGAAATATCGAAAATGAAACTTAACTGAAATGAAATATTTCACTACTCTATTTGATATGTTTTAACTAGAACTTTGACAGATAAAACCTAGAATTTGCAGAACAGTGGTGAATCTAGTAGTGTATGATTTTGTCCCATCAAAATGATCTCCTCATTCCTTCGTGTTCATGTGAATCCAGAAGAGCGTGTATATGCTAGCATCAATAGAAAAAGGTATTTTGAACAATGACAGCTTTGTATATAGACCAAATATAATGCGAGTAGGAGAGGATAACGCAAGTGACAGAGCTTGGCGTATGCAATTCCTAGCAGGATTTATTACAGGAATACAACACAAGTGTACCGAGAGATTCTAAAATCTACCTTCTGTGAGGAACACAATGTGCAACTCTAATGGATTTAATCTACAAATGACACTACTCTGCTCTAAACTAATTTGTATGAACAACAATGAACAAGACTAGAGCAAGAAGATCGAATGGCTTCTAATAGCAAAGGAAAATATAGCATGGATGTAAACATGAAAAAAAATGAGTTCTAAGAAATAAATTGAAAGACTAAACAATGGAAATGAGAAGTTGAGGGGCCATTTGCTTGAAAACAAGCTAGCTATTTATAGATTTCACATTCACCCAAAGGTGATTGCTATTAGAACTCTTTTACCATTAAACAATGAAGAAACACTATTCCAAGGAACATAAAACATTAATACGAGCTAAGGAGGTTGAGAAAAGATGGTGAAATGTTGAAAAATTCACGCAAGTCACGATCAAAAGAACGTGCTGGAAAACGTGTGAAGGACCTCCGCCCTGAGCAGGGCGGCGGTTATAGGACCTCCACCTTGGAGGGTGGCAGTTTCGTTACCAAAAAGCTTAGAAAAAGAATAACAAAGGATAAAGTGAAGTACAAAAAATCTTGGAAACAAGTATGCTTGGGATGCTAACATACACTTCGCGAGCTTTCTCTAGATTCTCAAACACCTTGCGAGGTGACCTGTATCATCATTGGGGCATGTGTAACATCGTTCTGGTGGTATAGTACCCTACAATTTTGTGTACGTATAGTGATCCCAAGTGACGCCAAAAATACGCAGTCAGTGCAACCACTTAGTAAATGATGCTAACAAATAGAGGCAATGATACATTAGTTATATCAAATGTTCTCACTAGTGTTAAAAGATGGATGAGATGAACTCATACTTCCAAATGTCGATTTATGAAAAAGAGTATTGAGATGACAACTATAATTACATGGGAAGAGGGGCTCTTCAAAAGTGGTGTTCCCTATAAACAATGCCCCAACATCTAGGAAGGGGAAAGAGATAAGATGATCAATGTGGGAAGATTTATAAGGATGATACATAAAATGGAAGGATGATCAATGCGAGTTATTTGACCCTCAAATTCCATAAAGAGTAGCCATCCTTCAATGTTATGAATAAGACTTTATACAATATATAGATGGAAAGAATGATGTATGATAGCCGTCCTTCGAGGAAGATCAGTCTATTTCTTTTGATTTTCTTTTGTATTTGATTTTGATTTACAGGACTCTTTTTTTCTCTTTTTTTTGCAAGGAGGAACTATCCTTTGAAGGGATTAGTCTATTTTTGAATAAGAGGAATCCATGAAATGATTTTTTTTTTTTAATTTCACATGGAAGAGGAGAAGCTGGGACTAGCTAAGAATAAACCAGTTAGGAGGAGGCTAATAAGTGTACAAGAGACAGCCTTGAACCTTTTACATCGTTCCAATAGGTGAATAAGAAGGTGATGGATGTGATGATCGCTGATTTATCACCAGGAAGGGGATAACAAGAAGTCCATAAGGAATATGCTGATGAGGCAGAGCCACGGTTCCCATATATGAAGGCCACATGCAGGAAGTGATCAGAAGCACCACATAATTTCCAAATCATCAAGAATAGAGCACACTATGGAACACCCTAAGATGGAGGAATGATCTAAAGACAATGATCTCAAGGCCTCACTTCATCTGAGTAAATGTGGAGTCCCTTGGAACAATCATCAGATAGGTCACAAGTACAATGCTGGCAATAAGTAGTTCCAATTTTGGTTTACTGTTAAGGGAACCCATATAATGAAGTCTTGGACCCATACAAAGGTGTGATAATAATGTATGGTCAACAATCTAAGTCCTATGCAGGATCAACATTTTGTATTGCCTCCTTTCTAGGAAAGTTACATGAAATTATGATTTTATTTGAGAGACGAGCTAGACCTATATTAAAATTTTGTTCCTTAATGGTTACATCCATTATAAGTGCAGTTTAATCCGCTCCTGAGTAAACATGATTGGTGTTCATGAGCAAGAAGGCAGTGTTCATCTAAGAACTCTAGCTGTGTTAGATGATATTGGTGATATTTCTTCATCAGAGATGATAGTCGCATAAGAAACACGTGTAAAGATGGAATCTAAACTTCAAGGGGAAGGAAGAATTTGGAACCGTATACAAAGTGAGAGAAGGTGTAGCCCCCATGGAGGTATGAATACTAAGTGTAATTCATGGCCCAATTAGGGAAAACCTTCACATCCTTGGAGATGCCATATTACGACCTACTGTGATACATATTATGTTTTGGTGAGAATGGTTTTGACAGGGTTTTATTGGTAGCTTCGGATTGGCCATCATAACTTAGGATAATACTCAAAGAAGAATTAAGTTGAGTTGGATGATCAACATGTGTTACATATTTTATTAAGATTTTTTTTTCTACAGGGAGACTTTCCATTGTGGAATTAACAAGTTTGATGGGGAACACCGAAGAAACAATTATAATGTGTTGATAAAATAAAATTACATGATTGGGCCAGAGTTTAGTGTAAAGTATAGCAGTATTTCTTCCACCCACTTGGTGAAATATTCTATGGCGGTGATGATAAAAATTATGTTGCTATGAAGAACAAGGATTAACTAAGGCCTATAGAGATCATCTCACCCATTCAGTAGAAAATGGCCAAAGGTCAATTTAGCCAGCTGCAAAGCTTGACTAAGAACACCTATCTACATGGATGAAACTTAGAATGCTAGCTAACAACCAAATATGTTCACATTTCCTCCCCACGATACTCACCAGTAATCATGGTTAAGGGAAGGTCATGTACATAGCAAATATGGAGAACCAAGAATTCATTGGAACACATTGCATTCCGTAAATCCAGCTTGGTGAGTCAAGCGAAGGAGCATTTACTTACACTAGACATCTAAGTCCTAGAAGGTTGACTGACGTCTTGGTGTTATGTTATCATGCATTTTTGCAAGTACGAAAATTCAAACTTGAACCATGACAACCAAGCCCAAGTGTCAAAACTTGCTTGAAAATCCTCTTGAACCCCTCTCAGAATCATTTTTCCCTTTGTATCATGCTCATAACAACCTTAAAGTTCCTCCTAATGTGTTGTAACAAACTTTTCCTAGTGTTTTAAATTTTGTGACGGTGATCATTCATCCCATTCAGTGAAGTGCTTACAAAGGCTAGTTCTCCGATAGGCTTGGAAAGGCCATTTTTGGCCTCTTTCAGACAAGTGTACATCCTCTGGGATGGATTTTAAATCCTAAAATCATCTATAGGTTGTATTAGAGAGTTTTTAAAGTGTTGAAGTTGATTTAGGGAAGTTTTTGAGGTGTGGGAACAATTGGTTTGAGAGTGGGTTTTTTAGGGGTAAGGAGTATGATAGTCAAAATTGGTACATGAACTTCTACAGAGGATTCTAGGAGCTCCATGAGGAATTGGAAATCAAAAAATTAGGAATTGGAAAGCTAAAATAGTTTATATACATGGAGGAATCATAACATCTTTCACAAGACATGATGGCTTCTCGTGGAAGCTCGGTTTTGGCAGAAACACCCTGATATCCATCAAAGAAAAAGGGGAAATTTTTAAATATAGAATAATAATTTATGTCTGAAACCAATCCCATTGATTATTTAAATGGTCTTGGGATTCAAAATAATATATGAATTCATAAGAAAATTTCACCTGGAGCTCCATGAATTGCATCGTCAAGTTCTCTCTCATGTGAGGTACGCTTCTCATACTTAGTCATTTTTAGGGGGCACATGTCACCTACTGGTCAAGGTGAAATTTTGTGTCCCTCTTGTACACATTCCAAAGGGGATAGAGGGGACAAAACAAATCACCCCACCTCATCCCTTCCATCTAGTTCTTCACATGACTTAGCTCATCACTCCGAAGGGCTTATCAAACTTAACTCACATTCCCCATTCTCACATCCTATGAGCGACACTTAGTAGCATCTGGTGAGAGTGAATTTTTTTTCCCTCTTATCCCAAATTCCAAAGGGATAAAAGGGTCAAAAAAATTACCCTCTCTATGACCCTTTCTCTTAGGTTTTTCATGCGATCAAATTTCAGCCCCTGAGTGCTTAAACAAGCATTTCTCCATCTCCCCCTCATCGCATCTCGCAGTTTCACTTGTCCTCATTTGGTGAGGGAAAATTTCTTCCATCCCCTTTGTACCCAATCCATAAGGGGGCATAGGGATAAAAAAAAATTCCGCACTCTATTCCCTCTTAATATTCTCCATGTGACTAGATGATAGCCCTTCAGATTGTAAGGCATTTTTCCTCATCCCCCCATCCTCACGTCTAAAGGTGCTAATTGTCCTCATCTAGTGAGGATGACCATTTTTTGTCCACCTTGTCCCCATTCCCAAGGGGAAGAGGAGACACACAAAAAATGCCCCTACCATAGCTTACAAAACCCTAATTTTGAGTTATATGCTACATGCACATCCGTGAATGAAAAATAGCGTCGAGTAGCTAAAAAACTTAAAGTAACTAATTTTTACTCCATTCCTTCACACAACTCGACCCTTGCTACCATTTTTTATATCATACACCTATAATAACATACCAAAACACAATGAATGCTCTCTAAATATTTCTAAGGTAGTTATGAACATGAAAACGAAGAAAAATTCATAACTTCCAAGTCTCAAAGCAAATTCCAGTGAAATGTTCTCGGCAAATATTCATTCGAGGAACCTTTAAGAATATTTTTATTGCAAGTTTGATTATTCCCTAGTTTTTTAACAACATCAAATCTGAAACTTGTTCCCTATAATATACTTTTTCAATTTGTAAGAGTTTTGGTGGACTGATCACTGTGAAATTTGGAGCACAGCCAATCCCAGAAACAAACTGAATTGGATGAGGGAATTTTGTTACAACCGGAACCTATTAAGTACCAATTATTAAAATAATAAGTATTTAGTGTTTTCAATTACTAAAAATAGAAACCCTCTAAAAATAGTAAGGTCTCTCTAATTAGATCATTGAAAAAATAGTGAAGATGAAAAATTAGGCAAAACAAGTAATTTGAGCAAAAAAGTAGTTTTCTTGAAAAAGAAAAATACAACTTACTAAAAATAGAAAAATTCAAAAAGAAATTAATGAAACATCAATTAAGGTACTCTCAGCATGTTATGGGCTTTAGAAAACTACAGAATTTTGGTAAAGATCACATTTTCCCAAAAAAGTAGCTCCTAAAGCTTGACTGCTAAAAATAGAAAGTTTCATATTTAGTATAGAAAGTTACTATTGCATTCATTTTCTCTCATATTTTTTATTTTTTCTCAATCGTATCCAGTATATATCCTATTTCAAACCTGGTATCATAATATCCAGGTCTGGGTGACATCAATGTTGCTCACATGGACTTAAAAGACCTAAATAATCAAATGCTCGAAGGCCTAAGGGAACTGATGGAAGACAGGGTTTTTGCGAGAAAAATGTATGTTGCAAGATGTCATCCCATGTCTATTCAGAGTACAAAATTAGTGTTGGCATGTGCTCTTCACTATGATCCAGAATCAATAATCATAAGAGCAAATGAAAACTCAATACTTGCAATGCTTAACTCTAAAGGGAATTTCATAGTGTATGCAAATCCTGACAAGCAACAATATGGTCACATTAGGAAAATGGTGGAAAACCAGATCCTATCTCCAAGGTCTTGCAAAAAACACATTTTCCCAAAAAATTAGTTCTTGAGACATAACTGCGAAAAATAGAAAGTTTCATATTCAGGTATAAAAAGTTATTATTGTCTTCATTTTCTCTCATCTTGCTGATTTTTGCTCAAGTTATCTGGTATAGATCCTATTTCAACCCTAGTATCATAATATATAGGTGTGGATGACATCAATATTTCTCACATGGACTTTGAATACCTAAAGAATCAAATGCTCATAGGTTTAAGGGAGCCAATGGAAGATAAGGTTTTCTCGAGCAGAATTTATATTATAAGAGGTCATCCCATGTCTATTCAGAGTACAAAAATAGTGTTGTCTCATCACTATGATCTAGAATCAATAATCATAAGATCAGATGAAAACTCAATACTTGTAGTGCTTACTCCAAAGGGAATTTCACAGTGTATGCAAATCCTAAAAAAAAACAATATGGTCACATTAAGAAAAAGGTGGAAAACCAAATCCTATCTCCAAGGTCTTGCATTGGGGTCATGGCTGAAATAAGGGAGGAAGCCTTCTCATGTACTAATTTTTTTTTCCAAAAGTGAGTTTCATGAAGGCTATTCTAATGCAATCATTCTATTGAGCAGGGTAATGATAGAAGAGGCCACAAAATATTTTCAATATTGGATGGAATAGTTCATACTCATTATCATATAAAGAAAATAAATTATTGATTAGGGATAGATAATAAGCGACAACATCCATCAACAATTGCTTCAGTTTCAGTTTACCAATTTTTTTTATGACATCTTATCTGGTTTATGCTCTTGTCAGTACAAGACCATTCAGATGCCTAACTCTCGCTTAGAACATTTGACAAATTTCCCTTTCCTATGAAAGGTATCTTACACTGGCCCTGAAAGAGAGAAATCATTATTTTTTAAGGGTGAACGATACATTCACCATGTTCATTATACAGTTGCTAGAAGGTAATCATGAGTCGACATTGTCTTTTGACGGAGCTACATAGATCAAGATATATGAGTCCTATTTCACTCAATTTTCAACCTTCTCATACATCAGATTATCAAGATTCGAGCTTGCTCCTCATAATATCCTAAGGTACCTCATTGATAAGACGTGATGTTTGAGTTATTAAGGAATCTCACCCACGTCAATGGAAAACTCAAGAACCACGAGAAGAAAGGTGTGTCATTTCCTATATTTCTTGGGATCTTCTCATGTAAGAATGTCATTGATTCCTCAAACTTGGAAGCTTCATTTTATCCTTTGAACCTCTATTTATACACACCAAGGGAATATTTTGCCATTCAAAGAAACCCTGCGACCTTTTATCTTCCTGATTTGCACCACGTTCCATAAATAAAAAATTATTGGGTAAATTTCTTGGATGATTTTGAGGTAAGATAACGTAATCACATGAGAATGACCATCGGTTAGATGATAAAGTTTAGATTTAATTTCTTCGAGGATGGAATTGAAGATGATGGGACAGAGTTGTATGATCCTTAATATCAATCGATGTAGGTCTCACCGCTCTCATAGGTCTCATGGACTTGAGAGTTAGGGGACATAAATAAATGAAATGAAGTAGTAATAAAAAAATTCAATGAATGGTTCAAGAAGAATAGGGTTACACTCATTGAATCAGGAGTTCTTTAGAATCTAAAAATATAGACATCTCATCCCTCTAGTTTTAAGGAAATTGAGAATACTATGAGCTCTACTTACTCAACAGAGATAAAAAAAGGAATTCAAAGGAATTTGTGGTCCCCCACTAGAGGAGGTTGCACAAGAAATAAAAAACAATCCAAGATCCTATAGAATATTTGGATCAAGGATAAATTTATCCATCTCATCCATTAATCCCTCATATGTCTCCCAGCATTTCCTCCTTTACAGTTATACCAACTCACCAAGTGCAAGATGTACCCTCTCACTCAGAACCGGAAACTACAATCATGCCCAGTGTTAAAATTGAGATAGCTAAAATCTTCCTGTGGGTACAATATATGATTAAAGGAGATACTCACACATTCCAACAAGCGGTGGTGTTATATCTTAAATCCATTTCAATGATGGTGAAAAAAGGTAAGAAAGCTCAAGTTTTTTCTCGCTTCTTTAGTGGTGTCTCGGGAAATTAGTATGTGGAAATAGCTCCACCAAAGGTATTCAATCCTATTGGTGAGATGACCCCATCTGAATATGAAACTACCACCATTCCTCTAGGGCTAGTAATGTATAAAGGATATTCCCATTTGTCCAAAGAATCTTCCACTCACCTTCTTACAAGAAATGAGGAGTATAAGGAAAATATTGAACAATTGGAAGATCACATAAGAACTCTCACTTCAATTTCTAAATATTTCATAGAGTCTAATGTCATCCCATGTCTCCCAGATGAAGAATTCACTCCCATCAGCATCTTTCATCCAGAATCAATCAAGAGAACATAGGGCTTCATAATGCAAGATAGGGCCAATGATAAGTGGGAGAGCTAAATTCTTGAGAAAGGTAAGACCTTGCTTCAAGAAATTATCTCACTATTTTAATTCATGCTTGCTACCACAACAAGGAAAAAATGACCAGGGATGATATTAAAAAAGAGAAAGAGCATTGGGACTAGATATTTCCACTAGTAAGCAAAATCAAGTCTTCTGTATTGGTAGGCAAAAATGTGTTCAACTCTGCATCCAAAAACATGTTTTTAATTTGGTCCCAAAATTTGTTTTCCTGGTATGATATTTTTAGTCATGTTCTTGATGATTTGGACTCATGTGACAAGCTCACTTCAAAAATTTATCAAGAAATGAACATGGAAGTGCAAAAACTTGGAGTGCCTATGGTAAATGAGAACACTTATGTGAATGATCTCATGAAATCATTTGAAGAACTAGTTAAGAAAGAGGTATGGGACCCATTCTCCTTTGATGAAGACACCCTAGAATCTCTTGTAGAGATCATATGTGTTAACTCCAACACTGCAAAAATAACATGAAGCCTAGTTTACAAAATGCAAAAGTATTAACAACACCTTCAATAATTGGCTTAAGTTTTTGAGCTTTGTACACATTCCTCATGTGGAGAAGGTTGTTCCTGCAGTGGCTCATTTCAGCAAGGATTTCAAGGGAATTGATTTATTTCTAGAAGTGCTATCCCAAATTCCATCAATAAGTGGATCTTCATCCAAAAATGCACCATCTTCTTCAAAGTAGCTATCTCCTCTCTCCTCTCTTTCCCACCCCCTTCCTCTCTTCTATTATGTTATATTTCTTCATTAGGGGGGTTTACTTTACATTTGTGTCTTATTCATGAAAATGTGACCTATAGTTATACATTGTAATGAGTTTCCTCTAAATAAAAAAGGGACTCACTTTCTTTTCTAGGGATACAAAAGGTCACATGTTGTAAAGTTTAGTGAAAAGTCATGTGGGGGGTAGGAAAATAGTCATTTGGAAAATATATATATTGTATGACTCATGTTATGTTGTGGATTCTATTTTCATGAGTGGAAGTGTTGAACACTATACACTAAAATTATTATACATTATCCATAATTGTTTTGTCCTTGAAATACGTGCATAATACCTCAAGAAACGTGATATTATCATATGGGTGGTATTTTTTGACCCATAGGTTTATGGGGTGGTCTTGTACCATGGTTTTGGTACCCATGGTATTGTAAAACTTCTTAAGAATTTACTTATTGATGTGCTTGGGCATATTGTAGGGAAGAACATAACATTGTAGATGTGTGTGAGTTCAAGTGTGAATTCAAGATATTTTGTTGAGCATAGCTCCAAATAGATCAAGGTATTGTATTGAGAGAAAGAGGTGTGCTATAATAAAATATGATCAAGTTATTCTTGGTGGACATAGCCCATATCGGGTGAACCACGTTGAATATTGTCTCTGTGTTGTGTTTTATTTTCTGCACTTTTATTTCAGATCTGTGATATTATTATGCATATCAGTTTCTACTATTTCGATTCTAAGTGGAATGTTTCCACATATTTATCCCTTATTCCCTAACAATTCCATCATTCAAAATGGTTGTCAATTTTTGAGTCTCTAAGTAGATAATTAGTGCACTACAAAGAAACAAGAAAATATATAATTTCTTCTATTCCCTTTTCTATGTGTTTCCTCTATCTCTCTTTTGTGTCTTTTTGAATGTCACATTCTTGCATAACCAAGAAGTGTGTTAAATATTTTGATGAATGAATGACTGAAATTTAATGTTCATGAATCATTATGTCTTGCCATTTCTAACAAATTTGTTTTTCTTATAATTTTGTATGGATAAATTAGGGTTTAAACTTGTAAAAATATACTTGATCTTATTTACAAGATTAAACCCCTCTCTCAAAATTATCACTCCTACTCTCTCACCTCTCTTGAAAATTCTTCCCTTACACTTGGTGCAAGCATTTTCTGTAGGTTTAGTGGAGTGTGCTTGTATGATCCCTAGCCTATTTGCCACCCACAATATTTTTTATATTTACATACAATAAAATGAGACTCCCCTTCCAAAAGCAAGAAGGACATAGTCCCAGAGTATTGGTGAAAATAAGATAATTGGTACTTGTGAAAACTTATTTTTCCAGCATGTTCCCCATAACTAAAACAAGAATTCAATGTATAACACCCATGTTTTGGAAACAACATAGCGATTCACAAAAACATACAAATTAGAAAATATCAACGGTATGAACATAGACACAATTTTCGATAGGGTTATTTGTCATGGTTTTATTAAGGAAAAAAAACATTTTTAATTTTGTGGATGATATTGATAAGGTTATTCATTGAATTATGCTTTAAATGCTAGTTGTAAGAGAAGCCATGAATAACCGCAATTATGGAAACAAACAAAATTCTGCCAAACATTAAAAATTTTGTTGAGAATTAGAAGAAGTCATGGAGAAAGGAAAAGTTGTGGAATACTATTGGAAACTTTTGGATCATTTTTGATCCCATAAAGACATTAAAGGAGACATGAATCATTAATAATCCAAAAAAAATGATAAAATATGTTGAAGATGGGAAAATTCATAGAACAAAGGGAAAACTGCACATTGAGGATAGAGACTAGAATGGGTAAAATAGAGTCACCAACAAAGGAAGTGACTATCGGGTAAATTGTATAAAATAGTAGACACAAAATCATGCTCTTTGGGTAATTATCTAGTCTTGATTGCACACTAATATTCATATGATTCCTAAGTAAGAAAAGTATTGATTAACCCATGTCTTTAACCATCTTTGCTTTCTTTTTGTTGCCACTTCTATACTTACACTCTTTCTAACTCAATTTATCTTTTCACACCTCAGCATTTCTCATCTTCGGCACCAGCGCCCAACCAAGGATGCCAGCACTAGGTGCCCCCTGACATTTTTGTACATTTTTCACATCTTTTACGTCCTTTACTAGACATTTGAGCATCTTATCTTTTTGGTAGTCATCCTTTTTGGGTTTAATTACTAAATTAAAGCAAGGAAATCATATAAATATAAATTTATGTGATCATAATAAAGGACCAATTACTAAGAATTATCTATCACCACCTAAGGTTGTAGTAAAATTCTATTCAAGGTCATTCTAGCATCCATTCAAAGGCAAAGGAAAATGAACTCCTTGTGACCCTGTGAAGGAGGTTTCTTGAGGGGTTGAGAAGACACATGCACCTAGAGTAGGTCCAGGGTGCCAATAGACACCCTTTTCCCCTTTCTAGGTGCCCTATTTTAGCAAGATCGTCATCTCACACATTTTTAAGGCTCTATGTGACACTTTTTCCTCTTTGTTCACTTGGTTAGCACTTTGACATAGTTCAAATTTGGTTACGAATCATATAAGTCTTCTTATCTCCTCTTTACAACTGGGGTTTCATAATTTCTATCTTAATTTGTTTTGTTTTATTCTATACTTAATTGTATATTCATTGACTGCTATCTGGCATTTAAATTTATGCATATATTTATTCAATATTTTCTTAATCATTTCATGAAATCAACTCAATCGAAATCTCTTGGCTAGTCATTCCTTTCTCGTATTTGACACTTTCCATCATGAACATTTCCATCCATGCTTATTTGTAGACTCATCCTGATTGTATAAATAATCTCAAAATGTATTTATCTACCACTTATATTCATCCTCAAAAATCACCTAAATATGTATATCATAAGTTTACTTCCACTCTATCTCTTAGCAAAGATCAATTTACTATCACATCAAATGAGCTACCTTCTCAAGTAATGTTAGAACATGACCCACCCCCTGTATATTCAGGTTTGTATTAATAATATCAAGGTCAAGCACACCTTAATTAACAATGGATCTAGCCTCAACATATGTAATATTGATTTTATCCATCAATTAGGTCTTTCTAAAACTTATTTGACTCCTTCATTGGTATCTATTCACATATTTGACAATATACCCAAGCATTTTTTAGGTACCATTCCTTTCCATGTCACTATTGATCCATGTACAATCACTACCCCATGCTATGTAATGCCCAACAACGTCAATTATAATATTCTTCTTGGGTGGCCTTGTATCTATGTTATGTATGTGGTCCCATCTAATCTTCATACGTGGCTTTAATTTAGTTATGAGGGACTTTTGTATGATGTTCTCTTCTAATTCTAGCCCCTTTTGCATATTTCCATTCTATTGAGAAAGTCAATGATACTCCTTGTTCTTATGATTCTACTTAGTATTATGCTCAATATGGTCTTAAATATGAATATTTGCACCACTATGGTTTTTCTGACAAGGGCTTAGGCCCGTAAGAACAAAGAGTTACAGTACTTTGGTATCTCCCCACACAATCTAACAAATTTATATTGGGGTATCATCCTCCACCTCTCCCCTCCTTCAGAAGATTATACTGGATTTCATACTTCTTCAATCCTTATTCACCCAAAAATCATCATTGGTTCTACTTCTATTGCTTAGGATAATTTAGACACTTTTGCTATTGATGTTTCACTTCTAATAATACATGGTATTTTACATTCAATTCACTTATTTTCACCATAAGAGGATTTCTCCATCATCTCTCAATTATACCACTTACTTTGGAGAGTCCTATACACATACTATTAGAAATTATCCTCCTCATACTATTCCTATTGACCCATACATTGAGGACTGATCAACTCTTCTCAATTAAGAGACCATTCAATATAATCATGGTACAATCTGAAAAACCATGTATATATTTTGTTAGCTTCCTCTCTCACACCTGATGAGAAAAAATATATCAAATAAGCACTTCATGAATTCTATGACATTTTTGCATGGGACTATAGTGATATGCCAGGTATTGATCCATTTGTTTCCATGCATAATATAATTCTTAACCTTGGTGCAAAACCTACCCATTAGAAAATCCACAAAATGCACCTAAAAGTGGCACTCCTATCAAAGAAGAAATTCAAAAACTAATAGATTCTAGTTTTATCCATGTTGTTGATTATCCTAAATGGGTATCTAACATTATACCTATTATGAAGTTAGATGTCCGGGTTTGTTGTTACATGGTAATTTTTCAATTTAAATCAAGCTTTTCCCAAAGAAAGTTTCCCATTACCCCCACATTAATGCCATTGTTGATTCTACAACTAGATATGATATTCTATCATTCATAGATGGCTTCGCGGGTTATAACCAAATTAAAATCAACCTGGTAGATCAAGAGAAAACTTATTTCACTACATCATGGGGGATGTTTTGTTACATTTTCATGCCCTTTGCCCTTAAATACACTAGGTTCTCTTTATCAATGAGTAATGACACATATATTTCATGATTACATTCACAAGATTATCAAAAATTATGTCGATGATATATTGGCTATCCCGATGTCATCCCACCCATACCCAAGACCTACGCCGCACACTATTTGAATGATTACGGAAATATAAAGTATACTTGAATCCTAAAAAAATGTGCTTTTGGAGTCATGACTAGTAAACTCCTTAGATACATCATCTCACAATTCCGCATTAAAATAGATCCTAACAAGATTAAGGCCATTGTTGACATTCCTCCACCTCAAAATTTACATTAGCTATGATCATTACAAGGAAAAATTCAATATATTCAATAGTTCATTGTGCATCTTGCTGATAAAACCTAACCATTCATGTGCTTGACGAAAAAAAAAAATTCACAAGGGATGATCACTTCCAACAAGAATTTGATGTCATAAAATAATATCTTGTAAATCCAGATATCTTGGTCCCTCTTGTGGATGACAGTCCTTTATTTTTATACATTTCAGAAATGTTTCATGTCATGTGATGGGATCCCTCCTTGCACAACATGAAGATTCCTAACATGAATGAGAAATCTA